>JACEFZ010027456.1:0-392500 GCA_014155875.1 Cepaea nemoralis
TTTTTTTTGGGGGGGGGGGGGTGGTGCTAGCTTGCTTTCAACTCAAGCGTAGTCCACACACACTACTTCTAGTAGTGCTGGACTGAATTTTGTGTGTGGATTAGCTTTCCCTATTAACATTGTCCTTCGCCATCAGGCGAACCCACTCCGACTTCAAAGATGCTGGTAATTTACTGCCCCAAGTCAAGGACGACAGGTAAACGTTTTAGTCCAACTGTCCGGTGTAGGGGTTGAACCCTTTACCTCGGAATCAGCACACCGGATGTTTAAGAACACACGTTCCTATCGATTCGGCCATGCTGATCTGCATGACTCTAATACAGACCAGTATAGCACTGCAAGACACAGAGGAGCCTAATACCCGACAACACCACCAGATATTGTCCACACACCGCCTTCTTGAAAGGCACCTCTAACTTACTTCTTACATGATACTAAACGGGGTAAAAGGCCAGAGGATTGATTTCATTGCATCGGGTTATGTCCCATAAGGCTCGGTCTCTTTCTGCATGTGGTCTGTCGATAACATCGCACAAAGCACGAACTCCGCAACACCAGCGACGATCCCCATAAGTCTCAGAGAAAACTGCACTCGTGGACCGTATGATGTAGTTCGGAATCGAACCCACAACATTCGAGGCGCGATTCAGGACGCGTGACCACGGAGCCCCACTTTTCTATGACACAATATATTTCAACGAAAAGTGCAAACTTGCTGAAACAAGCAAAAACGGATCGGGTTGTCAGAGTTTTCTACTCAGCAACCCACATACGCAAGCCGATAACACATTAATCTGCTCACTTCTGCCTGCCGCCATCTTCCCCCGCTCTAAACGAGCATCCCACAGAGTGTCTTCTGGCTGCAATAAAGAGCACGCGTTTGATGGATGTTTTATTTGACCAAATTTCCCCGCCTTCTGACGCGCACTTTCTTGTAAGAGACACCTTAATTGATGGCCAGCATTCTTAATTAATGATCGCGCCAGGCATCGACTGGCAGAGGGCAGAGGCATGATGGCGCCATGTAGCGCCAAGTGAGAAATAATAACCTCAGGTCGGTTCCTCGGTTGACAGATGGCCTTTGCCAAGGGAGAAAATTCACAGCGCAAAGACAATACAGGAAGATAACTGTTGCCGGTTTGGCGTTTGTAATCTGTTGATTTCGCGACCTTATTGGCCGATGCAGTGTCCAGATTTGAGAAATCAATTCTTTCCTACTGGGAGAAAAGTGAATGGAAGAATTAAATGTTTATATATTGTAGTAATTTAAAACTGTTTTTGGTTGAGCGGCAGGGTGCCCTGCTAACCGTTAACGATGTGTTGGGGTTATTTCTTTGTGAAGTGTAATTGCGGTTAAAGAAAAGGAGTTTAGTAAAGTACACGTACTTTAGCGAAATATGCAAGGTGTAAAGGAATCGATATTAGATTGTAAATTAGACAACGGACAGGGAAAAAAGAATCATTAATATATATCTATCGTATCTATCTATCTTATCTATCTTATCTATCTATCTATCTATCTATCTATCTATCTATCTATCTATCTATCTATCTATCTATCTGTCTGTTTGTTTGTCTGTCTGTGTCTATATGACTGTCTATCTGTCTAATATGTCTGTCTGTCTGTCTGTCTGTCTGTCTGTCTGTCTGTCTGTCTGTCTGTCTAATCTGTGTGTCTAATCTGTCTGTCTATATGGCTGTCTTTCTGTCTGTCTAATATGTCTGTCTGCTGTCTATTATATATATATATATATATATATATATATATATATATATATATATATATATATATATATATATATATATATATATATATATGTGTGTGTGTGTGTGTGTGTGGGTGTGTGTGTGTGTGTGCGCGCGCGATTATGTATACGTATGTGTGTGTATTCAGTATGCTCACGTCTTAACACTTTCACCCCTACATTACAGCTGCCTTTGCGGTGATTGGAGCCTCGAACCAGCTTTCACAGCGCTGCCAGCAGTACGGCATTCAGTCCCTCTGTTATCACGCCTTGCCCCTGTGTGACCTCAAGGCCGATCGGCCTATACCTCGCCAGATCTGCAAGGACGAGTGCGAGTACCTAGAGAGCGACATCTGTCGGACCGAGTACCTGATGGCCAAACGACACGAGCTGATTGGTCAGTAAATACTGTCACTCATTCATTCAGTCTGTCCTCTCGTATCCTTAGAACCTATAGCTATCTTTTCGTGTTCCTTCCTTGTTTTGTCTGAATTATTTCAGTATCAAGAACTCACCATATGGTGCGTAACCTCTCCAATGATAATATATAATTATATACTTGTAATTGTGCTCTATAATACCCTGTTCTTGATTCCTAATATTTGCACACTGGCACCTTTCTGTCTTGGCAGACGATAGTTTGTGAAGGAGTTATACCTCTCCATAGCATAAAGCTTTGGCTTAATTGTGTTGCATGATCATGTGTTGCCCTTGCAGCATGATCCTTCTCTTGGCCTATTTAGTTTACTCCAGTAAAACAATGCTCTAACTGTCCGCCCGCCGGAGCTTTCATCCTAGATCAGTTGCCGACCAAGGCTTAGAGCCTGGCCTGCCCTGCCATGACATTACGTCTTTAGGTTGCATTTCCTCGCACTAGGGTAAGGCTTGTACTCTTCCAGTTGCACTCCTCCGCACGAAGCCGTTGGCATAATGTGGGGTGTCGGGTTTGGTGAGCTCCGCCCAACATTTGGCGCTAACAGAAAGCAGGTATTACCGTCTACTGTCATACGGTATCTCAATCATATCTAACTAAGACCTGATTAACTTTTAGTAACCATTCCAAAGATAGTATAATATTCTTGATTTCTAATATCACAGATGGTATTTATGTCGACCCACTCTGAATTATTAATTGATCTCTTAGTGTCATCATCATTCTGTACGTTGCCGATAAGCTTGGACGGCCGTGGATTGTATCCTCACACGATCACCAGTTTTGTGAAAGGTCTGTTTCTTGTACCGACCATGCCATGCATTTATCTCGTTGTCTTTCCTTTGCTTTGTTTTCCATCAAGTTTGTCAGTTGTCAGCAAGTGTTCAAGTTTGCCTCACCTCAAGACGTGCCCAACAAGTCGTAACTTTCTATGTCTAATTTTTCTAATCAATTTACGATTTCCATTTGTTTCTTGTGGGACTTGTACATTCGTTTTTCATTCTTTCCATGGTATTTTTTGCATTTTGCTCCGAAAACACATTTCCACTGCAATTTAGAAGTCTGTCTGTCTGTTGATTTGTCTCTTTGTCTGGCTGGCTGGTTGGCAGGCTATCTATCTGTCTGTCTTTCTGACTAGCTGGCTATATGTCTATTCTTGTGTCTGTCTGTCTGTCTGTCTGTCTGTCGGTCTGTCTGTCTGTCTGTCTAGCTTGTCTGCTTATTTTCCATGTTTCACATGCGTCAATCAGTATGGGTTCTATATAGCACTCCAATATTCTCTTCCACACTGAAACTGACAGCCTATTATTGGTATATTTCCCATCTTGCACAATCTTTGCCATTACGATTCTTAATGTACGCGCTTAAAAACCACCTTTTCAACTCTCATTTTTTGGACATATATTTCTGATCATGATCGTCAACAGTAATTGGAAGCTCATTATTTCAGATCGATTTCTAAAAACCAAAATCACACCACGCATCAACACACAGATTACCAGAATGGAGTTGTAAAAAAATACTGGAATGCAATATGAAGTATTATTTTACTGAAAGTATATGTGTAGAGTGTCAACTTGGAAGGAAAGAACACAAACAATGTCACTTAGAGGAGAAAAACATATACAATGTCACTTAGAGAGAAAGAATGCAATGTCACTTACAGGGAAAGAACACAATGTCACTTAGAGAGAAAGAACGCAATGTCACTTAGAGGGAAAGAACACAATGTCACTTATAGGGAATGAACACAATCTTACTTAGAAGGAAAGGACACAATGTCACTTAGAGGGAAAGAACACAATGTCACTTACATGGAAAGAACACAATGTCACTTAGAGGGAAAGAACACAATGTCACTTAGAGGGAAAGAACACAATATCACTTAGAGGGAAAGAACACAATGTCACTTAGAGGGAAAGAACACAATGTCACTTAGAGGGAAAGAACACAATGTCACTTAGAGGGAAAGAACACAATGTCACTTAGAAGGAAAGAACACAATGTCACTTAGAGAGAAAGAACGCAATGTCACTTAGAGAGAAAGAACGCAATGTCACTTAGAGAGAAAGAATGCAATGTCACTTAGAGGGAAAGAACACAATGTCACTTAGAAAGAAAGAACGCAATGTCACTTAGAGGGAAAGAACACAATGTCACTTAGAGAGAAAGAACGCAATTTCACTTAGAGGGAAAGAACACAATGTCACTTAGAGAGAAATAACACAATGTCACTTAGAGGGATAAACATATACAATGTCACTTAGAGAGAAAGAACACAATGTCACTTAGAGGGATAAACATATACAATGTCACTTAGAGAGAAAGAACACAATGTCACTTAGAGAGAAAGAACACAATGCCACTTATAGGGAATGAACACAATCTTACTTAGAAGGAAAGGACACAATGTCACTTAGAGAGAAAGAACACAATGTCACTTAGAGGGAAAAAAATATACAATGTCACTTAGAGAGAAAGAACACAATGTCACTTAGAGGGAAAGAACACAATGTCACTTATAGGGAATGAACACAATCTTACTTAGAAGGAAAGGACACAATGTCACTTAGAGAGAAAGAACACAATGTCACTTATAGGGAATGAACACAATGTCACTTAGAGGGAAAAACATATACAATGTCACTTAGAGAGAAAGAACACAATGTCACTTAGAGGGAAAGAACACAATGTCACTTATAGGGAATGAACACAATCTTACTTAGAAGGAAAGGACACAATGTCACTTAGAGAGAAAGAACACAATGTCACTTATAGGGAATGAACACAATCTTACTTAGAAGGAAAGGACACAATGCACTTAGAGAGAAAGAACACAATGTCACTTACAGGGAAAGAACACAATGTCACTTATAGGGAATGAACACAATCTTACTTAGAAGGAAAGGACACAATGTCACTTAGAGAGAAAGAACACAATGTCACTTATAGGGAATGAACACAATCTTACTTAGAAGGAAAGGACACAATGTCACTTAGAGAGAAAGAACACAATGTCACTTAGAGGGGGAAAAAACACAATGTCACTTATAGGGAATGAACACAATCTTACTTAGAAGGAAAGGACACAATGTCACTTAGAGAGAAAGAACACAATGTCACGTTCTATCATCTACATTATTATCTATTATCTATCATCTAAACTATCTATCTATCTATCTATCTATTATCTGTCTGTTGTTGTGATCTGTCTGTCTGTCTGTCTGTCTATCTGTCCTATCGTCTATCTATCTGTCATCTGTCTAATGCTGCTACTGTTATCTATCTATTGTCTATCTGTCTGTCTGTCTGTCTATCTGTCGTCGTCTGTCTGTCTGTCTGTCTGTCTGTCGTCTGCTGTCTGTTACGGTTGTCTGTCTCTCTGTCTGTCTGTCGTTGTTGCATTGCTGTCATTGTCTGTCGGGCTGTCTGTCTGTTGTCTGTTGGATATAAATCAATTGGTGACGTTGTCAAACACATAGCATCGTTTACCTCTAAAACATTCCATTTCCAGTATTAAAAGGAAATCAATTGGGGAACCCGTTGAGGCACTGAGACAGTTACATAAATAAACACACATAGTATTGTTTGGCACTTAGGGGGAAAGAACACAATGTCACTTAGAGGGAAAGAACACAATGTCACTTAGAGGGAATGAACGCAATCTTACTTAGAAGGAAAGGACACAATGTCACTTAGAGAAAGAACACAATGTCACTTAGAGGGAAAAACATATACAATGTCACTTAGAGAGAAAGAACACAATGTCACTTAAGAGGAAAGAACACAATGTCACTTATAGGGAATGAATACAATCTTACTTCGAATGAAAGGAAAATAATGTCACTTAGAGAGAAAGAAAACAAAAGTCACTCCGGGGGAAAAAACACAATGTCACTTAGAGGGAAAGAACACAATGTCACTTAGAGGGAAAACATATACAATATCACTTAGAGGGAAAGAACACAATGTCACTTAGAGGGAAAGAACACAATGTCACTTAGAGGGAAAGAACACAATGTCACTTAGAGGGAGAAACATATACAATGTCACTTAGAGAGAAAGAACACAATGTCACTTAGAGGGAAAAACATATACAATGTCACTTAGAGAGAAAGAACACAATGTCACTTAGAGGGAAAGAACGCAATGCCACTTAGAGGGAAAGAACACAATGTCACTTAGAGGGAAAGAACACAATGTCACTTAGAGGGAAAACATATACAATGTCACTTAGAGAGAAAGAACACAATGTCACTTAGAGGGAAAAACATATACAATGTCACTTAGAGAGAAAGAACACAATGTCACTTAGAGAGAAAGAACACAATGTCACTTAGAGGGAAAGAACACAATGTCACTTATAGGGAATGAACACAATCTTACTTAGAAGGAAAGGACACAAAGTCACTTAGAGGGAAAGAACACAATGTCACTTAGAGAGAAAGAACACACACAATGTCACTTAGAGGGAAAGAACACAATGTCACTTAGAGGGAAAGAACACGCACAATGTCACTTACATGGAAAGAACACAATGTCACTTAGAAGGAAAGAACACAAACAATCTCAGTCAGAGGGAAAGAACACACACAATGTCACTTAGAGAGAAACAACACAAAATATGTCACTTAGAGGGAATGAACAAAATGTCACTTAGAGGGAATGAACAAAATGTCACTTAGAGGGAATGAACAAGATGTCACATAGAGGGAAAGAAAACACACAATGTCACTTAGAGGGAAAGAACACATGCAATGTCACTTAAAAAGAAAGAACACAAACTATGTCACTTATAGGGAAAGAACACAAACTATGTCACTTATAGGTAAAGAACACAAACTATGTCACTTATAGGGAAAGAACACAAACTTAGTCACTTATAGGTAAAGAACACAAACTATGTCACTTATAGGGAAAGAACACAAACTATGTCACTTATAGGGAAAGAACACAAACTATGTCACTTATAGTGAAAGAACACAAACTATGTCACTTATAGGGAAAGAACACAAACTATGTCACTTATAGGGAAAGAGCAAAAACTATGTCACTTATAGGGAAAGAACACAAACTATGTAACTTATAGGGAAATGACACAAACAATGTCACTTATAGGGAAAGAACACAAACAATCTCAGTCAGAGGGAAAGAACACACACAATGTCACTTAGAGAGAAACAACACAAAATATGTCACTTAGAGGGAATGAACAAAATGTCACTTAGAGGAAATGAACAAAATGTCACTTAGAGGGGATGAACAAAATGTCACATAGAGGGAAAGAAAACACACAATGTCACTTAGAGGGAAAGAACACATGCAATGTCACTTAAAAAGAAAGAACACAAACTATGTCACTTATAGGGAAAGAACACAAACTATGTCACTTATAGGTAAAGAACACAAACTATGTCACTTATAGGGAAAGAACACAAACTATGTCACTTATAGGTAAAGAACACAAACTATGTCACTTATAGGGAACACTTATAGGGAAAGAACACAAACTATGTCACTTATAGGGAAAGAACACAAACTATGTCACTTATAGGGAAAGAACACAAACTATGTCACTTACAGGGAAAGAACACAAACTATGTCCCTTATAGGGAAAGAACACAAACTATGTCACTTATAGGGAAAGAACACAATGTCACTTAGAATGAAAGAGCGCACACATTGTCACTTATAGGGGAAGAACACAGACAACGTCATTTAGAGGGACAGAACGCAAATCAACCTGTGATTGACCGCAACGTCCTACAAAGGATATACAACATTTTCAGCTCTTAAACTTCCAGTGCGCTGATGACTAGATAGCGGGATCGTTTCCGACACTCCTCAGTTTGAACTTCAGCGTTGACGTTTATAAATAGTTTGTAATGCAACCGGGAAGTCCTAATAGTGAATCTATGATTATTATCGTCATCATCATCATGTGCCATGCCGATAAGCCTGGGCGGTCGTGTTTCGCCACCTCACATAATCATCAGAGTCGTGGATCAGCTCTGTGTTCTTGTCCCCGACCATGCCATGTGGTCAAGCCATCCCTATATTTACTTCTCTGCCTTCCCTTTCTTCTTTACTTCTCAATCTTACCGGCTGTCACCGGGTTCTCTGGTTTAATTCTTCGCATAATGTGTCCAAAATATTCTGACTGTCTTCTTCAACTCTAATCAGTTGACGGTTTCCATCTGCTTCTTGTAGGGTTATCTTTTTGAAGTGATTTAGTTTTAACAGATGGTTTTTATGAAGCAGAAAATAAATACTATAATGTATTGCATGGTTTTCCCACAGGAGATACTCTACTGCCAAAGTGCAATGAGCTGAAAGGACGAGGAACTCCTGAAGGTGACAATTGTATAAGAGTAGGCTTGTCACTCCCAGCCGGTGGTTCAAATAGAGGCAATACGGGAAACCGCAACACGGGAACCAGCCGAGACAAGGGCAAAAGTGATGATTTCTCAAGTAGTAACAGCGATAAAGGTAAGAGATGATTTCTCAAGCAGTAACAGCGATAAAGGTCAGAGATCATTTGTCAAGCAGTAACAACGATAAAGGTAAGAGATTATTTCTCAAGCAGTAACAGCGATAAAGGTAAGTGATGATTTCTCAAGCAGTAACAACGGTAACGGTAAGTGATGATTTCTCAAGCAATAACAGCGATAAAGGTAAGACATGATTTCTCAAGCAGTAACACCGATAAAGGTAAGAGATGATTTCTCAAGCAGTGACAGCGATAAAGGTAATAGATGATTTCTCAAGCAGTAACAACGATAAAGGTAAGAGATGAGTTGAGTCAAGAACCGACATCGCAACACTCGGGATATTCCCACACGCACCCCGTTCCTATCTTCAACACCCAGCGAAGAGTATCAATACTGATGTTAAAAGCTACAGTCTGATTATGTGTCAGTTTGGCATTTCCTCGGAGTACTACTTCTTCTTCTTCTTCTTCTTCTTCTTCTTCTTCTTCTTCTTCTTCTTCTTCTTCTTCTTCTTCTTCTTCTTCTTCTTCTTCATCTGGAGTGTGTTTTCATTCAGATGTAATTGCGTTGTACCAAGCTTATTTGCGCCCTTAGGCAGATACATCCGTCTTCTGCGGGTGTTTGTTTACCGGGTTAACCTTCTCGAGCCTCGGAGTACTGAGTGTTGGCCAGATTCTCTGGTCACTACCTGTGGATGTATTCTCTCCAGGCCATGATCATGTACATCTTCTTCCACACTATTAACATGAACCCTAGGGGTCCATGACAACCTTTGGCCTACCGTGCACCAATACCCTAGCCAGCGGTGCAGACACGTTTCTGCACGAAGCTTGCCTCTCTTCACCCATTTTAGCACGCTCTATGAGTCCGTCATAATCACAGCATGTGCGTGCTGTTTTTCATCCAGCCAGCGAAACGCCGAAACGCCGCAGTGACTGCCTCTACCTCAATTCTCAGACCAGGCGTTCTGGTATCATATGCCAGGCTCTCCTGTACTGAATACCTTCACTGTGAATAATACAGTTCTTTGAAGAAAACAATCTTATTATTTGTAACACATTTTTTCAACACAACCCTAGGAAACTGTACGTGGAAAAGCCCTGGAGATAGAACAAGAAACCAAATTGACTACATTATGATTAGAAATAGATTTAAAAACAATGTTGAAAATGCCAAAACATACCCTGGTGCTGATATCAACTCTGACCACAATCCTGTAGTCTTTAAATTACAAATAAAACTTTGAAAACCCAGGAATAAGGACATCGAAGACACCTCAAGTAGATATATCGGCATTGAAACAACCAGAAATAAGTCAACTATACCTGGTTGAAGTAAAAAATAATAGATATGATGTGCTAATCATTGAAAGTATGGAACAATATAGACGTGAACATCCTGAGGATAAAATTAATACAAAATGGGAAAGTGTAAAAACCAGTATACATATTGCAAGTACTACCTTGCCAGTGAAGATAAATCAGGGAAAAAAAACAATTATGGATAACTGATGAAATCTTGAGTAAAATGACTCAAAGAAAGAAAGCAAAGAATACTCCAGAATATATATTAATAGATAGAGAAATACGTCACAAGTGCAGAGTTGACAAAGTACTGTAAAAACCAGTATACATATTGCAAATACTACCTTGCCAGTGAAGATAAATAAGAAAAAAAAACAATTATGGATAACTGATGAAATCTTGAGTAAAATGGCTCAAAGAAAGAAAGCAAAGAACACTCCAGAATATATATTAATAGATAGAGAAATACGTCACAAGTGCAGAGTTGACAAAGAAGAGTGGCTGCGGAAACAATGCAAAGAAATAGAGGATCTGGAAGTAAAACACAACTCGAAAGAATTACATGAATATATAAAAAGATTTACAAAGAAGACAAATAATATAACAGGAAACGATTGTATCAGAGGGAAAAATTTACAAATTATAATGAATAACACTGATATAATAAAAGGATGGACAGAGTACACACCGAAGATTTATTCTGGGACAACAGGGTCAATGGACCAACATTGTATAATACTCAAGATGGACCAAAAATATTAAAGGCTGAAGTAGAAAAGGCTATTAAAAAGATTAAAGAGGAACGGCTGCAGGTCCTAACAAGATAACAACAGAGATGATAAAATCTCTATCCAGCTTTGGCATTGATACATTCACAGAATTATGTAATGATGTATATATATAATACTGGGTACATCCCCAAGGACTTGAAAACATCCATTTTCATCACACTACCGAAGAAGCCAAGAGATGTTGATTGTGAGGATTACAGAACTATTAGTTTAATGAGCCACATAACTAAGATACTACTCAAGGTCATACAAGAAAGAATTCAACATAAAATAGATGAGGAAGTAGCTGAAGAACAATTTGGGTTCCGCAAAAACAGCGGCACCAGAGAAGCAATTATCTGTTTGAGGATGTTAATTGAAAAATATATAGAAGTTCAAAAAAGTATATATGTTTGTTTTATAGACTACAAGAAAGCTTTTGATAGAGTACAACATGAACGACTAATTACGTGCCTTCAAGATATAGGAGTAGACGGAAAGGACATCAGACTTATTAGTAACTTATACTGGGAACAAGTGGCGTCTATTAGATGCGGAAATAACTATTCGTCGCCTATAGAGATAAAAAGAGGAGTACGGCAGGGATGTGTACTGTCCCCAAGCCTCTTCAACCTATACACAGAAAGAATGTTTAAACAAGTTGAAATGCCTGGACTTAACATCAATGGAAGAATCATAAACAATCTTAGGTATGCTGACGATACCGTGTTACTAGCAGAAAGTGAGCAAGAGTTAGCAAGACCTAGTGGAACAAGTAAACAGGCACAGTGCAGAATGTGGCTTAGATATTAACATCCAAAAACAAAACTATGATAATTAGCAGTGAAAAGGAAAGGTCATCAATGAACATCACAGTAAACGGGCAGATACTAGAACAAGTAACAAGTTTCTCTTATCTTGGACATATAATAACAGATGATGGCAGAAGTGAAATAGAAATCAAAAAGAGAATAGGAATGGCCAAAAATGCTTTCAACAGCATGAAATCAGTATTAACATCTAGAGAGATTAATAACGCATTAAAAATGAGAATTGTCAAATGCTACGTATATTCAACGCTACTGTATTGCGCGGAAGCCTGGACATTGAACAAGCAACCAGAAAGTCGCATAGAAGCCCTGGAGATGTGGATGTACAGACCAATATGTCGTATTTCATGGAAAAAAAACCAAATGCAGAGGTTCTAGAAAAACTTGGAATGAAGAGAGAGTTGATGAAAGAAATAAAGAGGAGACAAGTGAAATATTTAGGACACGTTAAAAGACACGATACTCTTATAAAAACCATACTGGAAGGCAAGGTTGAGGGCAAGCGAGCAAGAGGTAGACAACGATACAAGTGGGAAGATAACATTAAGAGACTGACGAACATCAGCCTGACAGAATGTACAGTCAAGGCGAGAGACAGGCAGTGTTGGAGATCCATTGCAGCCAACCTTCATTGTGGAGACGGCACCCGATTGATTGATTGATGAATCCTCAAACACTCCTTTTGCCTCTCAGCACAGAGCTGTAGATGATGACACCGCCGGGGCACGAACTGTTGTGAATCAGTTATTTCGCCTACCATTCTGCTCAGCCTTCTGACCAATCTTTGCGCTCCAGACCCAATGTGATTTTTTTTTTTTTTTAAAAGTTAAGAGATAAAAGTTAAAAGACAAGAAATTACAGTTTTAACTAATCTTTTTTTTTTTAATGTACTAAACCTTTTACTAACAGCGAGGGACACAGTCTGAAGCAATTTAATGTCAGAACTCGATAAGACTATCAGAGACATCAAGAGATAGAAGCAAGTTAAGTCTGGAGCATCAAGCTCTCATGTCGGGATGCTAAACATGAAGACGCATCTGACTTTCTAATCTGGCTTCCAAGACAAATGCGAGCGTGACAGTGAAGTTACAGAACCTATGACTTAACTCTTACAGGACATTGGGCTCAACAGCAGAATTTCCTTTCTGGGTTTTAATTCACTGTTAATTATGTGTGTGGGTTTCTAAAATATACTGACATTATCAGTGGTAATAAAAGCGATATTTTATACGTAAGACTATGCCACAACGAAACGAATTTATCCCGCCAAGAAATATCGATCTCAAATACTGACTTCCCTGTTGTTAAGCATTGCCTAACTACTGACCTTTCTGCCTTTGAGAGTTGCCAAAATGCAGCCTCTCTGCCTTGAAGAGTCTGCCTTGTGCTCTTTTATCTAAAATTGTGTGAGTTGTCGAATAATAATTTATACTAGGAGTGTACATTGGCGGCCTTCCCTTGGCTTCTGCTGGTTTGTCTACGGTTTAATTCCTATAGCCTTTATCCAAAGAGACGAACATTTTTTGACATCAGGAAGTGAGGAAGGAGGCCTTCTCGGACAAGAGCCTCCTACCCTCCGATGATCACACAGTTTTCATGTATTTTTTAAGGCTAGAAACCCCTCACAAATACCTCGCCTCCTCCCATGCCTACGATCTGTATTGGTCCATGGCCATTTATTTGATATTCACAAAGTTTCTTGCTTAACCTTCACAGGACGTCGCAGGCAACCACAGTAGTTTTTAATTTGTTATTGTCTAGGCAATTTTACTTTCAGTAGTTTGTCATTGCTTTCCGAACGGCCAATGTTCATATCATTGTGAAAAACAATGCAATGCCGCCTGTCGCTGACTTCCGGAACCCTGTATGTCGGGATTGTTCAACTACATTCACAACCTTTAAGCCACAAACACCCAACATTCACACAATCTATGTACCTAGATACCACTCCACCACCCTGAGTCCAGTGGATGCACACAGTAACATAACACCCCTAACACACATTCATATTCATATGGCCAGTGAAAACAACATCGATGTTCTAATTTCGTTCTCATTAGTCTCTCTGTTATATTTTATTCCATTCACCTGGAATATATACAGTCTAGAGGTGTTGAAATCATTATACAATCTTACATAAGAAAGATGATATCTGACACATCTTTTCTTTAAACCTACAGGCGTCAAAAAAATCCTTCCTGAAAGATCAATTCACGAAAGGAAAGTCCTTACTATTCCTGAAAGAAGAAAGAAGAAAATAAAACAAAGATGGCGGGGAAGGGGTAGACAAGAGACTGGGGGTGATTTTGTGACAACAAAGACGGATTGACTTGGATTTTAGACATACATGAACCGGAAATAATTATAAAACCTGGCAGACGAGAATTCATTGAGATCTATATATAGACCACTAGCCCAGACATTCGGTCAATTTAGAATCCAGTGGCATCAATCGTGGCTAATCAGGCCCGTAAACTGAATGTATGGGATCAATTTACGAGGTACGAGATTTGCTGTGCACCGTGTGCTACTAGTTATTTGTTTATCACGTTACTGCGAACGAGGATGTTGTTTCAGTTTGTCTTTCTGTCTTTCTTTCTTCGGCAGAAATTAATTGCTATACTGGAAATGGGGAAAAGTATGCCGGAGACGTCAGCAAGACAAAGAGTGGTTTAGAGTGTTCGACGTGGTCTGATGTCTCCCAAGCCTTGCCAGAAATCGGTAATTATTTTGATGCATTTTGTTTTTGTGATTGTGGTAGTAGTAGTAGTAGTAGTAGTAGTAGTAGTAGTAGTAGTAGTAGTAGTAGTAGTAGTAGTAGTAGTAGTAGTAGTAGTAGTGGTGGTGGTGGTGGTGGTGGTGGTGGTGGTGGTGGCAGCAGAGTTAGGGCTAGCAGTAGTAATGATGGTGGTGGTGGTGGTGGTATTTGTAGTAATAGTAGAGATGGTGGTGGTAGTGACAGCAATAGTAATGGTGGTAGCAGTGGTGGTGGTGGTGGTAGGTAGCAGTAATAGTACTGGTATTGGTGGTTGTATAGTAGTTGTCGTGGTAGCAATAGTAGTGGTGGTAGTAATAGTGGTGATGGTGGTAGCAATAGTAGTGGTGATGGTAGTAGTAGTTTTGGCGGTCGTAGTAGTAATAGTGATGGTGGTGGTGGTGATAGTAATAGCGGTGGTGGTTAGGTGGTAAAAGTAGTAATAGTAGTGGTGGTGGTAGTAGTAGTAATTGTGGCGATGGTGATAGTATTAATAATGGTGGTGAAATTAGTTGTGGCAGTGGTAGTAGTAATAGTAGTGGTGTAGTAGTAGTAGTAGTAGTAGTAGTAGTAGCAGCAGCAGCAGCAGTAGCAGCAGCAGCAGCAGCAGCAGCAGCAGCAGCAGCAGTAGTAGTAGTAGTAGCAGCAGCAGCAGCAGCAGCAGTAGTAGTAGTAGTAGTAGTAGTAGTAGTAGTAGTAGTAGTAGTAGTAGTAGTAATAATGATGGTGGTGGTAGTAGTAATAGTAGTGGTGGTGGGAGTTGTAATAATTTTTAGTGGTGGTAGTAGTAAAAGTAGTGGCGATGGTGGTGTGGTAGAAGTAGTATTTATGGTGGAGATGGTAGTAGTAGTAGTAGTAGTAGTAGTAGTAGTAGTAGTAGTAGTAGTAGTAGTAGTAGTAGTAGTAGTAGTAGTGGTGGTGGTGGTGGTGGTGGTGATGGCGGTACATATCAACCAGCAAGAGCCGACTGGTCCTTAGAACAATATGGGGTTAACACCATTCTTGCAATACTAAGCAAGGCATGAAAAAGCGTGCTTTACTTTGTTCACGTGGTAGTGCACTAGTACACTCACCTGGTAAGGAGTCGGTGGCTGTTCAGTCGCTCTCATTGTCTCCAAATCGTCACATAGAAATATAGCGAGACCAGAAACAACGCGCCAGGATATAGAGATTGACGCGATCAATAGAGGAAATGCATGGGAGAAACTAAACAGAGATTTGCAGAGGATGGGAGAATGTGTTATAAGGTGGGTGTCGCTGGTAAAACTATAAGTTCAGAAGAAGAACAAGAAGAAGGAGAATAAAGAGGAGGAAGAAGAAGAGCAGTAGCAGCAGGAAGGGGAAGAATGACTAAGAGGATGAGCAAGAACGTCTGTTTGATATAAATTAAAGAGGCCCTGTGGAAGTGAGGTGACACTTCATTTCGCATACTTGATTTATAACTCACACTGCAGATTCTGTTTGATAAATTTAATGTATACGTAATTGTTCTTCCATAACTTCGTTCGTTTGTTCCTACCATACTTGTTTATTTTGACTTCATGTGTCTTCATCTGTGTAATCGGCGCTAATTTTCTCTAAGTAGAACTTAAAGAAGACTCTTAAATCGAAACCTTAACCTCATAAACCTTTCTGACAGCATCTTGTTATACCGTTTATGGCAGTAGTTCTCAACCGGTGGGGAATTCTCCCCCCCCCCCCCAGGAGGGAATTTTAGGGTTTCCGGGGGGGGGGGGGATGAAGATTATTTCAAGATCGCGTTAATACAAGAACCGATTACTTGACATTGTTTTTCCCTTCATACTTTACGGTTCTGTACGTCTCACCCCTTCTAAAATTCATTTTATAAAGTAAGTAGACCCACAAATCACATTCTATGTGGACGTCTAGACTTGTTTTAGTATGTACTATTAAATTTAGCTTCCATTATTACGTATACTGTGTAGGGGCAGGAGCGCGATTGGGGGGGGGGGGGGGATTAGGTAGGAAATACGAAAGGGGGTAATGACGTTGTGAAAATATGGTGAAGGGGGATACGGCCAAATTTTTAGGTAGGAAATACGAAAAACAAAGGGGGGGGGGGGGGGGGTGGCGTTCTGAAAATATCGTGAAGGAGGGCACGGGCCAAAAAAGGTTGAGAACCACTGGTTTATGGAGACTTCCGGCTGTGTCAAAGTGTCTCTCTTTATTCATGTGTAGGTAACCACAATCATTGCCGCAATCCTCGAGGCGTAGACCAGGGCCCGTGGTGTTTCACCCATGACCAGACAGTCAGCAAAGAGCTCTGTGACATTCCTAAATGTAGTAAGTTCATAAATGTAGTGTTGTGCTGTTTTGTTGGGCATGTCTCTTGTACTCTAAGACTTTTGAAAATAGTGCCATCTTCTTTGTTATTGTTGGTGTGGTGTTGTTGTTGCTTTTGCTGTTGATGCTACTGCTGCTGTTTGAACCTTGTCAATGGTGCACACTCACGCTTGAATGACTTGCAGAATTGAAGAACTTTTGATGACATGGTTTCATTCCGGAAGACAAACAGCACACCCATTTTGAGAATGCTCCTAACCAGTCAACACTGAGCACTGACTAGATAACTCGTCTAAACCAATCAACATTGAGCACTAACTATATCTCGCTCTAAACCAATCAACATTGAACAGCGGCTATAAAAGTCGAGCAGCGGCTATATAACTCACTTCAAACCAATCAACATTGAGCACTGGCAAGATAATTCGAGTTAAATCAATCAACAGGGAAACAGACTAGATAACTCGCTCTAAACAAATTAATATTGAACATAGATTATATATCTCGTTATAACCCAATTATAATTTAATACTGACTAGAAAAGTAACTTTATCCCAGTCAAAATTCAACAAGGATTAGATAACTTGATTTACTCTACACAACTTGCCATTGGATAGATTAGATAACTCCCTCTACTCCACTCATCATTGAAGAGATTAGATAACTCGCTCTACACAAATCATCACTGAACAGACTAGATAACTCGCTCAACACAAATCATCACTGAACAGACTAGATAACTCGCTCTACACAACTCATCATTGAACAGACTAGATAACTCCCTCTACTCCACTCATCATTGAAGAGATTAGATAACTCGCTCTACACAAATCATCATTGAACAGACTAGATAACTCCCTCTACTCCACTCATCATTGAAGAGATTAGATAACTCGCTTTACACAACTCATCACTGAACAGATTAGATAACTCGCTCAACACCACTCAACGACACCGCTCATTTTTTTAAAGAGATTGAATAACTCGCTCTAAATAAATCATAAATTCGCTAATCTCATTTTCAGAAGGATATTGTGTATTTCTGTGTGCTCAAAATAGCTCATTTGTCACGTCTAGAGGTCACATGACCTTTCCCAAACCATTGGAGAGAAACACTGTGTACATTTATGTGTGTGTGTGCTCGCACGCGTGCGTTGATTGACTGGCCCAAGTCAGACAGACAGACAGACAGACAGACAGACAGACAGACAGACAGAGCATTTAAAATGGTCAGAAAGAATATCCAAAGGAAGAGATAGGTGGAGGGAAATTATAGTGATTAGAATAGACAGAAGAATGAATCACCAAATTACGAGACGTAAAATCTGTAAGCTTTTACTAGAACAAGATCACATGTAACAAAATAGAAGTTGTTGTCAAAGCCTTTATCAGCACAACACAAACACACACACACACACACACACACACACACACACACACACACACACACACACACACACACACACACGGATACAACTAATTCCATTAAAATAGACAGCGGCAGTATGCATGGTATACTTGTGCGGCCTGTTGGTTTGTCAAGACTGCTGTCTGTTCCACTTTTCACTTGGGGCAGTGGGGAGCATATTGTGTGATATTCACTGGCATAGGAACGGAGCATAATGGGGCGACCCTTTGCCGTGAAGTTGGAATCGCAACTAACTAGTTAAGACATTGGGCAGTTGGGAGCCTTGTGATAGACATATCTATATTCTAAGCCACGACATAATAATTACTTATTCGGAATGTCTATTTATCGTCTTTGCTGTCTTTACTTCCCTAGCAACTCACAGGCCTCTTTGAAAATGATCTGGTACAGATCATGTGAGGCTCGTCTCACGCCAGAGCCCTGCTGGCAGGGAAAATGAATGGTGCCACTGCTAAGGATTGAACCCCGTTCCCTGTCTTAAGTAGCATGCGCACTAACCAACATGGTAGCTCTGCAACACCATAACACATAGTATAGTTAGCTAGCTAGTTAGTCGCGGTTCCAACTTCATGGCAAAAGGTTACCCCATTATGATCCGTGCCTGTACCACTGAACATCACAGAAAATGCAAAATGCTCCTCATTGAAAAGTGGAACAGACAGGAGTCTCGACAAACCAACAGCCCTCACAGGTAACATTCAGTATAGCAACTAGTCAGAAAGAACTCTTCGAAAGTAAAGTTAAGTTCACGTCCACATGTCTTAAGGCGCGCGGGGTAGATGGTGCTAGACCCATATTTGTACAGACCAATCAGCACTGGGTGAGTGATGGGGTCAATATCCGACCTTGACTTCCCAAGACATTTCTTGGTTTCTAGTTTAGGCTGCCTCCACCTGGGAGCCCTGATAATTTTTCTTTCATCTGAAATCACCCGATACAGATCGAACCCCTGACCTACGGGCCGGCAGACGAGCGTAGAGCGTAGAGCGACTACACTACTCCTGCCCTTAAGGAGGAAATATAGAAATATACACAGGCCGAAATAAAACACTCAGAAAGGGACAAAACTCTCGTAAAGGGAGATAAACAAAATACACCAGTGCATGTGGATAATGAAGGCTGATTGCTATATACATACGCCTCTTACATTTACGGCAACGATTGCTGGCTGCAATCGCCGGGGATTTTTTTGCCAGTCTCCGATAAAATTATCCTAGATGTTAAGAGTGAACAATACATACCAGGTGTTCATAATTGCTAGATGCGGGGTCAGGGGCAGACGAGGGAATTCTATCTTAAAGGGATTTTTTTTTTCCCTCCTGATATGAAGAAAGTTTAGGCGCGGGGATTGATGGCCATTTTTATTATGTCCTTTTGAAAGGGAGATAAGCATGTGAGACAAAAATCTGGCTGGTGTTAGTAATATGATTGGGCGTTTTTAACGATGGCTGGGAGGAAGAGGAGTGTCAGAAGGGAAGGATACGATAAACAGGTGGCTTGATGTGAGCGAGATATAAGGGAGGATGTCGGAGAGGTGAGTGGATGAGAAGAGGACTGTATGAGGGAGAAATAGGGTGTGTATGTGAGGTGGGAGGGAGCTAGAGAAGGAGGATGGGATAGGGGAAAGAGAGAGGATGTGAGATGAAGAGAGATGGAACACAAGGAGAGGGCGGCATTGTGCATGGTGGATAGAGAGTGAGGCGTTGTCTTATTCTACTACTACTACTACTACTACTACTACTACTACTACTACTACTACTACTACTACCACCACCACCTCCACCACCACCACCACCGCAGCCACCACTACTACTATTACTACTACAACTAATTTTTCTTCTGCTTCTTCTTCTTCTGCTGCTGCTGCTGCTTCTTCTTCTTCTTCTTCTTCTTCTTCTTCTTCTTCTTCTTCTTCTTCTTCTTCTTCTTCTTCTTCTTCTTCTTCTCTTCTTCTACTTCTTCTTCTTCACGTGTGTCAGGTTTTCTTCCCCTGGACAGTATTCCATCCACGGCAGCGGGCTCTGTCTACGCCTGCTTAACAACATTTGCCATGGCAGCCACTTTACCGCCTACTTTTTGCGATTTCCGTCTGCCGTGGGATTTTTAACTAACACAACTTTCACACTGGACCATCTGTTTTTTTTGGTTTTTTTTTAACCCTTATCCAAGAAGACGACATCCAATCTGGCCACTCAAGACATATGGGGACGTATGATGTCAATAGACAACAATGGTCCAACCCTATGCCGAGATAGGGGGACGGGCGTGTGATGTCAATAGACAACAATGGTCCAACTCTATGCTGAGATATAGAGGACGTGTGATGTCAATAGACAACAATGATCCAACTCTATGCTGAGATATAGAGGACGTGTGATGTCAATAGACAACAATGGTCCAACTCTATGCTGAGATATGGGTGACATGTGATGTCAATAGACAACAATGGTCCAACTCTGTGCTGAGATATGGGTGACATGTGATGTCAATAAAAAACAATGGTCCAACTCTGTGCTGAGATATGGGTGACATGTGATGTCAATAGACAACAATGGTCCAACTCTATGCTGAGATATGGGTGACATGTGATGTCAATAGACAACAATGGTCCAACTCTGTGCTGAGATATGGGTGACATGTGATGTCAATAGACAACAATGGTCCAACTCTGTGCTGAGATATGGGTGACATGTGATGTCAATAGACAACAATGGTCCAACTCTGTGCTGAGATATGGGTGACATGTGATGTCAATAGACAACAATGGTCCAACTCTGTGCTGAGATATGGGTGACATGTGATGTCAATAGACAACAATGGTCCAACTCTGTGCTGAGATATGGGTGACGTGTGATGTCAATAGACAACAATGGTCCAACTCTGTGCTGAGATATAGGGGACGTATGATGTCAATAAACAACAATGGTCCAACTTTATGCTGAGATATGGGGGACGTATGATGTCAATAGACAACAATGGTCCAACCCTAAGCTGAGATGTGGGGGGGGGGGGGGGAGGGGATGTGATGTCAATATACAACAATGGTCCAACCCTAAGCTGAGATATGGGGAAGGGGGCGTGGAATGTCAATAGACAACAATGATCCAACCCTAAGATGAGAACCAACCCTGTACCTTATTATCCAGAGGCAGACCTCTCAGCCACGCATAAACTGTCCCGCCTCTACGAAAACTTGAACGCAAGCCACTATTAACAACAGTGCATTAATCCCGCTACGGTGTTAGATAAGCTGATGCGATGAGAAGTTTTCTGCAAAAACATACAGCTGTTTCACATATTTTGGCTTCCTTCTCCCCACCTGGCATTTTGTGCAATGTGCTGCTGCCAGATTTAACAGCGTTGGAAGGCTATCAGTTCGACGTTTCATCTGAGCGAAGAAATGTGCCATAAGCTAGAGAGGATGTGTATGAATTAAGTCAGTATCCAAGTTTGTATTCAGAGTCGCAGAATCTTAAGATATCTACTGTAGATTAAGCCAACAAAACGTAGCCGTGCCAGGTTTAATTATAGCTGTCTGTTTAGGATATCCAAAAATATCTGAAGAAACATAAATATTATAGTCCGTCTCGTTAAATTTCTAGAGTAGCAAATTTTTTTTGTTTTTTTTTTAAATATTATTTTTTGAAAGCTGTGATTGTGTAGTTTTGTCTTCTTCTTCTTCTTCTTCTTCTTCTTCTTCTTCTTCTTCTTCTTCTTCTTCTTCTTCTTCTTCTTCTTCTTCTTCTTCATTTCCTCCTCCTCCTCCTTCTCCTCCTCCTCCTCCTCTTCTTCTTCTTCTTCTTCCTCTTCTTCTTCCCTCTTTCGAATGGAGTGCATCGCAAGTTATGTACCTCAAAGGTCAGTGTGTCGGACTTCGGCATGCATTCATGTCACTTTGACTTCCTCTAGAGCTGTGGTTCTCAACTTTTATTTGGCCAGTGCACCCCTTCACCATATGTTCAGAATGCCATTCCTCCTTTCGTATTTCCTCCCTATAAGTCCTCCCCCCACCTTTTTTTTTTACACAGTATACGTGTAAAAATGGAAGCTAAATTTAATAACACATACAAGAAAAAGTCTACATAAAACGTTATTTCCGGGTCCACTTGCGTTATGAAACGAATTTCAGAAGGGCGAAAAATACTGAACCGTAAAGTATGGAGGGAAAAACAATATCAAGTAATCGGCTCTTGTATTAATGCCATCTTGAAGTAATAATAATCACCACCTACCCCCCTCCCCAGAAACCCTAACCCCCTCCCGTCCCCCACAGGTTGAGAACCACTGCTCTAGAGAGATTTCATCCACGGCTCTATCTACGCGTGTATAGATTGTCTTCCCTGTCAGTGTTACCAGGGCTCTATCTACGTGTGTGTAGATTGTTTCCCCTATCAGTTTTACTACGCCTCTATCTACGCCTGTGTAGATTATCTTCCCTATCAGTCTTATCACGGCTCCGTCTACGCGTATGTAGCTTATCTTCCCTATCAGTCTTATCTACACGTGTGTAGATTGTCTTCCCTATCAGTTTTAACAGGGCGCTGTCTACGTGTGTGTAGATGTCTGCCCTATCAGTTTTACCAGGGCGCTATTTACGCGTGTGTAGATTGTCTTCCCTAACAGTTTTATCAGGGCGCTATCTACTTTGTATAGATTGATTGTCTCCCCCATCAGTTTTACCAGGGCACTATTTACGCGTGTGTAGATTGTCTTCCCTAACAGTTTTATCAGGGCGCTATCTACTTTGTTTAGATTGATTGTCTTCCCTATCAGTTTTACCAGGGCTCGGCCTTACTGCCTAATCTTTGCGATTTCCAACTGCCGCCAGATTTTTAACTTACAGAGCTTGCACACGTGATCTCATATATTCACGCCCTTATAGGAGAAAGCTAGATTTCCGATTTCACTCCCCAGGGAGGCGTGCATTCTCATTAGATACCATTGGTTCTTGGGAAATGCCCGGCATTGCCCTGGGACCGAACCCTTTAGCTAATGAGCCAGGTGTAGAGACAGTAAGCTCCTCGCCTATAGTGTTTCATTTGGAATTTCATAAACATTTTAAATGTTATTCAAATCGTTTGTGTTATAGTTTGGTAGCTTGTTGCCTGAGAAATTTGGGAAGGTGGAGAGGAGTTAAAGAAAAGTCACAGACCCTTTACCAAAGCTTGGCTCATATCTATAGATAAATTATGCTAGTCCCATATTAGTATAGATCAGTCGGTACTCGATGGTTCAGTATAAGGCCGGCCGTCATTATTTATCAGAACAAGTTACAAGGTCAGCTAACTATTTTAACTCATTCAGTGTTAAAGGATAATATATCGCCAAATTTGACCTCCCATTTGTACAGAAGGACGACATATCGTCATACAAGGGTCCTCGTGTTATTTGTTTAGTTTCGTACCTGCGCTTGTCGCCGGCTAAGTGAGGGAAAGACGGCCCACCTAATCCTCGGCGCGCTCAGGCCTACAACATGCGATGATCAAAGCTCTTCACAGACTCATCGCAGGTTCCTGGACCCGACTGTTTTGGAAGGTGGGGGTAGGGGACGGGAGTATCACTTGGGGTGGGGTGACCTGTGGCATTCTCTAGTAATTGTCTTAGTGGCCTCAACGGTTCCCCCAATTGATTTCTAACGCTGTCTGTAGAGTTTACATTTAATGCTGTCTGCTGAGTTCTCTTTAGTGGGTTAGTTACTTGGTTGGTTGGTTGGTTGGTTGGTTGGTTGATTGGTTGGTTGGTTGGTTGGTTGGTTGGTTGATTGGTTGGTTGGTTGGTTTGTTGGTTGGAAGGATGGTTGGTTGGTTGGAATGATGGTTGGTTGGTTGGAAGGATGGTTGATTGGTTGGTTGGTTGATTAGTTGGTTGGTTGGTTCTTTGGTTGGTTGGTTGGTTGGTTGGAAGGATGCTTGGTTGGTTGGTTAGAAGGATAGTTGGTTGGTTGCTTGGTTGGTTGGAAGGATGGTTGGTTAGTTAGTTAGTTAGATAGTTAGTTAGTTAGTTAGTTAGTTAGTTAGTTAGTTAGTTAGATAGTTAGTTAGTTAGTTAGTTAGTTAGTTAGATAGTTAGTTAGTTAGTTAGTTAGTTAGTTAGTTAGATAGTTAGTTCGTTAGTTAGTTAGTTAGTTAGTTAGTTAGTTCGTTAGTTAGTTAGTTAGTTAGTTAGTTAGTTCGTTACCAGTCAGGTCTTAGTCAGATATGACTAAGCTACCGTATAACAGTAGACGGTACTACCTGGTTTCTGTTAGCGCCGAACGTTGGGCGGCGCTTACCAAACCCGACACCCCACATTGTGCCAACGGCTTCGGGCGGAAGAGCGCAATTGGGAGGGTACAAGCCTTACCCTGGTGCGAGGAAATGCAAGCTAAAGACAAAATTGTCATGGCAGGGCAGACCAGGCCCTAAGCCTTGGTTGGCGACTGGTCTAGGATCGAAGCTCCGACAGGCGGACAGTTAGAGCATTGCTTTGCTGATCCGGCAGCTTCTGCAGCTTGTCTTGTTCCAGATGTAGGGGTGTTACCTTTCCTCTGGAGTGAACTAGGCAGGCCGAGAGAGGGATCATGCTGCATGGGCAACACATGATCTCTATATTTTAGCCCAGGCTTTGTGCTATGGAGAGGCAATAACTCCATCCCTGGTCTTAACTGGTCTCGGAATCAAAGCGAGAGGCAACTGTTACGGGTTATAAGTCCTTGTCAGTTGGCGTAGACATGGGGCGCCACGCGTTGCCTCTGACGGTGGGAGACACCTATAGGTGTCACTGATCAGCCACCGCCCGCCTCAAGCTGGGCAGCCCCCAGCCAATTGGGTGCTGATCCGCCACAGCCTGCCTGCTTCAATGGGTGCTTGGGGCTAGGACAAAATCTGAATCGCAGGCTGTAAAACCAATGCACCAGGTACAAACAAAAGTAAAAATAGAAACCTCAAGCTACGGCTTGCAACCTGGAACGTGAGAACCATGTGTCCAGGATTTTCCACTGACTTGACCAATATTGACGATGTGAGAAAAACGGCTGTGATTGATGCCGAACTCAATCGTCTTAACATTGATATTGCTGGCCTGCAGGAGACTCGCCTCGCTGAGGAAGGGTCACTCAGGGAAAACAACTACACCTTTTTCTGGAAGGGTAGAGGGCAGGCAGAAAAAAGGCAACACGGTGTGGGCTTTGCAGTGAAGAATTCGCTACTGGGAATGATTGAAATTCCAGCAGGAGGAAATGAAAGACTATTATCCCTGCGCTTGGCAACCTCTTGTGGGTTTGCCACCATTATTACTGCATATGCACCGACACTCGATTCCTCTGATGATGTGAAGGATTTGTTCTATGAGGAGTTAGACTCCGTGATCAAGGCAGTTCCAAAATCTGACTACATTTATATGCTCGGTGATTTCAATGCTCGTGTGGGTAAGGACTCGAGTTCATGGCCAGTGTCCCTTGGAAAATACAACATCGGTCGCATGAATGAAAATGGGCAAAGGCTGCTGGAGCATTGCACCAGTAATGACCTATGTATTACAAACTCTTTTTTTAAAACAAAAGAGATGCATAAGGTCACATGGAAACATCCAAGATCCGGCCATTGGCACCAGCTGGACTTCATCATCACACGGAGACAACATCTGAACCATATATCATTGACTCGTAGTTACCACAGTGCTGACTGTGATACAGATCATTCTTTGGTTGTTGCAAGAGTTAGACTGAGACCAAAGAGAATCTACACAGCTAAACACAAATCTAGCCCCAGGATTAATATTATTAACACTCATGATCCTGAAAAGTGCTTTCAGTTTCAACAGCAACTTGAAGACGCTTTCACTGATACACCAGAAAATTGTACAGTAAATGAAAAGTGGGGTCAAATTAAGGAAACTCTTTATAAAACTGCCGTAGGGGTTTACGGCACTGTGGATCATAAGAGGCAGGACTGGTTTGCGGCCAACAGTGAGACTCTGCAGCCCTTGATTGATAAGAAGAAGAAAGCTCTCTTAAGAAACAAGGAAAGACCAACGCGTAACACTCTGAGTGAGCTAAGGCAAGCTAGGAAGGATGTGCAAAAGGCTGCCAGGCAGTGTGCAAATGATTATTGGATCAAGTTATGTGAGTCCATTCAAATCGCAAGTGATAAGGGAGACATAAGAAGCATGTATGAAGGAATAAAGAAAGCCTGTGGTCCAGTGATCAAAAGAAGTGCACCGCTGAAAACCTTGACTGGAGAAGTCATCACTGATAAGAAACAGCAGATGGACAGATGGGTAGAGCACTATTTGGAGCTTTACTCAAGTGAGACCAAACTAGCGGATGATGCCCTTAACGCCATAGAGGCTCTACCAACTCTTGACCACCTGGACACACTTCCCACCATAACAGAAGTTAAGTGTGCTATAAATGAACTTGCATCTGGCAAGGCTCCAGGTAAGGATGGGATTCCAATAGAGGTTATCAGGAGTGGGCAAGACACACTCACTCTACAGATCCACCAGCTAATAGAGCTATGCTGGCGTGAAGGACAAGTCCCACAGGATTTCAAAGATTCAAACATCATAACGCTGTACAAGAACAAGGGTGATCGGAGCGACTGTAACAACTATAGGGGTATCTCACTTCTGTGTATTGTTGGAAAGTATTTGCCAGAATTGTTCTGCGCAGACTTCAAGTCCTAGGAGATCAAGTCTACCCCGAATCACAGTGTGGCTTTCGACAGAACCGGTCTACCACTGATATGATATTCTCATTGCGACAAATGCAAGAAAAATGCCGTGAACAGAATCAACCACTGTTTATTGCCTTCATCGACCTCACAAAGGCATTTGATTTGGTCAGTCGTGAGGGTCTGTTCAAGGCACTAAAGAAGATTGGCTGCCCACCAACTCTTCTGTCCATTGTGGAATCGTTCCACACAGGCATGAAGGGTATAATCAAGTTTGATGGTGCAACTTCTGAAGAATTTGAAATCAAGAGTGGAGTTAAGCAAGGTTGTGTACTAGCTCCCACCCTCTTTGGAATATACTTTTCACTTCTACTGAAATATGCATTTCGTGATCAGGATGGTGGTATATACATTCACTCACGCTCAGATGGCGGCCTCTACAATGCTCAGAGATTGAAGGCTAAGACCAAAATTAGGAGGGTACTGATCAGAGAGTTGCTTTTTGCAGATGATGCTGCAGTTACGACCCACTCTGAGGAAGAATTGCAATGTCTACTATCTGCATTCTCCAATGCTTGTTCTGAATTTGGTTTAACAATTAGCAAAAAGAAGACACAGATTATGTCACAATGTGCACATGAGGTACCATCAATCTTTATTGACGACGCCGAACTAGAGATAGTAGACCATTTTACATATCTAGGATCAGTGGTAAATAGCAAATTATCCCTAGATCAGGAAATCAACACCCGGATTGGTAAGGCAGCAACAACAATGAACAGGTTAAGAAAAAGAGTCTGGGAGAACAGGAAGCTTACTGCCAAAACAAAAGTCC
The DNA here is from genome assembly GCA_014155875.1 of Cepaea nemoralis. Lineage (NCBI taxonomy): Eukaryota > Metazoa > Mollusca > Gastropoda > Stylommatophora > Helicidae > Cepaea > Cepaea nemoralis. The sequence goes on from JACEFZ010027456.1 coordinate 27,548, forward strand.
TTGTCTATCAAGCCTGTGTCCTTAGTACTCTTCTCTATGGCAGTGAAACCTGGACAACTTACTCACACCAAGAGAACAATTTAAACAGCTTTCATATGCGGTGTCTGCGAAGAATTCTTGGTATTAAGTGGCAAGACAAAATCACAAATACTGAAGTATTGGAAAGATCAGGTTGTGTGACAGTTTATTCCATGCTCAGTCTTCGTAGACTTAGATGGATAGGACATCTTAGGAGGATGGATGATGGTAGAATACCAAAGGATATCTTTTTTGGTGAATTACAGATGGGTAAGAGATCTCAGGGTCGGCCTCTACTACGATACAAAGATGTGTGTAAGCGGGACATGATTGATACAGGCATTGATAATGCACATTGGGAGCAAGTCGCCGCTGAACGTGTTGCATGGAGGGCAAATATCAGAAATGGAATAAAGTCAAAGGAGAAAATTATTGCAGAAAAGTCACACACCAAGCGTTTGAGACGTAAGATGGTGCATGATGGTGGAAATGACCACGTGTTCACATGCACCCACTGTGAACAGACATTTACAGCGCAAATTGGCCTTATCAGTCACACTCGCTACCGCCATAGTTAAAAGTTATTATGCCTTTTTAGAGCACAAACTATCGTCTGTCAAGACGGCAAGGTGCCAATGATTGATTTAGTTAGTTCGTTAGTTAGTTAGTTAGTTAGTTAGTTAGTTAGTTAGTTAGTTAGTTAGTTAGATAGTTAGTTAGTTAGTTAGTTAGTTAGTTAGTTAGTTAGTTAGTTAGTTAGTTAGTTAGTTAGTTAGTTAGTTAGTTAGTTAGTTAGTTAGTTGCATTCCTTTACAGGACGTGACATTTTTTTTTATTTAGGCTGTTTTGTGATTCCTGGGCATGTTTACGTTCAGTAGTTTGCCATTGCTTTCTGAAGGACCTGCACTCATACCACTGTATGTAAACCAACGCAAGGCAGTCTTCTTCCAAATCGCCCGCGGTTGTGTTCGAACGCGTTATGCGGGATTACCAATTGCTTTCGTTACCCCTTCGCCAAAGAGCCGGCTTTAGTGGGTGTGTTAATATAATCGCAAGAAGGTTACGCAGGTAGCAACATCAACGCGAGCAAACGAGTGGTTCGACGCCTGCACTGGTCGCTTGCTAAGTGAGGAAAAGACTGGCCATGTAATCCTCCGAGCTTTCACGCCTACACAATATGCTACTCCCACCACTTCACACACCCATATCACTCTCATTTTTATTTATGGATAACTTTCTCTGTTACCAGTGTCCTTCGCCATTAGGCGAACCCACTACGACTTCTGTCTCTCACCTTCTCTGAACGCCTATCAACGTTTTCATCTTTCGATGGCCAGAGCGGTGTTCCATAGTTCTTTTACTATACCACATTATTACAACCACTCCGATAACGCCACAATTTACATTGCTCGAACGTATCCAGGTTAAGTACAAACAGACAAATTACTCTCCATCACCCCTACGTGTAGGAGGAATGGGTCGTTCCAGCAAAGTTTATGCTTTGTTTGATCTGGCCAGTCCAATTCAATTTGTGGGGAGTAAATAGAATAAACTTCATTTATTCTGGGTGTTCTGGTGGAGGCAGATGGTGCATTCTGTCGTTTAGCACCTGAAACTAAACAATGGCATCCACCCGCTGGCTACGTCTGCTTCGCTGGCTCACATTGCCGCTCATGAAACTTTCACCATCAAGCCATATTTTTCTAGTAAATCTTTCTCTAAAATGTTAGTATACGAGTTTCTGTTTTCGGCGTTTCCCTTCCCACTACTGAGTGATGCTATTTACTATAGGGGGTGAATCTGGAATTCCGTGGTTAGGAGAAGAAATTGCAAGAGAAGCTTGTTCGGAAGATAGATTCCGCGTTATTTGTGAAGTTGGTGTCGTTTCGTTTGTTGATGGTGTTTGCCGAGTAGATTACAAGTATAGAAATTATGAAATTAAACGTCAGCAATTGTGCGATATGCTCATATTTTGAGTTGAGTCAAAGACCGACATCACAGCACATGAGGCAATTCCATACGTGCTCCGTCCTCATGGTCAACAGCCAGCGAGGAGTCCCAATACTAATGGTGCGAGTAGAAGTCTATGTGTCTGTCTGGCTTTTCCTCGAAGACCTGAGTGTCGGCCAGATCCTCAGGTTGTTCATTTTTGTGTGGTGATCTTATGGTCCATGCCTTCTGGCATTAGCGATCATGTCTGTCCCCAGCCTCCCGTCTCTTGTACAACCAGTCATTTCTGACACCGGCGTTCCTCCATGTTATGATGTCAAACTGTCGAAAACAGCTTCTCTCTTGGTCTCCCCTGCCTCTCTCTCCCTCTCTAGTCTTCCAGTTAAAACGACATACTCCAGCTTTCCTCTTTTCATGACATGACCAAATAGTGTGATTGTCTATTTCTGATGCCAGTAACCAGTTCTCGTTCTGGGTTAACTTCTGTCACGATATCTTTATGGTTTTTTTTTTTTTTCTTTCTATCAGTCCACGGTGTTTTCCGAAGCCTTCGGATGAGTCCTCTCTTCTCTGCAAATGGTTCTTGATTCGCTTCCGTACATTAGGATTCAGCTTAAGTAGTAGGGGTATTTAAATGCTATCAGATAATGTTATCAGATTAGCGATATGAATTCTGGGAAATTGACAAAAATGTCGGATGTTTTGACAGGCAATGGCGTGAAAGACAATTGGTTCATTCTTTATTTCATTATCCACCTCACTACAATCGGGACATCCCCACATACGGTATGTACACCTCCTCAAAAGGCACCAAACAGGTGCCAAGCTGATAGTTCTAGTATCCTCTTCTTCTTCTGCTGCTGCCGCCCTGTTCCCCCACTGGGGCACAGAAAGACCTTCAACCACATCACGCCAAGCCGTCCTAAGTTCCAGGTGCAGTTAGATTACATGTCCGCCTGTCTTTTCCTATAAGTGTTGAGTATCGTCCAGACACTCTACTCACTTCCTTCTGAACCAGTCTCTCCAGACATGGATACTCTGACATTTCATTTGCATTCTCCACCTGGTCTCAGACAGCCGTGACCATATCGCCCTTATCTGAAGACAGTAAGCGTTCAAATCTGTCAGTGGCACAGATGGTTGTAGAGGCATATTATCCTGCGCCGCCCGGCATGGCAAGCCATGATGATCGTTGAAACATTTCTCCTTCTCGGCCCCCGGAGATTTGTATCGTGTACCTACGGCGCTGAGAGAAATGATACTGGATAGCCTGAGACGTTGGCGTGGGGGAATATATCATCAATAGAATTGATCCAGATCACGGAGGGAAGAGATCTGTGGATAGACATGCACGCCGACGCCATCTGGCCAGACACATAACGATAATGAGTTACGACACTGTTTATCAACAACGCCATTACATTTTTGCACAAGGCTACTGCACTCTAGCTGTATCATCCTACGATAAGGCGGCCAAAAGGATGGAGATTAATAGCCGACATGACCGACTAGAAACAGACGAATGCCAAAAATCGCACCAAACACATTAGTCTTCTGTCAGATAAGATTTGAAAGCTGTGAATACATTGTCTTGGGTTCATATGAATCATAGTAGGTTTTTAGACACTTCCATGCCGTATGTCTCGTGCTGATTGGTCTAGAAATGTGCTGGTGCAGATAGCAACGCTCTAAATGTTATGAATCTCAGACTAGATTTGTGCGCGTTATTTTGATGCTGCCATCTTGGAGCCAGCCAGATTTTTACCCATATAATTCTTACGGTGGTTTTGGTGCAATTCTATAGAAAAAAGTTCCTAACGGTTCTGTTACGAGTGAGTGGCAGCTGTCAAGGAAAGGTCCACAGTAATAGATTTTTGTTCCTTTAAAAGTAAAAGACGTATGTTTCCTTTTACACTGATAGCAATGTTTTTATATAGAAATATTAAGGATATTATTTTAAGGAGTGAACATACGGAACGACTGAATTGCATTTCTACTGATGTAATAGGCAAGATGAGTGTTTATAGAATGTGCAACATTTCGATATTCCGTGTAGTGCTTTCGTAGTTCAGTGTATTGTTGGTGGTTTCAGAATGAGGAGGAGGAAATCAAAGGTCCCGTATGGTATTTGAGTAGTAACAACAACGAGCAAGAACCCCTAGACAACATTAACTAAACGAGCATGGAAAGCTTTATCCCAAGTCGGAGGACTAAACCTTCAGAAGTCAGATCAAAGATCATCAAAGCAAAGATACCATCCTACTGACCCCTGACAGTGGTCATTCTAGACCTGATACATGCAGACCAAGCTCCGACTCTCATGGAGAGAGCGCTTTTATTTGTTCAAAACCAATCGTCGTTTACCTTCGCGGGGCGAGGCGTTCCCACTGGTGACTGGATAACTTTGTGCTGATGGCATGGCCGTACGTGCCAGCGATGCATGTTTTAAATGTCTGCTCTATTAAATGTTGATGGTACGTGATATGCCTACCATGTTTGTAAAGGGTAATTGTGAATCGGGGTTCGATTCCGGAGAGTGAGTATGAAAAACGGAGAGTGAGTATGAGAAACGGCTACCACATTCAAGGAAGGCAGCAGGCGCGCAACTTACCCACTACCGGTACAGGGTGGGGGGGGGGGGGGGGAAGGGGGAGGGGTGTGTGACGAAATATAACAATACGGGACTCTGTCGAGACCCTGTTATTGGAATGAATACACTTTTGGTAGTAGCAAATACAAGCGGGTTAAATAGGCAAGGAACCTATGACAGGTCTAGTAGACCGGTAGGGGATTTTCTTAATCATATAAAAATTATGCTCATGAATCATGATGGAAATTGGAGGAGAGACGCTAGTCACAGGCGATGGAACTTCAATAACACCTCCCTAAGGGAAGATAACAACAACAAGCAGCATTTTTGGTCCAAATTTAGAAGATATCCGTGTTGGTTTTGTTACGATCACCGCAATATTGAGTTATTCGCCCTTGAAGATTTCGTGATTTGGTTTCACCTGATATTCCAGAGCCAGTCAATTCACGGGGGTGTGCAAGGCGTGGGTGTTGCTCATTATGTTATTGGGAAATTTCAGTAACTCTCTAGCAAATCTGGCAAATACTTCTCTCGTTGAGCTTCCCACAGAGTACACAGCTATCAAATCGCGCAAAGTATTCGTGATAAGTGCTAGCTTTTAAATCCTGTTTATAATACTACTTACGCCTGCATCCAGTTTCGTCAAATGTATAGTAATGTATGTTTGTGTTTACTTTCATGTTTGTTGTCTCGTAGGTTTCCACATAAAGTTTGCTAAACTCCTGCTGTCACAACAGAGCCAACAACAAAGCTTCTTCTATTACTGCTACTGCTACAACAACAACAACAACAACAACTACTACTACTACTACTACTACTACTACTACTACTACTACTACTACTACTACTACTACTACTACTACTACTACTACTACTACTACGCTTAATACCGCCTCTACTGACGCAACCATCATAATATTATTGCTATTACCATTAAATCACCTCTTTTGCGACAACTAATGCAGCCACCTACTACTACTACTACTACTACTACTACTACTACTACTACTACTACTACTACTACTACTATTACTATCACTATGTATTCGTCATCTAGAGCCTCTAAGACAGTGGTTCTCAACCTTTTTTGGCCAGTGCCCCCCTTCACCATATTTTCAGAACGTCATCCCCCCCCCCCCCCCCCTTTCGTATTTCCTACCTAAAAATTTGGCCCGTGCCCCCCTTCACCATATTTTCAGAACCTCATTCCCCCCTTTCGTATTTCCTACCTAAAATCCCGCCCCGCCCCTACACAGTATACGTAATAATGGAAGATAAATTTAATAGCACATACTAAAACAAGTCTAGACGTCCACATAAAACGTGATTTGTGGGTCTACTTACTTTATAAAATGAATTTTAGAAGGGTGACACGTACAGAACCGTACAATATGAAGGGGAAAACAATATCAAGTAATCGGTTTTTGTATTAACGCGATCTTGAAATAATCTTAATTCCCCCCCCCCCTCCCCTTGGAAACCCTAAAATTCCTCCGGGGGGGGGGGGGGGGGGGGAATTCCCCACCGGTTGAGAATCACTGCTCTAAGATAAGGAGTGCAGACTTGCCTATAGTTATAAACGTCTGTCCATCCGGTATTACAATGTATGGAACTTGGTTTTCCTCCGAGCTAAAACAATTCACCGATTCAGTGCCAAACAAAAAAGTAGGTTTGGACCAAACATGGTGACAATATAATGAAAAAGTATTATTATGTAAATTTCTATTCAATGAGCATTAAAATTGCAGAAGTTACGGCGAAACGAAACAAATAACACGATGACCCTAATATAACGATATGTCGTCTCATCATCTCATCTCATCATGTTCCTCTTGTACCTTGCGGTGTCGAGGTGAAGTATAAACTTCGTGAGAGTGCCCGGTTATGGGCTTCGTATATCGACATTCCCATGGATTCTGTTATTCCCTCAGTCCAACGTTTACGTGGTCGGCCTCTTCCTCTGTTTCCATCTGGTCTGTACATCATTGCTTGTTGTGGCATGCTGTTGACTGGTAGCCTACTTGCATGGCCAAACCATTTGACTTGCTGCTTTCTAATAAAATCTAGAGCAGCTTTAACCCCTACTTTAGTCCTGATTTCTTCATTTCTGATCTTATCTCTTCTTGATACGTTGAGTATTCTTCTCAGAAACCTCATTTCTGTTGTTGTGATTTTTCTTTTCTCTTTTTCTGTCATTGTCCAGGTTTGGCATTGGTAGCAGAGAGTTGGTAGGAAGATTGTGTTGTAAAGTGCTTTCTTAGTAGTTATTGATACATGTTTGTTCTTTAGTATTGGTGCCATTTGTCCAATGAGTTGATTTGCCTTATTGCACCTATTTTCGATCTCGTCTTCTGATCTGCCATTTGATGATATTATACTTCCTAGGTACTTGAAGCTCTTTACTTGTTTCAAGGGATGTTCGTTTAGGTGAATTGTTGCTGTTTGTTCTTCTTTAGTTATAGTCATTACCTCTGTTTTGCTTGTGCTAATTTTCATGTTATGTTCCCTACACATTTCGTTTAGATATGTCGTCCTTCTGTCCAAATAGGAAGTCACATTTTGACATATATTATTCTTCGGCACTGAATCAGTTAACTGGTTTTAGGCTTGGAGCAAACATCACATAAAGCCTTCTCTGACTCACCAAAACAGTTGTCTGTTTCATTGTTTCCTACCCTCATAGATCGTGCTCCAATATTTAATCTTCTTATCCCATTTTGATCAAGATTTATACAGTTCATCTATTTTCTTCGCGGTCGTTCGCTGTTCCCCAGTATTGTAAATTTGTTCATTGTATGCTTTTAATCTGTCTACGGGGGTCTATTTATTTAAGTCGTCCTAGACATATTATCTCAACATTGTTCATTTCTTGATGGTGGCAATAACTGATGATTTACAGCTCAAATAAATTATACAGACAGAGTGGGAAGCGGGTAGTTTTATTTACACACACAAAATCAACAACAGATTAAGTTACTGGAATGAATGTTTACCCAATCATCATTTGTTTAATTTTAATTCGATAGAAGATAATCACAGTAATGGTTGTGAGAAAACAAACAAATAAAGAGCACAGTCGGTTATGTAAACAATCATGGCTGCTGTCTGAGACCTGGGGACTATAAACCCAGTTTTATTATCCCATATAACAGGTTCGAAATCTGACGCAGGCGATTGGGAAGCAGGCCGCTGTGTTTTGGTTTTCACAATGGCATGAACGTTAATTGTTCAGTAAGTTGAGTTGAGTTGAGCTGAGAACCGACATCACTGCACTCAGGGCAATCCCATACGCACTCCGTCCACGCGTTAAACAACCAGCGAAGAGTCACACTACTAATCGTTCCCATCGCTATCTGATTGAAAGTTCTCCTGGTCTTCCCTCTCAGTTTTGAGATTCTTCTAGACCCCTTGCCGATACCCCGCAATCTCATTATTTCCATATACGAGTTCTCAGTCCGTGCCCCGCCTTCTCCACCCGAGCGGTTATGGACTAATACTTCAATGTGCAGTAATGATGATCAGTTGACTAAATAAGTTCTGATAGATGGCAACGAATTACACCAATCAGGGATAATACCGTGATGTTTATTAATGATGCTTCTTTTTCGTGTAACAGCAACAATCAACAACCATGAATGTATTAAACTGCAATATGAAGTCTAGAATCAACATCAGTGCACGCTGGACATTCCTACACGTGTTCCATCAAGAATATGAATGTATCAACTGCTTAAGTGCCATCGTTCGATAAATTGTGTTATTCAAACTTTTTTAACTGCCATGGTCTTATAAATCAAACTATAGTTAACATGTCAATACAGCCTTTTTCTCTTTACAACCCCCTATAATTTGATAAATATTACTACCAACTTTTAAGCCATAACAGTGACACACCCCTATTCCCAATTTTCCGCCATCCATTTTTGTTTGGTCCAAACCTACTTTTATGTTTGGCACTGAATCTGTTAATAACAACGCCCCTCCCCCTTTCCCCTCCCTTTTTTTCCCTTGAAGTCTGGGATATCCCAAACCTTGACCTCATGGGTGGGTCCTAAATTTGCCCCTACAACTGTTATGTTTGCTCAATGCGTTGTTCTTTAATACTCTGTTCTCTTCATGTTTCATATGATTTATATTTTGCATTTCTAATTCATTATGTCTATTCCCAGGTGAGAGCGGCGATGATAATAGCAAGCTTATGTACATCGTCATTCCGTCCTTGACCGTCCCGCTGGCGCTGGGAATCCTCTTGGCCATTATCTGTATATGTCAAAAGAATCACAACGCAAGGTCAGTCTCAACTCTAGGGCAGCAAATAAGTACAATTATTATTTTGTTTTGTTGCAATTCAGCTTTTTAAATGATCCACATTACTTGATTGGTTGACTGATCGTTTTAAGAATCGACATCGGGGTACACCCAAATGTCTTCCGTAGCAAGTGTAAGGAGTAGATACAAAAACATTCTAGTACTAGTAGTTAGCAGGTTGTTTATAAACACGATCTTTTCTTCCTCCCATACCTCCTCATCTTGTCAGTCTCAAGCTTACATTCTAATTCACGAATCCTTAAATAGGTTTCTTCCTCTGTCATGCATCTTCAACTAGCATAGGCAATCTGTAAAAGGTTTGCCTAGTCCAGTGGTTCTCAACCGGTGGGGAATTCCCCCCCCCCCCCAGGGGGAATTTTGGGGTTTTCCCGGGGGGGGGGGGGGGAAATGAAGATCATTTCAAGATTGCGTTTAACTAGAACCATTACTTGATATTGTTTTTCCCCTTCATACTTTACAGTTATGCACGTCTCATCCTTCTAAATTTCATTATAAAGTAACTAGACCCCAAAAATCACGTATTATGTGGATGTCTAGACCTGTTTTAAAAATTTTTACCTTCCATGTTTACGTATACTGTGTAGGGGTGGGGGGATTTTTGGGTAGGAAATATAAAAGGGGGGGAATGACGTTCTGAAAATATGGTGTAAGGGGGGGGGGGGGCCACGGGCCAAATTTTTAAAATGGGAAATGGGGAATACGTTTTTAAAATATGTGAAGGGGGGCACGGGCCAAAAAAAGGTTTAGAACCACTGACCTAGTCTATAGTGAGTGTCCCAATTGCAAGTGTTGTAGCAGATAGTCAATCTGCTGGCTCGTTTCCCCGCACTCCTGCACCAGCCGGCAGTATATCCGCGTAGCCCGTATACAATAGAAGTGGCAATGCCCCGGGAAGGTAATCCGGTCTACAAATGCCTGGTAAAGTAGTATGTGTCTGCCGAAAGGTGCAAATATTGCAGCTCTGCTGTAAACAGGCACAACCAATTACGTCTAAAACAATATTCCAGACGAACGCAGACGAAGAAAAAGTGTCAATGCTTGCTATCCACTCATGTCACAACTGCCATTTTCAACTTTGCACATTACTTATTGAAAATCTGCCATTTTGATATAGTAGTCGGGTGGTTCGACAGGTTAAGAGCGCTCGTCTTAAACTTTCTGTGCCCTGATGGTGAGGTAGGAAGTTCTCTCCCTTCACCGATGACTTGGACTTAAACATTCACTTCGCACACTTGACTTAAGGACGTAAATTACAAGTACTTCGGAAGTCGGACACTGGTAATAAAGGAAGCTGGCCCACATGTAAAAATCAGTCCAGAGTGGACTACACTCGAGTTAAAAGCGAACGAACGGGAATAAACAAAACACTATAACTGATTTTGTAATTTGATAAATAGATACCCACCTCAAAGCTGTCATGGCCAGTCTCTACCTCTACTCTCATCCCTGAGGCTGATTAGGTCAGCTGTGTCCGAAAAGATAAGAACGCGTGTTCTTAAACATTCGGTGTGCTGATGCCGAGGTAAGGGTTCAAACCCCTACATCGGACAGTTGGACTAAAATGTTGACCTGTCGTCCTTGACTTGGGGACGTAAATTACAAGTACTTCTGAAGTTGGAGTGGGTTCGCCTTATGGCGAGGGACACTGCTAATAGGGAAAGCTCATCCACACGCAAAATGCAGTCCAGCACTTCTATAAGTAGTGTGTATGGACTACGCTTGAGTTCAAAGCTAGAGAGCGCAAAATAAAAAAAAATACAAAAGCAATCCTGAGACTGTAGACCATTTGGCTTCATCTTGCTCAGCTGCAACAGTTCCCCTTTACTCAGTGCTAAGAAACACCATCCAGATGTCTCACCACGGTGTACAGAGCCATTCAGTGGAGTATATTTCGTCATCTGTCCCAGCATTTGGATCTAGTCTGAGAATGAAGATGGAAGTAGTCGCGGTGGTGTTCCGCTGGCTGGACGACAAACAGCACACGCATGTCGTGTGATGAGAAAGGTGAAGACGGGCATGCTTCGTGCAGAGTGGCAAGCTTCCATTCAACAATCAAATACAGAGAGCATCTGTTGGAATTTTTAGTCAGGACATGCTGGTGTGGTGGGAAACAAGCAGACGGACAGATTGGCTGGCTCTGCACCCCTTGGCGAGGTATTGGTGCATGATAATGTTCGGGGCCCTTTGAAATAGTGTGTATAGAGCAGAACGGGTGGAGCATCACTTGAATATCACAATGTGGGGTGTTGTGTTTGGTGAGCACCGCCCAACATGCAGCGCTAACAGACAGCAGGTACAGTAGTACCGTCTTGCTGTCATACGGTAGCTCCGTCATTATATTTCAAATATGTGTTACCATTAAGTCAATAAACTACATTTGTACCTTCTGTAACTGCACAGGTCATCACGGCCCAGCAGCAAACAAGGACAGCCAGTAGAACTTAGTCCTCTGAATCCCAAATCAACCACCCGAGCCAAGGAATTTCCCATGCAGAATATCCGCTTTCTACAAGAGCTAGGAGAGGGAGCTTTTGGAAAAGTCTACAAAGGAGAACTCACTGGACTCCATCGAGAAAGTTCTGTCACCAAGGTTGCTATCAAAACCTTGAAGGAAAATGCTAGTTCCCAAAGTCCAGGGTGACTTTCGACAGGAGGTATGATATTCTAGTTTGAGTTATTTAAATGCAAACATCTCTTAAATATTTGTTTACAGTTATCTTAGAATCAGAAGCAGGAACTCTTTATATTATAAATATAATGTTGCCAGAATTTAGGACCAATATTTCCAAACATTTACATTTGGAGGCAAATATTTGCTGCCTATAATTGTTATTGAAATAATTGTTTTGTTTAGTCCAAGTTCTACTTTATAAATGTTCATTCTATAACTAAGCATGTTTAACGAAATATTAAAATATTTATATATTCTTCTATTTCAAATTATATATTTCCATCTCTTCAATGTATATTATAATATATTTTTCTGTCACTCCAACTGATATATCTCTGACTGTGGAGTAACTTGTAGTTGTACATTTCCTGTTCATATTATTATTGTTTTCCTTTTAACAAACCAATAAAATCAGAAAGTGAAAAGGGTCAGCCTTCATCAACAAACAAACAAACAAACAAAATGACACGGATACAACTACATTAAAAAGCTACAAAACAATTATACTTAGCTTTAACATGTAGGTTCATAAATGAAACCATCTGTAACATCTTTGTCCACTTTCTGGAGAAAGAATTACACCAGGTTTCTTGTGAGAAATCACGTTTTAAAGTTAAATATTAATTTTATAGTTTTTTGGGTTTTTTTTAAATGTAATTTATAGCCATTATATTTTATTTCTTATTAATTCTTGATTTAGAGTTGCAACACCCATTCTGTTACTTATGTTTGTGTCCTGTAACGCTGACTCTTTTCACTTTCTGTTTTTATTTAGTCTTATTATTCCTCTTCTTCTTTTCTCTCCCGAGGAGAGTGCATCACACCTAGTTATATACCTCAAATATCATGGTGTCCTTCCTCTACATTGATTCCACCCAAGCTAACAGGCTTTATCTGCCCATGGCTAGGTTTACGTTTAATAACAATTTTGCATGGTGTAGCCTTGCAGCCTACTCTTGTGCGATTTCCAACTGCTATGGAATTTTCAAAATGCACAACTTTTTCATTGGATTTCCGTTTTGTTTTGTTTGTTGTTTGTTTTTTTTTGTTTTTTTTTTTTGGGGGGGGGGGGGGGGGGGGCCTTTAATTGAGAAGGATTGGTACCTGATCTCACTACCAAGAAATCAGGCAGATGTGTGACATCATCACAGCCCCTTGCAGGAATCAAACCAGGGGCCTTCTGAGTCTGGGATGGACTACATTACCTCTTAACCATGGCTCCTCCTTCTAATTGATCTATTCAAATGAAAACCTTAAGTGTGTGTTTGTTGTTTGTTTATTTTTTGCAAAGGGGGGGGGGGGGGTGAATATATTCTGAAAAGTAAAGGACAAATTTATCATTTTTAGATTTAGTCAACGCTGCGTTCAATGCAAGTCCTCCTGTGCCGATAAAGTGCTTGGATTCCTGTAGAAAAAAATTGACTCTTTGGTCACTACTCCGTGTGCCTGATCTGGTTGTGAACAGAAGTCACACTGTTTTTAAACTTCATACCGCACTCATACACTTGCTGGACTGACAGGCATGCATCACCATACTGGACCTTCAATCACTGATGAATGTCTATAGGTTTCACCCTTCACAAAAACCGGATAACAGAATTCTGCTCCTCCCTGGTGCATGTTAAAAGTGGGGTGGCCATCTTTAAACTGTCATTATAAAGTTACATGTTCATCTGCACCATCATATCACGTGCTTAACACTCTTGACATCCTTAACAACAATATTGACAGCTTACAAAAAAATGACATGGTTATTGTAATTTCTATCACACTTTAAAGGTTTTCATTTGAAGAGCCCTCGTATTTTTACAGCACTGCTGGAACTCAACCCGTTTCATTGTTTCCTTTCGGCAGGTTGACCTGATGTCAGAACTGCACCACCCAAACATTGTTTGTCTGCTCGGCGTGTGCATGAACCAGGAACCAATGTGCATGCTGTTTGAGTACATGGCCCAGGGTGATCTCCATGAGTACCTACTGTCCCACTCCCCTCACTCTGATGTCACATCCACTGATGACGACAGTGGTGCCGGAGGAAGCCATATTCTGGAATATTCAGAAATGCTTCATATATCGACCCAGGTTGCAGCTGGCATGGAGTATCTGGCCAGCCACCATTATGTCCATAGAGACCTGGCTGCAAGGAACATTCTAGTAGGTGAAGGACTAACTGTAAAGATTTCAGATTTTGGTTTATCTCGTGATATCTACTCTTCGGACTATTACCGAGTACAAAGTAAATCTTTGTTGCCTGTTCGATGGATGCCTCCAGAAGCTGTGCTCTATGGGAAGTTTACCACAGACAGTGATGTTTGGGCATTTGGTGTTGTGCTTTGGGAGATTTTCAGCTATGGGTTGCAGCCTTATTATGGCTTCTCTAATCAAGAAGTCATTGAAATGATACGCTCAAGACAAATTCTAGCTTGTCCTGAGGAATGTCCAGCAAGAATATATGGACTGATGGTGGAGTGCTGGCATGAAATGCCTTCAAGACGACCAGCTTTCCGAGAGACTCATGCACGTCTTCGTACATGGAATAGTGAGATCACGCCCTCTGCTCCATGGTCAGTTACACAGAGCCAGTCTGGTCATTCTAGTTCAACCCATCAGAGTACACAGTCTCAGCCTTCTCACCACAGCAGTACTGGACCCAGTAATACAACAGCAGTCACTGGGCTGACTGGTAGCAGCAACACATCAGACCCTAGTCCTGCCCAGCCAATATTTTCTCCCCACTTCATGCCTTACAGCAGCCATGGAGGCACCTTGTCACCGTCAGCATACAATGGAGGAGTCCAGCATCAACCCCAGCCTCAGCACTACAAGAGTGGTTCTTACAATGGACAGCAAGGAAACCAGTACATCCAATATCCAGGTGGACAGCCTGCTGTTCTCAGCCTTCAGCCTGGCCAAGCACCAGTGTCCAGACACCCTGCTCAACCTCTACCACAAACCAACGCATTAATCCCTGGAGTCACAACCTTAAATGGGCCCAGTAAAGCTTCACCCGCAGGCTCAGCTGCCAGCTCCTCATCAAACAGTGCATCATCTACGCTGAACACAAGCGGTGGTGGTGGTGGTAGCGGCAACGTGATGTCCAAACCAGGCATGATGCATCCTGGTCTTAACCCCGCCAGCCACAATAACCAATCAGTGAACAGCAATTATAAGCTGCCCACTTACAACATTAGTGGTGCCTCAAACATTTCCAGCCCACCCCCTGCCAGTGTGGCTGAGTGCAATGGTTTCAATAATTTCTCTCATTCAGGATTTGAACCTGAGCAGAGAACATCAGATATCTGACTGTTAAGACTTTAGTGCAACCGCTTAACTAAACTTTAACTAATTTTATTATAGAAATGTTGTTGAATACATTTTATACAATTTTGCTAATGTTAAACTACTGCTGTTTGTAAATTAGTGAATTGGTGTACTGTTTTCATACCTGCCAATAACAATATAATGCATGACAAACTGGAACCTGTTCATTAAAAACATAAACTATTTTGTGGTATTTGTACCATTGCTGTTTGCCGTTACTATTTTTGAAGGTGTGCTAGTCTTAAGAGACATTGCCAGATAATAAAGAAGTTAAAATTGGTATTTTCTCTTTAGAGATAAAAATCCTTTGCCTTACTGGGATTCTTCCCTTGAGGGCTGACCAGGATGTCTTTGGCTGTTCTATATGGGCCAGCTGGGATGGGGGATAACACCACAACAGTGAGAGTCAAATGTCCTAAGAAACCCCCGGGAAGGTTAACCCAGTCATCAAATGCCAGCAGAAGTCGGATGTGTCGGCCTAATGGCGCAAGAACACAGCTCTGCTGTAAACAGGCACAAGGCAATCACGTCCACACACACACACAAAAACTCAGGATGAACGCAGAAGAAGAAGTAGAATAAGAAGAACCTGGATGTCCTGAATTATAGACCAGTATCCCAGAGGAAATAATAGGAAAAAAATCCCAGAGATGTTTAATGACAGTGGTAAAATACAGTGTGAAAAAAAACAGTCTGTGTGCATTGACAAAGCAGAGCCTGAAAATATAGAATTATTAAGAAATTAAATAATAAGGTATATGGCATTTCATTCATTTGCTATACAATGTAAATAATAATGGTTTAAAAAAAAAACTGGCTGGAGTCACAATGGGAAAGAAGAATGGGAAGAGAGGAAGGGGGAGACTAAGAGAAATGATGCTGGGCAGTTTGACATCATGGCATAGAGAAACATCAGTATCAGAAATGACTGGCAGCACACGAAACAGAAGACTGTGGACAGATATGATCACCAACGTCGCACAGAATGGACTATAGGAAGAAGAAATGTAATAATGATGATTGTAATAATAATAGTTTACAGGTACTTAAGAATGACAACAATACTGTTTTGTTTGTCAATTTTAGACGCAAACAAATTGTTAATAACTCCCAGCCTAATGTTCAACTATGGTTATCACATTATACAAATGTGTTTGCCTTTATGGATTCTATTTATTCAATGCTATGGTTGACCATGCTGAAGAAACAAAATATAGTCTGCAACTGGCACAATAGATCACATGGAAGTTGGTGCAGTAATCCAAAAAAGTGAACCTTTAACATGCATACTATCTGAAGGGGCCAGCTGGCAGTTCACAGCCAAAATATGAAAAACACAAGACTGCTCAAACGCCATTGTTATTTTAGCTGCTTCTTTCTGATACAGCTGTTAAGACTATGTTCAAGATAGTGTTTCACTTAGTATTTGTTGCTGGGTTCTGAACGAGTCCCATTTCCTCATCTACACTGCACAGTGTTTCTAAGAAATTATCTGTAACGTATCATATTCATATGAAGACTATGAACATTTGACTAAAATTCCGCAGTAAAAATTTTCCAACCTGTGTCTGGGTATTCCCCCACCACCATTTATACAGACACACATATCCCCCCCCCCCCACCCACCCAACCACACACACACACACTATCATCATCAAGTATCTTGGCAACTGGCATAAGCGATCATGTTTCTCCCTCATGTTATCTCCAACAGCACATATCAGTTTGTGTGCTGAAATCTTTCTATGCCAGAACAAAAAAAGGCTGTCAATAATCTTCTTTTGCTTTCTTCCTACGTACAGATACACACTAATTTACTGGGTAACATCTTTTAAACAAAACTGAGATTGTAATATAAGTATACAAAGTCTTTAAAAAGACTTCAGTTTAGATTATCATCTGTGCATCTTCCTGACACATCCATAATTACTCCGATCTCCTCCGTAGTAAATCCATCAGTGTACAGCTGCTAACCATGTCAGCCCATGCTGATTAACAAGCTTCTTCACACACTTGTCCTGCTGCTCTTTCCTGGCCACACCAATTTTCAATCTGAATGCTTGCATTTTAACCATTGTTGCTGATTCATTCAGCTGGAGAGACTTATCTTTTTTCGGCCTCTTTAAGAGCATTCATGGCGTCTTTAAAATATTTATCTAAGTCTAATTGTTTAGTGTTTTCTAGAACATTAGTGGTACACATTTTTATTTAGAATCTAAATACAGCTGAATAAAATGGCACACATTTTGAAAACAACAAAAATAACTCTGATGGATCCATACATAATTTTGTAGTAACTTTGTTCAGTTTTAAGTAAATGAAAGATTGTCCATTTTCTTTTGGGATTCATTTCTCTTCTTGAGCGATGAAGTTTTAAATAAACCTATGTGTTGACAGTTGTATCAATTATATAAAAAGTTATAAGAGAGAATTTGAAATTATAATCAGGAAAATAATTAAACAATCTTTAATGAAAGCTCTAGGAAGGAAAGCAATGGCAAACTACCTTCTTTACAGATGCCAAGAATATCATGTACTGCAGCCTTATCGATAATCAAGGGGAAGACCGAGAAGTAAATACCTGGATGGCTTGGCCACATGCCATGGTCGAGACAGGAACACAGAGCTGATCCACGACTCTGGTGATCGAGTGAGATGGCAGAACATGACCGCCCACGCTTATCGGCATGGCACATGATGGATGCATGGAAAAAAAGCTCTGGTCCATTTTTTAATGATTAAAGAACTCATTTTAATAAGTGCCAAACCCCGTGGAGCCCAATCCTTTAACTCTGCATTCACTTCAAATATTCACTTTTGGCATCAAACATCTTATTGAGTGGCAGTTTCTCATTTTTTTTTGCAAATTATATCCATTTTTATAATGATGTACCATATTCTTCAAGAATCCTTGCCTACTTTATCTGTCCATCTTGTGAACTAAAGATTTTAAGACAAGTTTTTTTTTTTTTTTAAGTTGTATGTTCACATTTTCAAAAGAGAATTCTACACACATTTTTATATCTATTGTTTCCTCTGTGCTTGGTTCAAATTTTACCTTTTGAAGAAGGGGAGTAATCATAGTTTTACCATGTACGTCACTTGTACATCATCTTCCATCTGTTCACATTTTTTCATTTGTATCATCGTCAGCATTTCAGACACTGCTGGCCAATTAATATATTGTTAATATTATTTTATATTTCATCTTTGGTGTTTAAATCTGATGAATACTTCTGTGTTACCACATCAACTTTCACTTTAATTGATTCTGTTTCCTTACCCAATTTGCCAATGTGTGTCGCCATCTGTTCAGTTATTTCAACTCTTTGACTTGGCAAATTTTTTGCTATGAAATGGATTATAAAATTCAAAACTTTGTGCCATGAGATGAATTATAAAATTTAAATCAATGTTACTTTAAACACTTTATTACCAAACATTTATTTGTGTGTGTTCTTTTGTTCCGTTATTTCTCGTCTATCCTTTTAAGAGTGTAGTGAATAATAATAACACCTTATGTTTTGTATATACATGGCATGAATACACATATGTGAGATGTAGTGGCATAATAGTTAGTCTGATTCTTTTTACTATGTATTTTTTGGTCTCCTGTTTATTTTGCCCTGTGGGCTCCAGAGAAAGAACTTTCTAGTTATCCTATTAGCAGTTTTTGTCCAGTGTGTGTTTGATCCAGCTCTTGCATCCTTTCCTCACATTTTGATTCACAGGGTTGTGTTTAGTTGTCTGCATGAGCTCCCCATTGATGATTCTGTTAATCTTTATAGTCCTTATACTCTGCACAGGCTCTACTTAATGGATGTTTACCAAAATGCCTTAATGACACATAAACGGACATAACTGATTCAATGCCAAATAAAAAATAGGTTTGGACCAAACAAAAGTGGATGGTGGAAAATGGGAAGCAGGTGTGTGTCATGGTTATGATTTAAAGTTGTTAATATGGTAGCAGTCATGTTGTATTATATATCAAATTGAAAGATGTTGCATAGGGAAAACTACTGTATATAAGTCCATGGCAGATATGTGAAGTAGCTCAAGATGATTCATCATCCCATGGCACTAAACCAGTTAAAAGTTAAGTCAAAGTTCAAGATCCCATGTCAAGGCCACATGGTGTAGGGGCATGGCACTAGGCCACTTTTGTGTGTGGCCTTCATGAAACTCAGAAATTTATCGTGCTTGTGAGTTTACCACACAAGAAACTAATAATTTTCTGCAATGCATAAATAAGTAGCCGTATCCAGTATATTGACATGTTCACTTCACTTATTTTTGTTGTTTAATTTTTCAGAATAAAATGTAATCACATGCATTGATCAAAATGTGTTCTGATATTTAAAATGAAGCAAATAAAACCAAAAGTATTGTAAAAATCCACAGAGAGTTCTAATAGAATATTGCTAAATTTAATCTATTTAAGCAATGCCAAAGAAAATATTATCAAAAGTAATACAATTGTTTCTGTAATCATCTTGTAATTACATGGAAAATTCCATCTTTTGCATTATTTAAAGCTTTTCACCCATCTTTGCACCATAACTACCATTCCCTAATTTGTCATATAGAGGTTTAAGAATCAGTTATTTCCTAGTTTGTTTGATGAGAATCTGATGACTAACTAACCTTTTTATGTTCTGGCCTGGAACTCGTGATGGCTTAATTAAAACTGTACACCACCATGACCGTATTAAACTAGCATGGGAGTACCTTTACTTTATTTTTATACTAGTTAAATGTGTTTTCAGTCTTTCACTCCTAGATGGTTGTACTGCAGACATCCAAGGGGGAGATAACTACTATGAACAAGTCATCAAAATATGTTTACTATGCCCTTGTCCAAATATGAAAAGTATCATAACTCATTACACAATTATTTGAATTCGAGGAAAAGAGCTATTCACACATTACACGTTTTTCTTGGTACTGAATTAGTTAAAATATAAATAGGTAAAGCTTTGTTTTTATTTTTTTCAAACAGCAAGTGTCCAAAAACAAACTCGGTGCTACCTACATTATGTTGTCATTGTTTTGATTGTCTATATAATGCTTATATATTACCCTCACTAGCTTTCACAGTTGCTGTGTCATAATATGTAGCTATTATGTGTTGTACTGTGAGAAGCATGTGACCTATTTGAGCACAGATGCTAGTTTTATGCTGCATGTATTATGTAACTTGTTCATATATTTTAAATTTATGTAGCAGAGGTCTAAAAATACAAAAACTTGTCAAGCTTAAAGTTGTGCTACATCATAAATAAATATAATCTATAATCTTTACAAGACTATGGAGTTGTGTGGTATGATCGTATATCCAAACAGTATTCTATAAAGGATTATCGTTGGAGAAAAGGTAAAAACAGTGGATATGCTTTTACTGAAGTGGTCAAATTATCGATTTATGTGTTCCTTATTCCATCTCAACTCTTCCATTGTTTGAGAAAATCCTTTTCAAACGTGTGGGGCTTTGAGTTATGTACGAAGTTAGTACTGTATAAAACACATTTTATATGGAGATCCAGATTCTTGAATTTATATTATTTCTTTTTTCTGACATTCATGTAATGACCTTAGGTCCGTTTACCCAGAAATTGGAAGTAGAATATGGCTGTATCAATATGACCAAGTGATCTTCAATGGCATAGAGAGGCCAAGACTGACTGGGATCAGTTCCCATCAGATACATTTTTTTTAAAAATCCACCAGTGGTGCTCTGGGATTAAACAGCCTCAGAAAATGGATACCAGATAATTTTCTAGTATTGATGGGCAGCGAGAAAGGGAGATAAGCTATTAAGTATATATGAAGGAGTATCTGTCTTGGGTTACTATTATCAAAGGCAACAAAATCTGCAAATAGAACAAAACATGAGACCAATGTATGGTTTGATGTTTATAAAAAAAAAGGTTAGTTGCATATTCTTTACAGGACGTTGCCATCAACCAGTGTTTGGCTGTTTGTGATTTATTGGCAAGTTTACGTTCAGTAGTTTGCCATTGCTTTCTGGATGACTGAAACTCATACCTTTTGTATGGGAAATCAACGCAAGGTGGTCTGCTTCCAAATCGTCTGCAGCTGTGCTTTGAACGCAGTACGCGAAATTACGAATTGTATTCAAAACCCCTTTACCACAGAGCTAGCTTGATGATAAACATCTATGTTAAACAGATGAAGGAATGGAATAAGGAATGTTGTTATGTTTTATTCACGCTGCCATTTTCCTGAATTTGTGTGTTGTCACTCAAATCTTTGTGAATATTTGTGACAACTACTATATAGATGGCCGGCTCTGTAGCGAAGGGCTTATGGACACAATTCGTAATCCTGCATAATGTGTTCAAAACACAGCTGCAGATGATTTGGAAGCAGAACGCCTCGCGTTTGTTGGATTTGTATACAAAGGTATGAGTACCGGTCGTTCAAAAAGCAATATTAAACCACTGAACGTAAACTTGCCAAGAAATCACAGCCAAAAATGCTGGGGAATGAAATGTCCTGTAAAAGATACGCAACTAACTTGTCTAACTATATAGAGGAGAGCTGTAGTGGTGCAGTGGCTAGCATGCATGGCTGCCGGCCCAGTGCTCATGTGTTCGAATCTCCTTGAAGCCGGGATGTTTTTTAACCAGGTCAACCCATCCTAAAATGGGTACCTGGAAATGCTCTGGAAAGTAAACATGGTTGTGGTACTAATTATGCATCGCGAGCCAATCAATCTATAAACATCTGTGGCTAAATATCCAATAGGCTGCATGCATGGACAATTATCCTGAACTTACCTTCCTTTCTGTATACAGGCTCACCGATTACAAATTGGCAACTTGCATAAAATCTAGGCTAGACAAATCTCTCAAAACTTGTGATGGAAGAAAATAAGCTGCATCCATAGTCTAGTTTTACCTTACATTATTATAGTCTAGTTTTCCGTTACATTACTAGAGTCTAGTTTACAAGGCCTTTGGTTGAGTTTTAAATTAATACATTGTGTATCATTCAGGAATATTATTTTCACTTATGTTTTAATCATGTACAAATTCACTGTGTTTTTTTTTTTTTGGTCGTGTTTATAGAGTGTACATAGTTTTAATTATGTGTATAATACAAATATGGTGGTCCCTACATCTTAATGAGATGTTTAATGTGTACATATACAGACCAAGTGCTTGTAATCTGAAATAATCGTCAGCTTTTTGGTACACATAAATGTACACATTTTGTACCAGTAGTTTATTGTATGTGTATCCAAATAGCTCTTGGTATATCATTAACATGCTCATCTGTTGCCACAGATGTTCTGAGTTCAGTTCCCCTCTTATGTGCCAGCCTGGGTTTGGTCTAGTAGATGCAGACGTTGTATGCATCTCTGCTAAACATACATGAACACAGAGCCTTATGATAACAATAGCATAACACAAGAAGAAAGAAAAACGAGTTTATTATTCACCTTTAACAAACATTTATAACTTTACCTCTTTCTGTAGCAATAACCAATTTGGATCACAAACAAAGCTTTAAATTTTTGCCATAACAGTTCTTAATCAACTAAATCATTTATGTGTATTTCAGTAATACCATTTCATTTATGCATATTTTGATTCATAGGCATAATTTTAATTTTATATATTAGTTTTTTATAACAAATATTGTCCATAGATATCAGACTCCTAATTTCCTTAGCTAAAACCAGCATGTTTTTTTTTTGGGGGGGGGGGGGGGGGGGGGGGGGGGAGACTTGCTCATTTTGAACACAAGCGTTGTCCATACACACTACTTCTAGTAGTGCTGGACTGAATTTTGTGTGTGGATTAGCTTTCCCTATTAACAGTGTACCTCTCCATCAGGCAAACCCACTCCAACTTCAGAGGTTACCAGCATGTAAAACCATACTTTTGAACATGTTTACTAAGAATATGGAGCAAAGGTGCATAATTATTGGTTTACTTCTTTGCCAACACAGTAGGTCAAAGTTCATTTCTGAGTTGTGGCAAGATTTATTTCTGACCAATGGGGTTCTAGGGTTGACACAGCCTCGTTAAATAAGAACCAATATGAGAGAAAGACAGCAAGATGGCAACTGATGCCCATGAGGTGGACTTAAACATACGAAGGCCTATTTGTGCGTGTCAATGCATTATTATGGGATATCATATACAAAAAGTTGAAACACATACAAGATCTTAAATAATTGTATCTGGAAGCAAATTGGCGCAGTGTTAGCAAAGGATTTTTTCAAATGACAGGTTACAAAACAAACAAAACTAATTAGCACACTGCAAACAGGAAATATATTTGCATTCCTGAAAAAAAAAGGCAGACCATCTTAATGATGTGTTAAAGGAAGAGCAAAGGCTATACGCCTCCTTGAACACTTCCCATCTAAAGACTCCATCCACAAACTGAACCTGAAAGAGATAACAAGCAAGCAGAAAGACAAGGAAAAAAGATTATTCAGTAAATACTAAATACATGATTTTCATGATAATATCAGTGGCAGGCAACTTGTATAGAGATGATGGTTGTCTTGCTACTCCTGTAGATGAGATGGCAATAAGTACCGGAGCTGGCAGTTTGTTCTTATCATGTGGCAATAAGTACTGGAGCTGGCACAATTTGTTCTAATAGTGTGACAATGAGTACTGGAGCTGGCACTGTTTGTTCTTATCATGTGGCAATAAGTACTGGAGCTGGCACTGTTTGTTCTTATCATGTGGCAATAAGTACTGGAGCTGGCAATGTTCAACTCATGTGGCAATAAGTACTGGAGCTGGCACAGTTTGTTCTAATAGTGTGACATTGAGTACTGGAGCTGGCACAGTTTGTTCTAATAGTGTGACATTGAGTACTGGAGCTGGCACTGTTTGTTCTACTCATGTGGAAATATGTACTGGAGCTGGCACTGTTTGTTCAACTCATGTGACAATAAGTACTGGAGCTGGCACTGTTTGTTCAACTCATGTGGCAATAAGTACTGGAGCTGGCACTGTGTGTTCAACTCATGTGGCAATAAGTACTGGAGCTGGCACTGTTTGTTCAACTCATGTGGCAATAAGTACTGGAGCTGGCACTGTTTGTTCAACTCATGTGGCAATAAGTACTGGAGCTGGCACTGTTTGTTCAACTCATGTGGCAATAAGTACTGGAGCTGGCACTGTTTGTTCTTATCATGTGGCAATAAGTACTGGAGCTGGCAATGTTCAACTCATGTGGCAATAAGTACTGGAGCTGGCACAGTTTGTTCTAATAGTGTGACATTGAGTACTGGAGCTGGCACAGTTTGTTCTAATAGTGTGACATTGAGTACTGGAGCTGGCACTGTTTGTTCTACTCATGTGGAAATATGTACTGGAGCTGGCATTGTTTGTTCAACTCATGTGACAATAAGTACTGGAGCTGGCACTGTTTGTTCAACTCATGTGGCAATAAGTACTGGAGCTGGCACTGTTTGTTCAACTCATGTGGCAATAAGTACTGGAGCTGGCACTGTTTGTTCAACTCATGTGGCAATAAGTACTGGAGCTGGCACTGTTGTTCAACTCATGTGGCAATAAGTACTGGAGCTGGCACTGTTTGTTCAACTCATGTGGCAATAAGTACTGAAGCTGGCACCATTTGTTCAACTCATGTGACAATAAGTACTGGAGCTGGCACTGTTTGTTCAACTCATGTGGCAATAAGTACTGGAGCTGGCACTGTTTGTTCAACTCATGTGGCAATAAGTACTGGAGCTGGCACTGTTTGTTCAACTCATGTGGCAATAAGTACTGGAGCTGGCACTGTTTGTTCAACTCATGTGGCAATAAGTACTGGAGCTGGCACTGTTTGTTCAACTCATGTGGCAATAAGTGGTTGAGCTGGCACTAGTTCTACTGCTGTGACAAAAAAGTATTATGTTAATCTTTGTCATGAAACCATTACATACATTTGTGTTTCGGTATAGTGCTTTAAAGAATTCTTTGAAATTGAATGTGCATTTTTTTACAATGTCTTATTATTGTAGTGTATTTTAATATTGTTATTTGCAGTTTGCTTATGTATAATAGAACTGCGGTGGCATAGTAATTAATGCCGTAGCTTACCAGCACTGAGGTCTGGGTTTGATACCCATGTGAGGAGCGATTTTTCCAACCCCAAACGGCTTTAGGGTTGAAATAGCCCAGTGCTGTGGAAATTAGAAATGTTTCGGAGAAGGAAAGGTGAGAAAGAATGGAGCTGGTCACCTTACCTTATGATTCTGTGACCTAGTATGTGTGATATCCCAACACTTCACACCCACACGGCTGTATCTGCCATGGGGTTGATTGTAACTTTGTATGTGTATTGTATATGTATAATGTTGAAGACAACTGAGCAATATTGAAACATATGAATACAAAGATTGTTTGCATTGTAATTGACAGAGAGACAGACAGAGAAGGATGGAGACAGATAGACAGGACAGACAGAGAGAGTAAAAGAGATAGAGAAGGACTGCCACTAAGAAAATTATACAAAGATTGTTTGCTTTTTAATTGAGAGAGACAGACAGGCAGACAGACAGACAGAAGGATGGAGACAGACGGACAGGACAGACAGATACAATAAAATAAAATAGAGAGGGACTGCCACTAAGAAAATTATACAAAGATGGTTTGCTTTTTAATTGAGAGAGACAGACAGACACAGTAAGAAAGATAGAGAGGGACTGGCACTAAGAAAATTATACAAAGATGGTTTGCTTTTTAATTGAGAGAGACAGACAGACACAGTAAGAAAGATAGAGAGGGACTGGCACTAAGAAAATTATACAAAGATTGTTTTCTTTTTTAATTGAGATACAGACAGACAAAACAGACAATGAGAATGCTAAAGAGGGACTGCCACAAAGACAATTATAAAAACCTTCATGGTAGCTACATAAACGCTAACACAACAGCTACACAAGTTTTGCTAAGTTTATTTTGTATTTATTTGCTTTACAAAACTTGATATACATTGATGCCTTAATTATTTTTTTTTTGGTGTGCATATTTAGACAATCAGAAGCTGTGTCATTTTTTAAGAATGCATTTAATATCTGTATATGGCAGAGTGAAGAACTGTTCTGTTTGTGAGTGGATTGTTAATTGTACATTTTTGCAGCTGTTATGTTTACCCTTCTGTTTAAAGTAAATGAGCTGGCATAGTACTGTGTTTCTCAGAAAATAAGACTGGGTCTTATATTAATTTTGGATTTAAAAAATGCACTACGGCTTATTTTTCGGGTAGGACTTACATTAAAAGCATCCTGATAAATCGTGCTAGGGCTAATTTTTGGGGTAGGTCTTAATTTTGGGGAAGCAAAGTAGGTGGTATGCTGAACTGCTCACACCAGTTCAAGTTCAGTTCCCTCTTGAGATGATATTTCTCTTCTGACCACATATTGCAGACTACTGTCTGACCACATATTGCAGTAGTTCTTTGACCACATATGGCAGTTGTTCTTTGACCACATATGGCAGTAGTTCTTCGACCACATATGGCAGTAGTTCTTCGACCACATATTGCAGTAGTTCTTTGACCACAAATGGCAGTCGTTCTTCAACCATATATGGCAGTCGTTCTTCAACCACATATGGCAGTAGTTCTTCAACCACATGCGGTAGTAGTTCTTCAACCACATATGGCAGTAGTTCTTCAACCACATATGGCAGTAGTTCTTCAACCACATATGGCAGTAGTTCTTCAACCACATATGGCATTAGTGTATTAGCTAGATGCTTGTCTGCTAGCCTCATGCTTCTGAGTTGTGAATTTTTTTGTTGCATGCGCTTGCTTACTGTGAACTCAAACATAGTCCACACACACTACTTCTAGTACGCTGGGCTGAATTTTGTGTGTGGATTAGCTTTCTCTATTACCAGTGTCCCTCGCCATCAGACGAACCCACTCCGACTTTAGAGGTACTTGTAACTTACGTCCCCAAGTCAAGGACGAGAAGTCAACATTTCAGTCCAACTCTCCAGGGTAGGGGGTGAACCCCATACCTCTGCATTAG
This sequence comes from Cepaea nemoralis, assembly GCA_014155875.1. Taxonomy (NCBI): domain Eukaryota; kingdom Metazoa; phylum Mollusca; class Gastropoda; order Stylommatophora; family Helicidae; genus Cepaea; species Cepaea nemoralis. Next base: position 54,464 of record JACEFZ010027456.1, read on the forward strand.
CACTCTGTAGATGGCTCTGGATGATTTGCCCGGCCTGGTGAAATAATCACCAGAGATTGGTATTAGAAGAAAATAGTATAAGGAAAGGAATTGGTTAACTTACCATGTATTTCCAGGACTTAGTGTGTGTGAATTCTTATCACATCACATTCTTACACCTGCATCTGCCATGGTCACCTTCATGCTTACATTTTCTTTTCTTTTTTTTAAATCATAATAAACAATAATTTACATTGTTGACAATAACAATGGACATGAAAAAATATGTTCTACATTGAAGTCGTGGTATTGCAATAATTAGTGCACTCATCTGTTAGTCTGGTTGTCATGGGTTCAGATTCTCCATTTAGTTGAATTTTAATGCATGACACCGGGGATCAATTTAGTTTCCTACCAAAGTATTTTCTCGGAGATAAGCCAGCCATCGTGATACTGACAAGTTGTTGTAGTAGCAGCGGCATCAGTAGCAGAAAGCAGTGGTAGCATCAGTAGCTGTAGTACTACTAGTAGTACTTATTATAGTTGTAACAGCAGGTGGAATCAATCGTCATTGTGTATATGGTAGATCCTTTCACAATGCCGCTCTAATTATGGGCCACAGGAAAATGATTCACTGAGCTAATTCATTTTTATGCTGCTATAGTTTTATAGACCAGTTATCATGTTTAAGCTGCTACAGTTTTATAGACCAGTTATCATTTTTAAGCTGCTACAGTTTTATAGACCATTCATCATGTTTAAGCTGCTATAGTTTTATAGAACAGTTATCATGTTTAAGCTGCTATAGTTTTAGAGAACAGTTATCATGTTTAAGATGCTATAGTTTTATAGAACAGTTATCATGTTTAAGCTGCTATAGTTTTATAGACCATTCATCATGTTTAAGCTGCTATAGTTTTATAGAACAGTTATCATGTTTAAGCTGCTATAGTTTTATAGAACAGTTATCATATTTAAGCTGCTATAGTTTTATAGACCAGTTATGTGTAAGCTACTATAGTTTTATAGACCAGTTATGTTTAAGCTGCTATAGTTTTATAGAACAGTTAGCATTCATATTAGCCACCTGTACTTTCCCATACATCTCTAGGTACCCAGTTCATTCAACAGACCCCAATCCAGTATCCAGAGGGATACTGATACCTAAAATGATTGGTGTTAGAGCAGATATTCAACACATTGTAACTGCTAACAGTACACTAATTAACACACAATGGAACAAATATCTGCTGGTTCAGTTTTGTAATTTAGACATTCACTTAAGGGTAAAGACTACAGAAGTTGCGCATAGAAAATAAAGTAGTAATTTCATGTTAGAGAGTGGTTTGGCAATTTACCTTGTCTTTAGGCTTATTTCATGTTTATTGCATCATCATAAATGGACATCTTTCTTATTCTATTGATGTCATTCAGTAATAATATTAATACATCTATTTATTGAAGAGGCAGCATAATTTACATTACAACAGCATTTTGTTACACAGGTAGCAGAAGTCAACATCAACATTAGTCAGTCATTTACTTAACAAACGTCTGAGCTAATTCAGTCACAAAATGTCACAGCAGCTTCTTAATGGAGAATTAACACTAACTATAAAATCACAAATGAATTTTAATAGCAGGAAGGATTGTCGTAGAGGACGAAGTAGAAGTATGCATAACCAATTGGCCACTAGGAGTATATCATCTTCTGTATATCTTGAGTTGGGTTCAGAGGCAAGATGATCAGCTTCATTGCATCAGGTTTACCCCATCGAGCTCAGTCTCGGCTCTACAGATCAGCTAACTGTCTGCTCGGGGGAGGGGGGGAGGGGGAGTGTGTAAAAATATTATCCAAACAAACCGAATGAAAGAATCCAAAAATGAACATACAACTTCCTAAGCATGAGGCAGTGGCTTAACCACTTCTCCATATCTTAACCACTTCTCCGTGTCTTAACCACTTCTCCGTGTCTTAACCACTTCTCCATATCTTAACCACTTCTCCATGTCTTAAACACTTCTCCGTGTCTTAACCACCTCTCCATATCTTAACCACCTCTCCATGTCTTAACCACCTCTCCATGTCTTAACCACTTCTCCATATCTTAACCACTTCTCCATATCTTAACCACTTCTCCATATCTTAACCACTTCTCCATATCTTAACCACTTCTCCATATCTTAACCACTTCTCCATATCTTAACCACCTCTCCGTGTCTTAACCACCTCTGGGAAAGACTGCACATATGGACATACCATGAGCATTGTGATGTTGGCACTGGACAATAACTTCAGTTTATGATACAAACCTTGTACAAGCAGATACTTTGCCAGATTTCATTAGTATGTTCTTGCTAAGTATAAGAAGTACAATCACACATATCACATAGACTGAGGCACATGAAGAATAGGCCTGTCATACATGGTTCCTTTCTTGGAGAAGAAAGCGTTAAAACCACCCATTCATTCTTAGTTCTGTCTCTCTGACATCGTTGCGATGTTGAAATAATGCAATTATACGCTTGAGATAAGTATTAACTCCCTAGAACGGAAGGAGTTAAAGATCAAAACTGGCACATAAATATTTCAGCTGGTGACTAGAACACAGTGGGTGCAAGTAATAGCACACCAGTATCCACAATGAGATAACCTTTCCCTTTCATAACAATACTGTCCAGATTTTTCATGTATATAAAAGCTTATGTCAAAATTACCAAAGGTGTTTATGTCTCTAAAATGACTCTGCAGAATTAACACACAAAAGGCTTTAATTTTGTACATTATTTAATATGTGTACTGACATTTAAGAATCATAATAGCGCGGTTAATAGTTCAATGGTATGTTAGCATGTGATCTAGGTTCATTCCTAAGTTTTGATATCAATAAAATTTAAATTGAGAAAAATAAATGTTAAAAAGAATAACAAACAAGTAAAGAATAGTCCCAAACATATAACACGCGGCTTGATTTGTTCGAGGCTGATCCTTTAAAATATACAAATTTAGTTCAAGCTAGTTTTTACTAGCTAGTACACTTGTCTGTGAAGACATTGGCTAGAGTTCAATATACAGCAGAGGTACGATTACTTTTCCCAACCAGTACAACTCTGGGGACAACCCAGACATTTTCCCCTACCAGTACAACTCTGGGGACAACCCAGACATTTTCCCCTATTTAGTAAAGCTTTGGGGACAACCCTGGCAATGTCCAGATTTTTCTGGGGTGAAAGGCAATGTGTAAGGGAACCTGTCACCCAACCTCATATATTGTCGGCTAGATTATCTGTAAGCCTAGCATGTCACACCCCAGTAACACTATCTGTTTGTTTACTTCATGCTAAGTCTGCGTTTGTGAAGATCAATCAAAATGTCATGATGTTCTATTTTTCTAATTCTGCATTTATAAATTCTTATTTAAAGAATACTTGAGCAACATTTCCACCTGCTGTAACATTATTACTCCACCAAAGTGTTCCGGTAGTGCACTCCTTAAATTAATCATGCACAACTATTGTATGTACTAAGATATAAAAATGGAAACATTTCTTCAGATATTTGGGAAGTTCAGAAACTAACATTGTATGTGCACATTTCTTGTGTAACTTGCTCTGTACCTGCGCAATGCTTTTGTAATTAGCACTGTACTTATTCAGTAATTCTGTAATTGGCACTTTACCTGTACAGTAATTTTGTAATTAGCACTGTACGTAAGCAGCACTTCTGTAATTAGCACTGTGCATGCACAGTACTTTTGTAATTAGCATTGTACACGTACATTACTTTTGTATTTAGCACACTACCTGCTCAGTACTTTTCCCATTAGAACTGTACCTGTGCAGTACTTTTGTAATTAGCATCGTACATACACAGTACTTTTGTAATTAGCACTGTGCATGCACAGTACTTTTGTAATTAGCACTGTACATGCACAGTACTTTTGTAAGTACTTCATGGTATCCGTGCTTTTATAACCACCACAGTACATTCACATTACCTTTCTAACCATCACAGTACTTGCTTGGTACTTTTCTAACCATCACTATAAAAGCACAGTACTGCACATTATTTTTGTGACAATCACTGTACATCCAGAGTACCTTTGTTCAAACTTGTTGAATGAGTTGAGTGCCATATGCCCCTGAAAGATCCACATTAATAATAATATTAGTATATATTAAATGTCCACAAATGAGGTAACGCAATGTTTAGAACATAATACGATTAAGACTTTATCTGAGGTAGAAAGCAAAGCTCATTTGGCTATGTTATATATTAAACTTCAGATATTTGTTCTGATCAAGAACGAGAAGAGAGTTATGCCCCATGATGCCGTACATACTTGCTGTGAATTGTTGTATTACATTTGTACATTTAATATGATATAATAAAATGTGTTCACTTTCCGGTCCTTGCTTTATTACCCTTTATTTTGTTAAGATTTCAAGTGTTTGAGTCGTGAGTTGTTCTTCTTCGTCTTGGCACGCAGGCCTTCGTGTTAAAGGAATATAAACTTCGTGGCGAAGGTTGGTGGATGGTGTTTGGTGCAGGAGAGCCTGGCGTATGATACCACAACATCCAGTCTGAGAATGGAGGTGGAGGGAATCACGGAGGACAAACAGCACACGCATGCTGTGATTGTGACAGACTCACATAGTATGATGAGAAAGGTGAAGACAAGCATACTTCGGGCAGAGTGGCAGGCATTCAATAATACATTTAGATTTTTTAAAAAGGAGAGCATCTGTTGGATTCCTTCCGCCCTCACGACATGCTGGTGTGCTGGGAAACGAACAGCGGCAAGACTGTCTTGGTATGCACCGTTTGGTGAGGTATTGGTGCATGATCATTCAGACGTGGTCGGTGCCTTTCGGAATCGTCTGTATAGTGCAAAGGAACAGATAGACCATCATGGCTTAAGAGAATGATGCTGCAGGGTGTGACCAGAGGATCTGATCAACACTGGAAAAAAAAAACAGGAAACGCCAGACGAGCAACTTAATCAGACTGAAACTGGTACCAATATTGGGACTCTTTGCTGGCTGTTGCAGACGAGGACTGGGCACCTTTGTGAATGTTCCGAGTGCTGTGACGTCGATTTTTGACTCAACTCAGCCAAGCTAAACTCAGCTCAGCTCAGCCTAATTCAACTCAACTCAGTGGACTATGACAAGAACAGTTCTTCATCTCACTGAGAACTCCATTTTGGATTGGTTTATAAAGAATGAGTGCGTCGGACACGGATATCGATCTCCATGAGTGCCCTAGTTTCCTCCTAGAGACCACGCAAGTAGAGACTCTCAGCACAACTTACGAACTCCGTGGCATCGGCGAGGATCATTACATCAAAATCAAAGTAGATTGAAGGATGACGTAACTATTGTGTTTTACGGGGGACTTTGGGTGGCCGTACTCCGAACGAGAACGTTTATTTAAAGGGCTTTAGTGACTCTCAGAAAATGTTTACCAGTGACTCACGGGAAAGATTTACCAGTGACTCACGGGAAAGATTTACCAGTAACTACCAGAAAAGTACCTGTGACTCTAATGAACAGTTTATCAGTGAATCCCAGAAGAGGTTTACCAGTGACTCCTAGAAAAAGGTTTACCAGTGACTCACATAAAAGGTACACCAATGACTCAATAAAAGTTTTACCAGTGATTCCAAGAAAATGTTTACCAGTGACTCTATTGGAAGATTTACCGGTAACTGTTAGAAAATGTATGTATTTAAAGGGCTTTAGTGACTTCCAGAAATTGTTTACCGGTGACTCACGGAAAAGATTTACCAGTAACTCTCAGAAAAGGTTTACAAAAGACTCAGAAAAGGTTTACTAGTGACTCCAATGAACGGTTTATCAGTGACTCCCAGAAATGTTTTACCAGTGACTCACATAAAATGTTTACCAGTGACTCACAGAAAAGGTTTACCAGTGACTCACAGAAAATGTTTACCAATGACTCCCAGGAAAGGTTTACCAGTGACTCACATAAAAGGTGTACCAGTTACTCGCATAAAAGGTTTACCCGTGACTCCAAGAACATGTTTACCAATGACTGCAATTAAAGTTTTACCAGTGTCTACCAGAAAGTTTCTATAAGTGACTCACAGAAAATGTTTACCAGTTACTCTCAGGAAAAAATTATTTCCAGTGGCGCCCAGGAAGGATTTCCAGTGACTCCCGGGAAATGTTATACCAGTGACTTCCAGGAAAGGTTTTCTAGTGACTCCCAGGAAAGGTTTACCCGCCAAAGGTAGCTATCAGCGTGCAAGTTGTGTGCATTGTCCGCAATATTCTTTAGCGATGACAAATCTTTGACCACAGAGGAAGTTATAAATTGTCCAGAAAATGACAAGCAGCCAATTAATGCCGAGGTGGATTGCGATTTACTGAAAACTGGGTATGTAACTTTTTGTCGCTCGCTTCAAACTCAAGCGTAGTCCACACACATCCCCCACCAGCAGGTGAACCCACTCCGACTTTTAAAGTACTTGTAATTTACGTCCCAAGGTCAAGGACGAGAAATCATCATGTCAGTCCAACTGACCTGTGCATCAGCACACCGGAAGTTTAAGAGCGAGGAATCTAATCCATTTGGCCATGCTGATCCCCCGGACATGCAAATAAATAACTGAACTTATCTGAATAACCTTGTCCCCAGTGCTCTACACCAGCAAAATCGCAGCTATTGAGACACCAGGTGTGGGTAGAATCTTGACATTTGCAGATGATGTGCTGGTGTAGAGACAGGGCCAGTTTGGCGAAAGGCTTACAGGTGGCGGTAAACAGGGTGGCGGAGTGGTGCAGGGACGCAGGGGCCATTATACACCCAGACAAGGTATCGGTTGTGTGATACTCCCTGGATAACCGGATCGTCAAGGCAGACGTACCAGGTATTATGTTGAATGGATGTCCTCTTAGTCGAGAGAGTAAGTTGAAGTACTTGGGTATCACCTTTGACAGGTGTTTGTCTTTTAAGGATCATGTGGAGGCTTTGGTGGTGAAGGCTGGTAGGGGACTTAATGCATTGAGGGCTATGTCAGCAACCTGGGTAGATCAGAGGATGCTGTACAGGCTCTTTCAGCAGTTAATAATTTCTGTCATTGAGTATGGTTTGGGGCTGCTGACAATATCAAAGTGCCCGCTTGAAAGGTTGGAGCGCATACAGAATGCTGCCATGCGGTTGATCCTGGGGTGCACAAAGGACACACCAATTATATGCATGAGGCATATCCTGGCGCTACCAACAATGACGGATAGGCATAGGGTCCTGCAGGCCAAATGGTACCTGAGAGTTGCCGCAGACAGGGATCACCCGTTCATGCAGCAATGATTGATTGATTGATTGATTGATTTAGGAATCGACATCACAGCATTCGGGGCATTCCCATAAGTGCTCCGTCCCCATCCTCAGCAGCCACCGAAGAGTTCCAACACTAATAGTACCAGTAGCAATCTGATTATAAGTCCGTCTCGCCTTTCCTCTGAGCGTTGAGCGTCGGCCAGATCCCTTCGTCACTCCTCGTTGTCTCATTCTTGCCAGACCATGGTAATCCATTTGCTCCTCCGAGGTGTGCACGTGCTCCCACAAGGCCGCAACCACGTCTGTCTTGTCATGTATCAATACTCCACCAAGTTCTGCAAAGCCAGCCAATCTGTCCGCCTGTTCATTTCCCAGCACACCGGCATGCCCCAGAGAAAAGATCCAGGCGATGCTTGTCACCCGTGACCGCCGAAGCGAAGCAAGCCACTCCGCACGAAGTCTGCCCGTCCTCACCCTCGTCAGCATGCTTTCTGAGTCAGTTACAATCACGATGTGTGTGTGTGTGTGTCGTATTCTCCATCCAGCGGAGAGCCGCAGTGACTGCCTCCACTTCCATTCTTAAGCTGGATGTTGTGGTATCATATGCCAGGCTCTCCTGCCCCAAACATCGACCATTAGCTTTGGCTATGAACCCCCAGCCACTTCTCTCACCTCTTGACACCGAACCATCTGTGTAGATAATCACATCACTCGAGTGAGCATTGTCCTGAATTAGTTGCTGGATTTCCACTTCCGTGGCCCCTGCTGGCCACTCCCTGCACTCCCGGCTTAATGTGATTATAACTCTGCACAAGTCTGACTGCTCCGCTGGCACTCTGACCCACTCCTCTCCACGCCTAATGTTCTCCAAGGGGCACACCTATCTGATCGTATCCTCCGCCTGAGCCATCCATGATTTCCCTCTTATCAGTCGCTGACCCTTAACTGCGTCCAGCCCCTCATGCAGTGGGTGGTCTGTGTCTGCAGCTACTCTGAGGTATGCCTTCGCCTGCATCACCTTGAGCCTACCAGCAACAGTCGGCAGACCAAGGATGTAACGCATACTCACTGCTGAGGTGTCTCTAGTGCATCCCAGAATGACCCGCATAGCTTCGTTCTGTATGCGCTCTAACTTCACCAGCTGACTCTCTGAGACAGTGAGCAGACCTAATCCATAATCAATTACTGAGAGGATCAAGTGCTGGTATAGTGTGAAAAGCATTCTCTGCTCTATGTCCATTGCAGCCATAGTTTTAAGTGCATTGAGTCCCTTTTGAGATCTTGTCACGACCGTCTCCACATGGTCCTTGAAGGATAGGCTCCTGTCAAATGTGATCCCCAGATACTTCAGTTTGTTCTCTCTGCTCACATTTCTAACATCTATCGCGAGGCTTGGGACATCAGCTCTTACAATCCTGTTGTCCAGAAAGCACCACAAAACAGCCGCCTTTTCCGGGTGGATGACAGCACTCATTTCTGTGCACCAGTCAATCACTTTATCTACTGTCGCCTGTAACTCCTGGGCTGTTTGCTCCCTATCTCTCCCCTGCCTATATGCAAGAATATCATCTGCAAATGTTAGTATCCTTCCAACCCCTGGTGCTTCTAGGTTTGCGATCTTGCTCGTATACACATTAAAGAGCACCGGTGAGACTGCAAATCCCTGTGGCAGTCCCGGGGTTAACATATGTGGCTCTAAGGTCCATGCGCCCAGACGGAGAGCAACCCGACGAGAGTGCAGGACGGCTGCTATCCAGTTCACCAACCAGGGATTGACCCCCTTCTCCATCTGTGCGGTCATCAAAATATCATATCGAACTCTATTGTACGCATCCTCGAGATCAAGCGCTACCGCCATCGATTCCTGTCTCATGCAGCAATGGATATGGTCAAGGGTCATAGACTAAGACGAGGCAGGTCCTGGATGGAACAGGCAGAACTTTCTATAAGTCAAGTGTGTGATCTAGAGACCATCAATCGTGAAAGAGAGTGGGTGGAAGTTCCGGAAGACATGACGGACTGGCACAATGTAATTATAACACTGGGTCGTGAGTGCAGAGAATGGTCAGCGGGCCGCACTGAGTTTGAAGTGCAACAGCTGATCCAGAGCAACACACATCAAGGTGACATAGTCATCTACACCGATGGGTCAGTGGTGAGAAACAGACGTAGTGGCTGGGGCTTTATTGCAAAGGCTAATGGGCGAGTCTTGAAAAAGGAGAGTCTGGCATATGAGACTACGACCTCCAGCATGAGAATGAAGGTGGAGGCAGTAATAGCGGCATTCCGGTGGCTAGAGGAGACTACTGCAACACACGTAGCATTCATTACGGATTCAAAGAGTATGCTTAGCAAGGTGGAGAAAGGAATGTTTCGTATGGAATGGCTCTCGTCGCTTCAGAGGTCACAGATCGTGAGAATTGTATGGATATATTGCCCTGGCCATGCGAGTGTACGAGGGAATGAACAGGCTGATAGGCTAGCAGGGAGGGCACCTCTTGGTGGAATTTTGCCTATAGACAAGGGGGGGGGGGGGTGGTCGTACGCTTGTGGGACCAGGTGGAGAAGGCGGAGGAACAGATTGAGAACCCATATGTGGAAAGAATGAGATTGCGGGGGATCGGCAGGGGTTCTGGAAGAATCTCAAAACTGAGAGGGAAGACCAGGAGAACTTTTAATCAGATAGCGGTGGGAACGATTAGTAGTATGACTCTTCGCTGGCTGTTGAACGAGGGGACGGAGCACGCAACTTAACTGAATAAGTGCCATGGGATGATTAATGGTCTTAAGCTACTTCCCGTATCCGCCAATGGCTTATATACAGCTTATATATATAACAGACTGCCCTATCCAGTCTGGAGCATACTGAAAAGGAGGTGCAGCACTCTGTCTGCACGTGTATCCATTCTTCACCAGGTTCGATGCCGTCAAGGGTTCCAAATGTTGCTGTATGTAGCCGAGGCGCGGTGTTGGGGTGAGCGCCCAACATTGCTCAAATACCTCAATGGCTCGTGAATACATAACCTATGCAGCAAAAGTCCAACTCCTGGCCTTCACGTGGCGGACCTGTTTAAACTAACAGGAGAAGGGGCGACGGCGAGTCTCTGGCGCCGGAAAATAACCAGTATGCTCTAGATGTGTATGCACGTACATGCATGCGCAGACAGGTGTGTGCGCGCGTACACATCTACACTCGAGTGAGACCACAGTCTGCTCTAGCAAAGAAAGGTGCTGAAGACGGAGGCAACCAGCCAAGAGGCGCACCACAGAAATCAGGATGCCACGCAATCACGCAAAATGGAATATGTCGACTACTGCTAATCGTTATGGTGCTCGCCCTGCTTTGGACCCCCAGGCAGGTGCAGTGCCGGGCCCTATGTCTCGAAAGGGTCCAACCCCAACTACTGGAGGTCCTTCTCAGATGTCCTGTGGAGCCAGGGGACACTGAGAATAGGACGACTGGCCATACTAAACGAAGACTTAAAATAATGCACTGGAATGCGGAGGGAGTCAGCAACAAAAAAATAGAATTAGAAAAAATCTTGGACCAAGAAAAAGTAAGCATATGTTGCTTGCAAGAAACTCACCTCAATGAAAATATAGCCTTCAAAATCAGAGGCTACCAGTGTTACCGATCTGACCGAAAGGACAGGCGAAAAGGTGGGATACTGACCCTTGTAAGAAATAACATCATGGCTTCCCAAATCAAAGTCTACATGGAAGGGGCTGAGTATCAGACACTTAAACTTAAGACAGGTAATACAGATCTACATCTGATCAATTACTACTGTCCAAGTGACCGCCCACAGGCACTGGACACTCTACCACTAAAAGAAAAAATGATTGTGTGTGGCGATTTCAACAGCCACTCGCAGAGCTGGGGCTATGATCACATGGACCAGAGAGGAGAGAGACTGGAAGACTGGCAGGATGAGAATAGATTCATGTTGATTAACAAGCCGTCCGACCCACATACTTTCTACTCGAGATCATGGCACTCTACAACTACACCTGACCTGGCTTTTCATTCACCAGACCTGGAGTGGAACATTACACGAACTGTTGGGAAACAACTTGGTGGCAGTGACCATCGGCCAGTCTTTCTAACCGTAGAAAATGAGCTTGTAAGTGAAAGCAGCACCCTCTCGAGGTGGAACTACAAGAAAGCATACTGGGCAATGTACAAGCATCGCACCAGCATACTGGTTAGAAACCTGAACATTGAGAAAGACATAAATAAAGCAGTTGAAGAGTTTGGGAAATGCATACTACAGGCAGCGCGAGAAACAGTACCAAGAGGAGCCCGTAAACAATATAAACCCTACTGGAGTAGTGAACTGGAACAGTTGCATAATGATGTTGAAGTGTGTAGAAAGCAAGCAGAGGCCACACCCAGCCAAGAGCACCACAATAAATTCCAGCATGCAAAAGCCAAATTTCAAAGGGCCAAGCTGCAGGCTAGACGGAAAAGCTGGCAGGAGAAAACAGAGTCTCTGAACTTTGAAAGAGACACAAGGAAATTGTGGAAGCTAATAAAACAGCTTGTCATACGAAATGCTCCTCACTGCACTATGTGAAGCGTGGAATAGACAGGAGTCTCGACAAGCCAAAAGTCCGCACAGGTACACTGTGCATAATTCCGCCGTCGGAATGCTAACACAAAAGTTCTCCACGGAAAATACAGTTATCGTCGATGGAAGCGGCAGTCACTAGAAACCCAGCAGCCACACATTACTGCATTAAAAGTCGAGAGGATCGATTTCATTGCCCCGTCATTTATTCCATATGGTTCGGGATGAGGGGCTGAGTGGTCTCGAGGTATAGTGTCCCTGTAAGTTACCAGCGCGGCGCTAACCGCTGCCGATTCTCGCACAGCTGTGTTACTCACGAGAATATACGGGATTACGGAGAAGGACGTTAAATTTGAATAACGAAGACACAAACAATATATTGCACAGTTTATTGCCTGGCATATTTTTCTGCATCTAGTCAGGTACATACTGCAGAATTCACACAACGTAAAGTGAATTAACTAGATAAATCCTTCAAACTGAAATATACACATATTCGCACAGTAATGTCGATCGTCTACCACGGTAATTTTAAACTAACATGTCTTCAAGGCAGACATTACATTCGACATTACTGTGCGAATATGTGTATATTTCAGATTGAAGGATTTATCTAGTTAATTCACTTTACGTTGTGTGATTTCTGCTTTATGTACCTGACGAGATGCAGCAAAATATGCCAGGCAAAAAATCGTGCAATCTATGGTTTGTGTCTTTGTTATTCAAATTCACTACGGGAAAATGTTTTGAATTTCTGAAAAGGACGTTAAACCCTACGCCAGGGAGACTGGCTTTTCCATAGTGCCAAGAAGATAAAGACAGTGCGGGGAGGAGGTGAGGCCTATTCTGACGATCAAAAGCCTCTAGTGAGTGTGTTCTACGGCTGTGGTCATACTATTACTACTATGCCCTGGTATGGGAGAGAGGTGTAACTGATTCAGAGCCAAACAAATAATAAGATTAGGACCAAACATGGTACTCAGCCAAATGAACAAGTATTATCAAGTAATCTCCATTCAATGGGCTTTAAAATTGCGTAAGATACTACGCAACAAAACAAATAGCTCGGTGACCCTAGTATGGCGATATATCGTCCTTCTGTCCAAATGGCAGTTTACATTTGGCGATGGGCTATCTTTCGGCACTGAATCAGTTGTTTTTTTTTCCTTCTTAAAAAAGACCGTTGAGCCAATCCCGCCGTTCGAGATGTTCATTTTGATATCAAAATGATTATACACAGCGCACTGTTAATAACGTTGTGTTATTCACAGACGGAAATTCCACGGAAAATACAGTTCATCGTCGATGGAAGCGGCAGTCACTAGAAACCCAGCAGCCACACATTACTGCATTAAAAGTCGAGAGGATCGATTTCATTACGAACAACGTCCACTACGTCTAATTCTTCACAAGTGCTCTGTTCTACTCCTAACTCAAGCCTGAGTCCGGAGACTCTCAGCTCAGTGCACAAACTCCGTAACACCAACAGGGATCCTGAAATACTTTGGGTAGATTTTTAATTCAAAATTTTGCCGGGGCAGCGCCGTTAGGCTAATCTTTATCGATTTCCAACCGCCGAGGGGTTTTTTATATGCGCTACAATACACACGGGTGTCTGATCTCACTACCCAGAGACCAGGGGAAATTTTGTTACTAGAAGTTCACGTGAAAAAATCCCGGCCCTCACCGGGGCTTGAACCCAGGACCTCCAGCACTCAAGGCGGACACCATACCTTGAGACCACTCAGCCTCCCGCATCTTAGGAATTTAAAAGTTAAATTGCACGTCCTTCGTGATTCCTGGGCAAATTTTACGTTCAGTAGTTTGCCATTGTTTTCTGAACGACCGGCTCCTATACCTTTTTTGAAAAAGCCAGCACCGCCGTGTTTGGAACCCGGGTATACGGGCAAGCCCTTACCCACAGAGATAGAGTGGCCTTAATGACCACAACATGCAGAACAAATACACCATCAATACCGTTTGATGTTTACTCAGAAGAGACTAAGCACCCTGTCTTGTTTCAAGTACAAATATTATCATCATAATCATTTGAATATTTTCTTTTGTTTACGCTCGCTGGCTTTTGAACTTAAGCGTAGTCCATACACATGCTACAGACTCTACTAGTAACTACACTGGACTGATTATAGCTTTCCCTATTACCAGTGTCGCTCACCATCAGGCAAACCAACTCTTGACTTCAGAGGTACTTGTAATTTACGTCCCCAAGTAAAGGACGAGAAGTCAACATTTTAATCCACCTAACCGATAAAGGCTGGACCCGCTACCTCAACACGCCAGATATTTAAGAACAAGCACTCTTATCCATTTGGCCACGCTGACCATTTTAATCTAATTCTTCACAAGTTTCCGTTTATGATCTGTGAATCCGTTATTTCCTTTAGTTTTTTATTTTCAGTTTTCTTCCGTCACATGAAACTGATTGGCTATATGTGCTAAGTTGATTGTAAAAATATCATTATTCAGTGAATATTTGTTGTAGTTCACAAAGACTGGCCACATATTCCTCCATGCAGTCAGGCCAACAAAACATTATGGTCCCGACACTTCATGTACCTACACCAAGTTTCTGCCAGGGGACTTATCTCATAAGACTAAATTCATATTCCGTTGACTTCTGTAGTTTCAATTCATACAATCTCTGCATTTGTTCACAAGCTCCACTTCATATTCTGTCAGCCGCTTTCACCAACAACGAAATCTTGTAAAGAACAAAGCAACACACGAGAATGAAAATGAAACCAGAATGCTCTGTAATTGAAGGTATCCTACATTCAGACAACAGCGGTACACTACACAGGAAAGCCGATGGTCGTCCTCGGACCACATGCAACTAAACAGGTTTAGTCTTTGCTTCGCAACGCCATATTGCACAGAATACAATATAAGAGATCATGAATTAGAATGAGATTTAAAATATTTTAAAAAAGGAAAAAAAAAAAAAAAAAGACTGGAAAACAACAAAACAATTTAAACAACATGAAAATGACTCAGATAGCAAACAAATGATTTGTAATCTACAGAACTGGAATTCAATTGCACAAAACAAACATCTAAAATAACTGCAATTAATTGTTGAAATAATAAGTAAACTTATTTTCAACAAATGCCATTGAAAAGACAAAGACTTTTCAGGCAGATTGTCACGGTGTTATCTGGCAGCAATTTGCCCAGAAAGAGAATACAAAAATATCTGGTTACGTATACGTGCCAACAGCAATGAACAAATTATTCCAATCTGACATTACATCTGCAGATGTGACACTACATCTGCATGTTGCACATACAATGTTTATTTAGAGCACAGAAGACACAAACAACAGACACACGATTTATTACCTGGCATAGTTTGCTGCATCTCATCTGGCACATACTGCACAGTTATACAACATTTGAAGTGAATAAATGATAATACTTTGGCTCAAATACTCGAAACATAGTCACTGATATTGTTCAGGTGTGGGGCATGTGTTATCCCCACAGTAATTGCAAATTTGAAACAAAATCTTTGCGCACAAAATTGGTTGGAATTGCCTAATTGCTTGAGTCTCGGTATATATGAGCAACTATTTATTGTTCATCAAACACATAATATTTAACTCTGCAGTTTGCATCTGACAAGATGCAGTAAAACATGCCAGGCAATAAATGGTGCAACCTTTTGCTTGTGTCTGCTGTGTTTAAATTCATTAAGGGAATACAGTTTTGATTTTAAAACTATGCTGTTAAATATAATCCACTGCACCACAAATGTCAACCATATCTGTATAGTTTAAAGATTACTAACAGAATGGTTGTAGATTTCCTAAGAAAAAACACATAAACCACTAATTAACTCATAGCTAGAAGTAAATGGGACAAATTATCATCAAAATACTGTTGGAACAAAGACCACAGAGAAATGGTCTCAAATAAAGAAAATTAGCATACATAATTGTCTCTAGCAAAAACATCATCTATGGAAACGATTCTTCAAAGCTCACCCATACAATCGCTGTGACTAGTGTTCAACGGTAACAACACAATTTCAATGAGACAACATCGTGCTTGATTTTAAAATAACACTCAAGAGATTTTGATAAAGCTTATTATGAGGACAAGTGTGTGTCAACAAGGGTGCCTAACACATATAGAAACATAACTTCCATACAGTGAGCAAACATAACCATACCAACAAGCATCAATGTACAAACAGTAAAAATCTACTTATGGGTACAACTAGTGCCACACTGGGATCCTCCCCAGTGCTACAGAGGCCGTGCAACGTGCTGAAATCCCCGCCTCATGTGATTGATGCAGGAAAGTGAAGCATGTATGGGGGTTATCTGTGCGCTGTGAAGGTAATACTTTTAAACTTCACAAATTCAACTCCCTCAGCTCCAAGCAGCTGGTACTTAGTGGCTCGCTCTCTTAGAATCAACCGTTGCTACACCTCAGTGGATCCAAGGCAGCTGTTACTTGAGCTCATTCTCTCTGAAACCGCCACCACTTTAACTCATACTATCCAAAACAGTCATTTTAAACTAATTCATATTGCTTCGGGGAGTTCTAAAGCATGCAATAACAATTTGAACACAAAAACTTAAAGCAACAATTGAGTTAGAGAGTCACTACTGCAATGCCTGAATGAGACAAACAAGAACGAATCCCCTGCCAGCAGTTACCAACAAACAGGCAGTCAACTGTTTCTGTCTATCACTGATGCAGTTCGGCATCAAGGGCAGAAGTAACTGGAGATCCAGCGTCTGCTATTAGCTTCTTCCTTTCAATTCCTTCTGTAGTTTCGTGAACAGCATTGTTCAGGATCAAATAAACTCCCTACCAGTTTGCTAGACAAGTCATAGGTTCCTTTCTTACTTGATCCTTGCTTCTTACTTGATATTTGTTACAACTTCAATGTTAAAGGGTATATATTGTACTCATTCCAATTCCCTGTATTGTTATATATTTGTCACTACCTCCCCATGCTGGGAGTGGGTAAGTTGCACGCCAACTGCCCTCTTTGCAGAATGAGTCAAGTATACTTTTAATGCATCTTCAATGTAATCAAACAACAAATGGCAGGCCTACTTCTGCACATTTAGTTTCTAGCCATGCTGATTGATTTCACACTGTTAGTCAACATGTAATATTAATCCAAGTGAAGACAGAAACAATGCCACAGGCAATCAAAATATGCTTTTAGGTTGCAACATCATAGGTTCAATTACACATTTCAGATTAGAATCTTAAGTACTTATTTTTAAGTTACTGAAGAATAAAACAAAACTGGCTGAAACATAGGAAAAACAAGAATTAAGTGCTATAAATGTACCATAAACAGGTCTTGCTCTGCAATTAACACTTGTTGTGCATCTATTCCAGCATGGGTCACTAACAAAGCTTAAGGTCTTCACTGGTCCCCCCGAGTTAAGACTCGAAGAGTGGCTCCTGTTGGCCAGATTTCCTCCCTCTGTCTGGCCAAGTCAGTATAGTCTTGTAGGACAATCTCTGGGGTTTGCTTTGGTGCTGCAAGTGGCAGTCTGTGAGATCCATTGGGTGGTGGAGTGTGTTTGGAATCTGCAATGCCCTGTTCAGAGTCTGAAGATTCTGGTCTGCGCATTTCTGCCAAGTTTATTTATGCTGTCTTGCTCTGGTCTGTAATTTTCATTTTCTCTCTTCAATTCATCCTCATAGATTGCTTTAGTATTGTTTGCCTCCCAAATACTCAGATTGGTAGGGCTGATCAAGGCTTCCTCCAGCCTTTGCTAACTTGTCAGCCTTTGTATATCCGGTGTCTGGACTTCTGCTCTTGTAGACAGCATCCTAATGTCTTTTATTCCATGGATAATACTGTCCTGTTTGGAACATATGAAGGCATGGAGGACTAACTTTGAATCTGTGAAGACAGCAGTTTTTTTTAGGTTAGGTCTGATCGATTATTTAGGGTCTCTACAGCTGTAAGAAGGGCCCTACGCTGCCTCTGCCCTGAAGTTAGTATAGATTTCTCCAGCCACCATGGCTTTTCCCTGAGCATGTGAACAATGGTGTATGTTCTATCATTCAGTAGTTCCCATACTGTTCAATGGTATGTAACATTGAGAAAAACATGTATACTGCGTCAGAATTTATTACTACTTCAGTCTCAATTTGAGAACCACAAATCCAGAGTACCGCCCCCTAATACCGTATTCTTCCTTTGGACAACCAATTAGTACATTTATGGACTTCATTCATTTGATAGCCTCAGTGAGATTCTCAAATTATTCTCATTAATATGTTTCAACAGATTTCGGACGGCTGAAGGCTACATCTAGGTAGCAAGTGACCAAATAGCCTTGCACAACAGCAGAAATGGTACACAAATGCTACACTATCTGTTAGAGACAACTAAATCTACTATATCAGAAGAAACAGAAGTATGACGGCGAGTCAGTAAGTCACACGGTTCTGTGGTATGGCAGGTAAATGTAGTTGGTGGTTTCTACAGGTGTCATTAGGTGGCAGGAACATCAAACTTTATATTCCCGTTCTTCAGGTGGTGCTAGGTGTCTCAAGCGCATGCGCAGTACATAAACAAAATGGCGACTGTACTTACGGAGTGTACAACCAAAGAGCAACGTGCTGTTGTGCATTTTTTGTGCCTGCAAAGGAAATGCTTCCTGTTTATGCTGACAAATGTTTGTCCTGTAAAGCGGTGAAGTTGAATGTGAAGTAAAAACATGGCTTAGAAAACAGAGCACACAGTTCTATGCAGCTGGATAAAACGATGGGATAAGTGCATCAATTTTGGTGGAAATTATGTTGAGAAATAAAGGGCCAATGTATGTATAAAAATAAACTGGTTTCAAGTTGTTGATATTTAATTATTTTTCTACAGCCCTTTGTGACTGACTTACTGACTTCCCCTCGTTTAAAAAAAAAAAAAAAAGACTCATTACAGCATATAGTGCCATTTGACAAGGGGATCTTGAGCTTGAGGAATTAAGGCTACCTAGCTAGTGCAGTCGCCAAGAACGGTGCAGGTTATGGTAAAATTTTGTCCCCAACAGAAAATAATCCATTACCGTACCAAGATTCGAACCTGGGTCTTCTGAATGGTAGTCTGGTATCCTAGCCACTCTGCCAGACTCTACAGGATTATATCAGAAAACTTAAGATACATTTCACATACCCCTTCACAGACATCTACACCTGACATCTGCTGAGCGAGATGGAGCATGTACGGGCTTGCTCGAAGTGCTCAGATATCGATTCTTAAAACAAGAATCAGACCTCTTCATAACTTAGGCATGATGCTACATCCCTCAACACAGGCACCAAACTAGATGAGCACATACGTTTCATTATCCGCGCAAGATGAGTTCTCCAAACATTTCCATTCGTATTCTGTCTCTACCTTTAGTTTATGAGTGGTCTGTCAATCACGCTTACTGTTATGTGCAAGTTGAATGTATAATATGACCTATTGTGTTTCGTTATTATTTATAATAAAACATCCTGCTGGTCACTGATTCAATCTGTGTCACCTTTATGCCTACATCAATCCCTTTTCTCTTCAAAAATCCATGACCTAACATGTGTCTATGTATACAACTGATACACCCGCTATTTGGTAGTTTAAGTTTTAAACAATACATTATGTTACCTGGCAGCTTAGTTCTAAACAATATTATACATATGTTTTTTTACAGCGAACTGCGTTGTGGTAAACGCTCCCAAGGTGGCCAGAGGAAACGCTTTAAAGACACTCTGAAAATCTCACTGAATGCTTTTGGAATTCATCATGACACCTGGGAGACTGCAGCCAGAGACGGAAATTTGTGGCGTGCATCATTACACACGGGTGCAGTCACGTGTGAAGCAACCAGGACTGCAAGAGCTGTGAAGAAAAGGCAGGACAGAAAAACCACTGCAGGAAATCCTCCTCCAGAAACGTCAAGCATTCTTTGTCCACACTGTAAAGAACATTTTGAGCCAAATTAGGCCTTATCAGCCATCTTAGAACCCACGGCTCCATACTTTCAACCCCACTGGATGAAATGAATGGTCATCATCATTCTTGATGGACAAACAATATTATACACAATGTTATTCTAAACAAAACAATAGGCATTATCTGCCATTGTAGTTCTAAACAAAACAATACAATTAGACCACATAATCTGGTATTTAAGATCTAAACAATAATAGAAGACACCATGTTATCTGGTATTTTAGTTCTAAAGAATGAACTATGTCATCTGGTATTTTAGTTCTAAAGTATGAACTATGTCATCTGGATATTTCAGTTCTAAACTATAATAGAATACACTATGTCATCTGTTATTTTAGTTCTAAACTATAATAGAATATAACATGTCATCTGGTATTTCAGTTTTAAACTATATAATAGAATATAACATATCTGGTATTTCAATTCTTAACTATAATAGAATACACCATGTCATCTGTTATTTCAGTTCTAAACAATAATAGAATACACCATGGTAATCTGTTATTTCAGTTCTAAACAATAATAGAAGTCACCATGTCATGTTATTTCAGTCCTAACCTATAATAAAATTCACTATGTCATCTGTTATTTTAGTTCTAAACTATAATAGAATATAACATGTCATCTGGTATTTCAGTTCTAAATAATAATAGAATACACCATGTCATCCGTTATTTCAGTTCTAAACAATAGAATAAACCATGTTATCTGGTATTTTAGTTCTAAAGAATGAACTATGTCATCTGGTATTTCAGTTCTAAACTATAATAGAAGTATAACATGTCATCTGGTATTTCAGTTCTAAACAATAATAGAATACACCATGCCATCCGTTATTTCAGTTCTAAACAATAATAGAATACACCATGGTATCTGGTATTTTAGTTCTAAAGAATGAACTATGTCATCTGGTATTTCAGTTCTAAACTATAATAGAATACATCATGTCATCTGGTATTTCAGTTCTAAACTATAACAGAATACACCTGTGTAATTTGATATTTCAGTTCTAAACTATAATAGAATACACCGTGTTATTTGATATTTCAGTTCTAAACTATAAAACGGACCTCGCCAGTAAGTACCATTTTTTTTTTAAAAACAATAACACAATAATAAACGTTGCTAGTAAGTACTGTAGTTCTAAACAATAACACAGTACACCAATCTATCAGGTTTCTGATTGTAAACAACACAATAATACACATTTTGTAAAACAAACTTTTAAAACAAAATGACAAGTTTAAATTACTGCTATAGACAATACAAACTGGTTTCCAAACAAACAAACCACAGCACTTCAATAAAAAGAAACAAATTCTCAGTTACTTGCGTGGTCACACAGCTGGCCATATATTTGAGTACACGCTCAAAAGCCACCTGAAGGACTGAAATATAACAAACAGTGCCACTTGCTGTGTGTATTTGGCTGTTGGCAATGAAATGACCTAATGCCTGTGGAGGGCATAGGCCCACTCCCAGGCAGTCTGTCTGCTGAATCAAGACCTGGTTACATGCTAATACGCATGCTCTCACCAGACGTGAAGTTCCAGTACCGGTCTTGCACCCCCGACTGGTTTCTGAGCTTGGAGAGGTTACTGATAACTTTGCAACAGCTCACATGGACATCGTACTAGGTCAGGAGAACAGACCTTACTCCAACAGACGAGTTCTTTTCAGGGTTGAAATGACTGGAACACAAAGGTATCCGAGTCAAACCTCGAGCTTTCAGATGAACAACCAACCAACCAACCAACCACACCAATAAATACTGTACGTTGAGACTGTAGACAAGGGGCAGGGAATAACATTGGGTCTGGCCTGCCAAGGCAACCGTAGGTGGGACTCAAAATTAAGTAAATCTAAGAGCTGTATAAACAACCATGAATAAATCTAGTAGCAACATCACCAATACCAGCTTACGTCACATGCCTCACCAAAGGCAGCAGTTCCAACCATCACATTAGGGGTGCGAGTTGAATGTCTGACAAAATATAGCAGGCTCACTATTTAAATCAATAATTTTTCTATGGCCCATGAATGATGTTATAAATATTACAATGGCCTTTGGCAGACAAAGAGATCCCCACCCCTGTTGTAGAGAAATAACAAAAACCATACGCTTATATTCTCTGGACTGAACAAGCTGACAAGACATATATGGCAATGTTAGTCTTTGCAATAAGTCGGATATAATTACAAAACTTTGCAAACATCTGTGCTATGTGAGGAAGAAAAATAAATAAATAACTTATGATTACGAAGGAGGTAATTGTGATGTTAAATGTTATTAAAATATAGAAAATTATGAACTGTTTAAGGTGCTCAGCTGACATATTCATGAAAAAATACCCTTTTCCATAACACATGATCCTTAAGAGAGTACTGAAAACACTTAAGCAAAACAAACAAAAACCAAATTGTTTAAGCAAAACAAGCTAACTGTACAGTTACAAACAAAATAAGTTTTTCTTTATTGTGAGCAGAGACAGATTAAAGGAACCAAATAAACATTAACCAGAAATGGTAACATATTACATTACAATGCCAAAACAACGGCCAAGTAACAGAACATGCCTAATTGGTTAACGGCTCAACCAATCAAATTCAGGAAGGGTGTGGCATACTTAAGGCAGGTCACAACAAGTGAGGCTGGAGGTTCATTGGGTAAAGACAAGAATGATGAGAATAGATTAAGCAAATGAATAATGGCCTGACCTCCCTTAGTAGGGGCCTTACTTCAAGTCGGAGTCATGCAAATATTTAGTTAAGTGTTGACAGGGATGACAATATAAGGGAGAAAGAGCAACTTGTGTGATACTGGGAGACTTGTGGAGGTCAAGAAAAAGCAAATCTAGCCCCAACTGCCTCTGGCGCCAGGTCGGTATTGCTGTGTGGATCGCAGGCATGGGAAATGGCTGCTGATACAACTAGAGGCATTCACTGTGTGGTGCCGCCATGGAGAGGGACCGAAATGGAATGGCAGAATTGCTGGTGCAGAGCTTGTGGGGGAAGATGAGCGGATTCTGGGGGCCTGGAGGTGGGCAGAGGACACTGAAGTTCGATGGAACACAGAGTGCATGCTTGTGATATAACGGGATGATTCTTCCTCTGGAGCCCATGGAGCATGTGAAACAGAGGGAGGCCTCAACAAATGCAGTGGAGAATTAGATGACAGCGATAATATGAGAGGTCATGAAGAAGCCGAGGCAGATGATAACAGACAAGAGAGCTTGTCACAGGTTGCTTCTAACAAACACCAGCCGTGGCAACCTTTTGTTCAAACTGTATTCATATGACTAGAGCATTTACAGATCTTCTGCTATACTATTATGCTACGAGAGGAAGTCAATAAGTAAGACACAAATGGCTGTAGAAAAATAACTGATAACTTGAAGCCAGTTTATTTTTATACATACTGTCCCTTTATTTCTCAACATAATTTCCACCAACATTGATGCACTTATCCCATAGTTTTATCAGTTCCCAAACCGACTGCATAAATCTGTGTGCCCTGTTCTCATTACCTGCCATCCCACAGAACTGTGTGACTTACTTATTGACTCGCCCTCGTAACCTTTTTCTACCCAGCTATGCACCACTTTACTGGAAATACTAGGGGCTAAGTCCACTAAACACCCACCATGGTGGGAGACATTTCGCAAATTATGCCGAAGTTGAATGTGAAGTGAAAACATGGTTTAGGAAACAGAGCACACAGTTCTATGCAGCCAGTTTGTGAGAACTGATAAAACTATGAGATAAGTTCATCAATGTTGGTGGAAATTATGTTGAGAAATAAAGGGACAATATAGTATACAAATAAATGGGTTTCAAGTTATCATATTTAGTTATTTTTCTACAGCCATTTGTGACTGACTTATTAACTTACCCTGGTAATAACCTGACTGACAGTACACAACATTTTGACATTGTTCTACACTGTCCATATTTTTGCTTGGACTAGTAGATGGGATATTCTCAGTATGTCTATACTGTCCCCACACTTGCATCCATTCTTTCAATACTGCTAGCAAATCTTAATCTGATAGATATAATAATGTCAACTGATGGGTGTTTATACATATTCATGAGTTCAATTATTTTTTGTTTTTTTATCCTCCATTCCTTGGCTTTATAATCTTCGCTGGTCCCAAGTACATTTCTAATCACGTCTCTAAAGTGCTGCAAATGAGCTTAATACTGGTCTGTTGTGCTCCGCGTTTTTAGTTCCACACAGTACTAGAATAGATGTCAAACATCTGCAAAACATACCAGCACAAAAACAGTAGTAGAATCATGGCTAGAACTGCGCCCCCCCCCCCCCCCCCCCCCCCAAACTGAAATAACACTGAGCTAAGAATGCATGGGGACTGCATGCTTCTAGAATATAATTTTTTTTTAAAAAGAAAGCAACAGATAAAGAAATATCCAAATGGGTATCTTTCCACACAAGATAATCTCACCATGTTCTGACTAAACATTGTTAGCAATAAATATCTGCTCGCTTGAAGCAACAAATACACAAACACTATGGTACAGACAAGATTCTGAGCCTCTTAATTTTGTTCTCAGAAGATATCCCAAACCAGGACAACATGCCTCACTTCACAGACACATAAACAAATGACACGAGGTCAGGCCAGGACAACATGCTTCACTTCACAGACACACATAAACAAATGACACGAGGTCAGGCCAGGACAACATGCCTCACTTCACAGACACACATAAACAAATGACACGAGGTCAGGCCAGGACAACATGCCTCACTTCACAGACACACATAAACATATGACACGAGGTCAGGCCAGGACAACATGCCTCACTTCCCAGACACACATAACCATATGACACGAGGTCAGGCCACGACAACATGCCTCACTTCACAGACACACATAAACAAATGACACGAGGTCAGGCCAGGACAACACGCCTCACTTCACAGACACACATAAACATATGACACGAGGTCAGGCCAGGACAACATGCCCTCACTTCCCAGACACAACATAACCATATGACACGAGGTCAGGCCACGACAACATGCCTCACTTCACAGACACACAAACACATGACACGAGGTCAGGCCAGGACAACATGCCTCACTTCACAGACACACATAAACACATGACACGAGGTCAGGCCAGGACAACATGCCTCACTTCACAGACACACATAAACAAATGACACGAGGTCAGGCCAGGACAACATGCCTCACTTCACAGACACACATAAACATATGACACGAGGTCAGGCCAGGACAACATGCCTCACTTCCCAGACACACATAAACACATGACACGATGTCAGGCCAGGACAACATGCCTCACTTCACAGACCACACAAACATATGACACGAGGTCAGGCCAGGACAACATGCCTCACTTCACAGACACCACATAAACATATGACACGAGGTCAGGCCAGGACAACATGCCTCACTTCACAGACACACATAAACAAATGACACGAGGTCAGGCCAGGACAACATGCCTCACTTCACAGACACACATAAACAAATGACACGAGGTCAGGCCAGGACAACATGCCTCACTTCACAGACACACATAAACAAATGACACGAGGTCAGGCCAGGACAACATGCCTCACTTCACAGACACACACAAACAAATGACACGAGGTCAGGCCAGGACAACATGCCTCACTTCACAGACACACATAAACAAATGACACGAGGTCAGGCCAGGACAACATGCCTCACTTCACAGACACACATAAACAAATGACACGAGGTCAGGCCAGGACAACATGCCTCACTTCACAGACACACATAAACAAATGACACGAGGTCAGGCCAGGACAACATGCCTCAATTCACAGACACACACACAAACATATGACACGAGGTCAGGCCACGGACAACATGCCTCACTTCACAGACACACATAAACAAATGACACGAGGTCAGGCCAGGACAACATGCCTCACTTCACAGACACACATAAACACATGACACGAGGTCAGGCCAGGACACAATGGTGACTAATTGTGGCATGAGACAACACAGTAATGATACTAGGGAGATGACTGCTACTCTACGAGCCTTTAGGCAAGAGGGTAGCTGACAGCTTAACATTCACTGCATGCATGACTAGCAGGAGGAGTGACCACTGAGCTTGTCCACATAACAGAGCCAACAGTAACATTACAACCACGTTACATTTTGGGGGCATGTGCTGGCACAGTAGCTAGCATGCTTGCATTCTGTTCATGTTCAAATCCTGTGGGTGGAGGGGTGTGTGAGAGCCCCAGACATGATACCAGCCACATCACCCATTGAGTGCCTACAGTTGGGTCTACAATTATATGGGGCGACCACCATATACTCAATATTCCTCATGGCATGAAAGGGATCAGGTATTCAATCTGTCCTTATGTTAAATTGTTGGAACTCTGGCAGCAGTGCCTGTTGGTCATGTGTTTAAATCCTCATGGCATGAAAGGGGATTCTGTACTCCATCTGTACTTATGTTAAATTGTTGGAGCTCTGGCAGCAGTGCCTGTTGGTTATGTGTTTAAATCCTCATGGAGGTAAGGATTTTTGTGTCGTCTTCTTCTTCTTCGTTCATCCGGAGTGTTTTTTTTTCCAGATGCAAGTGCGTTGTGCCTGTTTACAGCAGAGCTGTGTTCTTGCGCTGCTAGGCCGATGTATCCGACTTCTGCGGGCATTTGTTGACCGAGTTAACCTTCCTGGGGGTTTCTTAGGGCGTTTGACTCTCACTGTTGTGGTGTTATTCCCCATCCCAGCTGGCCCATATAGAACAGCCAAAGACATTCTGGTCAGCCCCCAAGGGAAGGCAGGGGCAGATCATGGGCATTCCCCGCCATCCAAGGAGGCTTCCATAGTTGCAGAGCCGACACACAGCGCTCTGGTACTGGGCTCACCCAAGGAATCGTCACGTCCTGCACATGGCTGCCTAGCCTCACTTAAGTATATTGGGCCTTCCGTTCACCACAGGCTGTTCCTCCGGAAACCAGAAGAATGCAGTCTGCAGATGACATCCACATAATGAGCTTTCGATTCGAACATTACATGTAATGGATTTGTTATCCAAGTAATATTCCATTTCGTGCCACTAGGACACTTTTTCCACCTTTGATGACACCCACACAGAGAGTTTTTGATTCAGACTTTCCACGTAATGGATTTGCTAGCCAAGCACTATTCCATTTTATGCCATTGAGATGCTTGGATTTTTGTTTAAACAGAACTCTGGGTTTCCAGGTGGACCCAACCAAATATGGGCACCGGTCAATTATCTGGGAAGTACAGGTGACAGACATGATACTCACCAAATCACCCAGCAATTATGAATTGGTCTACAAAATATGGGGATAGAACCACGTAAGCAATACACCTGAACACACGAGAAGGGTTCTTTACTTGTATTCTGGTTACATTTGTTTAAAATTCTTAAAAGTGGTGTAGAGCACCCACCAGCAAGCCTGGCAGCCCTGCATCAAATCCCCCCGACCCAGCCTCAATCAAAGTGCACTAGAAAGTTTCTAGGTGGTGATTTGGCCAGCAAGCCTGCCATAACCACCGGACTCCCTTTGCTCGTGAGAACATGTGTCTGGCAACACATACCACAACATCTTGGAAGTCCTAAACCCCTTCATAATCCACACACAAGAGCAAACATGACAACTCATGGAAACTTGTTAGAAATTCTAGAACGTATTTACAAAACGGTGAATTAGAAATGAACAGCATGATTTAACCAATTAGTGTTTGTAAATCTCACCCGAAGAGATAAATGCACTCTAAAACCAACAGCTGGTCAATGCATCACTACAGTTCTAACATTGATTAACTGTTTTAAAAATACTCAAATATAAAATAGCCATAAATTACAAACACATTCAGATTACACTTGCAGACTATGCTGAGAAATCAAAATGTGATGCCATCTACCTGAATCTCACGTTTTCTCGGTGTACATACATGATTTAAACATGGGTGCATGTGTGAAGTTGCCAACGAAATGAACATTTTGAATTTTACGGCAAAAATGCTAATATTCTAACAGTCAACAGTAACTGTGATAAATTACCTCCGTATGTTGATTTTGCAGACAATGTGGATTAAAAAAAACACTGTATAGATTCAACAGACATATACATTGTAAACGTTCATGTTCTTCACAAAAAATTAAGCCCTTTAAAATGTCAACAACAATGTGAACATTGTAAACATGACTAAATTAAAATACAGCTCACATAAGTAACGAACTGGCTAACTGGACGTTCACAATTTACAAAAACACTATGAGGGCCTGTAATTTGTGCAACTATTTCTCAAATAGCAACACTCAAGATTACCTTCAACTTTAAAAAGCTGGTTCCGAATTGCTGTAGGTTCTGTTGTGGACTATCCGTGCACAAAACAAACTAATAATGTTCAATGCTATCGAACCGTAATAAAATGCGGACAAATGCCTTGGCATGTTTGTAAGATCAACACAACCCAGCGACTACTGAATTGACCATTTATACTGCACACACCACTTACTCCATTTCCTTAAGTAACATGTATCACTACCTGCCTAAACAAAAACGATAAAACTTTCATTTCGCAGGCAGCAAAGCCCTAGATCAGCCCAACTCAACCAAGACACCCTGGAATCCAATGTTCTGCAGGAGACAGCAATAACAAAGGGTAGCCAACATGAAGATACTGTGCAGAAAAATATACCCTTCTCTACTCACTAGGCCACTGACTAGTTCTTCTAGATCATTAAATCTACAAATTACCTGCCCCGCTAATGTTCTGTTAACTCACTCAGTTTTTATGAGAGTTCCTGGAGACGTGAACATTACCTCAAGGATGATTTCAGGGCAACAAAGGTTGAGAAAGGCTGCGCTAGATCAATGCAAATGACCGAACACAAATTAATCCTGCTTGGTACGTGAGGGAGTTGCCATGTGGCCGTTTGCTTCCACCAGGTCTCCGTTGGCTCGTTGCAGCTTTCCATTCAAGGCACTACCATTTTCTGCAGCAGGGGATTTAGGTGGTGATGAGATTGCGGATTCCTTGCTGGAGCGTCTGATGTAGGCTTGCACATAGAAATTGCCAAACAGGATCAGCATGGCTACCATGTAGCCAGCTAGAAGGTTCTGGCCCCAGCGTGGGAAGTCACAACCCACACGGATGGAATTGACGGTATGTGTGAAGGTGATGCAGAACTGAAGCTGTGGAAACAAGGTTAAACAACAGATAAAGCATTCAACAGACACGAGAAAACCTATACAGTCATCAAAAACAATCAGCAAGTCACTACAGGTCTTGATCAACTACAACCTGCACCTTCATCAGAATGGCATGGGTCTCCTAACATCAGCAAGTCACTACAGGTCTTGATCAACTACAACCTGCACCTTCATCAGAATGGCATGGGTCTCCTAACATCAGCATTATTATGAGGGCAATAGGCATAGCAGAGTGAGATTATCCAAAAAAATAGATGTAGTGAAACAAATATTATTTCATGTTAGTTTCATAACCCCCGGAAAGGTCAACCCGGTCAACAAATGCCCGCAGAAGTTGGATGTGTCGGCCTGACGGTGCAAGAACGCAGCTCTGCTGTAAACAGGCACAATGCAATCACGTCCTAAAAAAAACTCCGGATGAACGCAGAAGTAGTAGTTTCATAACAAATTAATATAAACATTCCTTGAGAGAAAAACCCTGAGAAATTCTGGTCTATCCACAAAAGAAAACAAAAAGGATTGAGCTGGAGAGATTCAGAAATGAACTGGAAAAAAAGCTGAGAAGAAACTCAAATTCTAACAAAGCACATGTTATACAAACTTTTTCATATTCCAAGCCTCTGGGGTAAGTAACATATTTGTTTTCATGCTGCTTTACTGGTCACTGCAGTATCATCTCTATGGTTTGTATGTTGTTTTCTTGTTGCTTGCTGATAAAGGCTGTCACTGAATAATCCTGTTTTCCATAATTGTATATTATAAAGCTGCCCTTCCCTATGCTTCACATGTTTCTAATCTTTACATTTCCAAAAATGTACCAGTTTCATTCATATTGTAACCACACCATACAGAGCACAGCAGGAAGGTGGTGGCCAAATACCCTAAGTTTTGAGAGAAAGAATGACAGAGTGGTAGCCTAGTGTTTAGCTAGCTAGCTTGCTGGCTTACCAGGCCAATGGCCCAGGCTCAACACACAGCAATGCCTGGATGCTTGTGTCTGACCAGCAGGGCTCTGCTGTCTACATAACCTCATCAACTGAGTACCAGATCATGTTCTCAATGTTCTGGGAATGGTCAGCAAAGACGGTCGAGGAAGTGAACTGGCCACCAACCTCACATTGCTATAATCTAGGGCATGAAGATCTAGCAGTTCACAATGCAAAGCCAATATCTTCAAGAGGACTAACTAAAATGCCTAAGAAATAATGCATATTTATAATGAACATTATACAAAACACAGAACGTTCACTAAAGTCATGCATAGTAAGGTATTGCATAAACAGCTGAACTAAGCCCTACAAATGTAGGCCAAAGTGAGACTAATCACATACAGCAAGAGTATGAATGCTTCTGAGATACTATCCACCGGAAGCCTATCTACCACTGAATACACCTGTACTTAATTTTGTAGTTGTGCACTCTGCTTGAACTCAAGACCTGATAACTGTAACTGATAACTATAACCGATAACCTTATTTAAACATCTGTGACAGCACTATCTAGATCTGCATCAATGGATATGAACTGGGACATGTTCAATATGCGCAGCAAACAACTGGCTAAAATACCATGCAGCTAAGAGATTTTTTTCTTGAACACATTTAAAGAAATTAGCAACCAGCTTGTAGATGTATGTTGATTCTGTGTTTTTCTTTTATCCTTTTATCCCTTCTCTCCTCCCCCCCCCCCCCCCCCCCCCCCCCCCCCCCCCCCTTCATTACGATTGACTGATCGATTGATTGATCTAGGAACCGACATCACAGCATTCGGGGCATTCATTAAAATTATCCTTACATCACTGTGCATTAATTAAGCAGGGATATTAGGCATTCATTAAGACTATTCCTATATCGCCACTAATTGAGCAGGGATATTAGGCATTCATTAACACTATTCCTATTTGCTATGCAGTAAAGAATAAAACTAATCAAAGAACAAAGGGCTCACTAGGAATGCTATTACAAGGGGTAAATCATAAGTCTATTAACCTGCCTATGAAGGAGTAAAAGAGGAAAGTTTAAACCACGCGCACTCCAAGCTCATCATATTTGCACTGATTGTGTAAAGTTTGGGTATGGATTTGTTTCTTCAACGAGTCCTCCCGCTATGATGCACTGCGCAACACGCTATATTAACGGGAATTGTTGTGCCAATGATTAGTTGAAACAATGGGGAAGTTAGAGAGGCCAGGGTTGTGATAAAATTCTTGATGTTATAGGGGAAAAAAACACCTAAAGAAATACATAGGAAAATGAAAACTGTTTCATGATTCCTACCTTCATGCTTCAGTAAAAAATTGGTGTAGACAGTTTAAATACTCAAATTCATCCTTTGCTATAAGACAACATGCCCTATCACAATGCTCTACTTGTGCAGCAAGCAGCCAAGGATTTGATGAGGTTCTTAAATACCACTCCATTCTCCAGATTTGGCTTTAGCGCCCCCCCCCCCCCCCCAATCTTAAAAACAGCTTAAAGGAATTTCCTCATGGTGTGCTGATGCCGATGCCCTTGTCAACCCTGCAAAGGCATCGGTTACATGGTTCTCCCTAAACAACCATATTGTGAAAACAGACCTGCCGGCAGTAAGAATGGATGGGAGCATTTTGAGTAGAACCCAGTCAATGACATATCTTGGCGTGAGGCTTGATCGTCGCCTGTCCTTCAGAGATCATGTCGATTATGTCATGACGAAGGCTCGAAAAGGTTTGTCCGCAATGAGAGTCATGGCGACTGCCAATATCGAGCAAAGACTGCTAATACTTCTGTTCCAAGGACTTGTGCTTTTACGTATCGAGTATGCCCTGGCCATCCTCACTGTCAGCCCTACACAGATTGGAAGACTTGAAAAGGTACAAAACGAAGCCATGCGCATCATTTTGGGCTGCACGAGAGACACCAGCTGTGTAGCAATGAGATACCTCCTTGACTTCCCAACAATGGAACACAGGATCAAGATCTGGAGAGCTTGTGCATACTTACAAATAAGTGCAGATGAGCAGCACCCTCTGCATGACGCTATATTCAGAGAAAAGGGTGACAGGCTAAAGAGGGGCAAATCATGGATGGGTCGGGCAGAAGATGTCGTCAGACAGGTCTACAGTCTTACCAGTATCAACCCCGGCAAGGAATGGGTGCCGGTGCCTCCAGCTTTTAAGTGCACTTTCTCCGCATTATCACACTCGACAGACGGTGCAGAGAGCAGAACCCTGCCGCTGTCAATGCAGAGGTTAACGCAATCATCTATGAACACTCAGCCCCGAAGTGCTCATCTATACAGATGGATCTGTTGTAAAGCAGCAGAGAAGTACATGGGCATTTACAGCCCGTTCAGTGGGCCGAACCGTTCAAGAATCCAGTGGTGCCCACTCTATGACCA
The DNA here is from genome assembly GCA_014155875.1 of Cepaea nemoralis. Classification (NCBI taxonomy): domain Eukaryota; kingdom Metazoa; phylum Mollusca; class Gastropoda; order Stylommatophora; family Helicidae; genus Cepaea; species Cepaea nemoralis. The sequence goes on from JACEFZ010027456.1 coordinate 86,928, forward strand.
CGAGCAGCATGACGATGGAGGTGATGGCAATTACACAGGCTTTCATATGGCTGGAATCACAGCATTATACCAACGTGTGTGTACTAAGTGATTCAATGAGCATGATTCAGAAGGTCGAAGCTGGATCTGCACGAAGACAGTGGACTGAGTCGCTGCTGAGTCTGTTGTCCGTAAAGTCACCTTCATCTTCGTCCCGGGACATGCGGGAGTCGAGGGAAATGAACGAGCTGATAAACGTGCCGATGTTATTAACGTCCTCAAAGATATGGCGAGAACAGAGGACTTTGACGTCAATGAGTCCACATCGCTGTCCAGGATGAAAGACTTGGGAGTAAGAATCGGCACAGCCAGACGCGAGAGGTACATCGGGAAAACAAAGCGCCTCGTCAACCAACACAGAACTGGCACTATTAGCCACCGGACGCTGATGCATATGCTGGGGGGCGGATCTGAGCACCTATGGACATGTCCGGAGCGCAATGAAGATACCCCAACTGATAACTGATAACCGAACTGATAACTGAAGCTTAAAGGAAATCATTTTCACTATGGTGTAGTCATACTAAGAAGACAAATAAGAGCTAGTGTAGGGATAACACCACCTATTACAGACTTTATAGAAAACCAAAAGAATTAAACAGTTCTGACATTTACTTAGAACTGAACAAGATGAACAAGCAGCTTAAGTGTTCTACGTGAGAACATCAGGATACAGAGTGAGAGGATGATGCAGAAAGAATTGGCTAGAAGTCAAAGAGACAAAAAACAAATATGACGTTAGTACAAGCAACAAGACAAGGGAAACACAGACAATTACATCTGTGAACAAGAGGGCTTTCTATTCACAAGGTCTTTTCAAGGTCAAGCTGAGATGACACAAATGTGTCAATTCAAGTGGTGCTATACTTAAACTCAATGGAATAATCATAAACAATCTTAGGTTATACTTATGATACTGTATTACTAAAAGAAAATGAGCAAATTACAAAACCTAGTGGAACAAGCAAACAAGGATAGTGTAGAATGTGGCTTAGATATTAATATACAAAACATTTTAAACTATGATAATTAGCAATACAACGGAGAGGCCATCAATGAACATCACAGTAAACGGAGAGATACTTAAACAAGTAACAAGTTTCTCCTATCTTGGGCATGTAATAACAGATGATGGCAGAAGTGATAACGGAAATCAAAAAGAGAATAGGAACGGACCAAAAATGTTTTCAACAACATGAAATCATATTATATTCCAGAGACATTAACATTTCATTACAAATCAGAATTGTCGCATGTTATGTATATTTAACAATACTATATGGTGCAGAAGAGTGGACAATGATTAAGCAATTAGAAAGTCGAATAGATGCCCTGGAGATATGGATATACATAAAAATATGTTGTATTTCATGGAAACAAAAAACAATCAAATGCATAGGATCTAGAAAAGCTGGGATTTAAAAGCGCCGATGAAAGAAAATTTAAAAAAAGGCAAGTGAAATATTTTGACTATGTTAAAAAACATAACACTCTTATAAAAACCATACTGGAGTATCAAGGCTGAAGGCAAGGTGGGAAGATATCAAGACACGACGAACAGTAATCTGACAGAATGTACAATCAAGGAGAGAGACAGTGTTAGAGACCCACTGCAGCCGACCTTCATTGTGGAGTCGGCACCTGATTGATTGATAGTGAAAAGAATAAACAACCAAAAAAAATGTCAGCTCTCTATGACAATTCATAGTCAGGAAAGGCACGCGATTTTGCCCTTGATTCAGCTGACTTTACTAAACATAACAAACCCCAGTACACGCCAATAATACAAGTCTGTATCTATACCTCACATAGGAAAGGTAACCACCAAACAAACATCCAACTTCATTTAAAGAGAGCTCCTACTGATGAATTTGATTTGAAGCAAGTTCCCTTGACTGGCTTTCAAAATAAATAACTTTCTCTTTTGGCTACAGTATTGCTACGTGACATGTAATCAAACCAACGGAGAGCAAAATGTCATTTTCATTAGTTTTTAAAATATCTCACCAGGTTTATTGATTTCCTCTACCTCTTCATTCTTTTTCTAAACGGAGTATGTCACACTTTGTTTTGCATCTCACAGCTTGGGTAATGTTCATCCCTAACAATTTGCCCACAGCAGTAACCTCAAAGCCTACTCTTTGCTATTTTCAACTGCTGTAGGATTTCTGAAAGGCATAACACAACATGGAGACGGCTTGTATCTGCAGCAAAGAACCTCGATGGCTCGGAAAGCTGAAGAAGAAGAAGAAGAAGAAGAAGAAGAAGAAGAAGAAGAAGAAGAAGAAGAAGAAGAAGAAGAAGAAGAAGAAGAAGAAGAAGAAGAAGAAGAAAACAATACTACACAAAGGACCTCAGATTTGTTGCCCTTATCCAAGAGAGCTACATTTCTAATCTCACTATAGGGACTGAGATGTATGAACATATTCTCCAGTTGGCACATGACTGCTGGTCCAGATCTTATATTACAACTAAGTGACACCTCTCCGGGTTAGAAAGACTTAAATATATGTCCCCCCCCCCCCCCAAAAAAAAATTAGTTGAATATCCTTTATAGGATGTAGCAGTCACACACCAGCATTTTTTGGCCACTCGTGATTCCTGGGCAAGTTTACGTTCAGTAGTTTACCACTGCTTTCTGAACAACCGGCACCCATACCATTTCATAAAAAACCAACATGAGGCAGTCTGCTATCAAATCACCCAAAGCTGTTTTTCAAACACGGTATGCAGGATTACAAACTGCATCCACAGCCCCCTCACCACTTATCTGACCAATAAACACATGGTGCTTTGCTTGGTAATAAAAAAAACAAATGAGTTGAAATTAATAAACATGTTTTCACAGTATAATTTATAGCGGACGTGTCTCTACTCACCAGCTGGAATCGGGTGATATAACGTTTCCACCACAATTTCTTCCTCAGTGATGGGACGGCAGAAAGACCATAATATAAATACATGACTACGTGGACAAGACAATTCATGCAGCTCCCAAACCAGGCTGAAACAATAAAATGATATGCATGATCAATAATTACAAGTTTAAAGAAATACAAATCATCTTTCCTGTTCAGATTTTTATTCCCATTCAATGTTAGATGTTTAACTTCTAGTGAGTCTCGTCTACCTTGTAAAGAGGTCTAGGGGTTTAAATATGCCAATATGTTGCTGGTAGCACAACCACTGCCAGTGTTACTAGGGCCCATAAGGGAAGGAAACAGCAGCAACTCTATAACCTTCTATTATGCATTCTGTAAGGGATGACAAAGGTGGTTTGGCCTGAGATTGGCCACTTCATACCATAGAAAATTTACTTGTACAACCCAACCAATTATGAAACGAGTCTACAAACAGCTTCTTGGTGTGTGCTGGATGAGTGTCTATGCTCCACTGGGAAATGAAAGGCAGAAGAAGTAGAAGAGGCAGCATAACTTCTGCCAGTGTCTCCCAAAGTTAGGTCAGGGCCAGACAACAAGTAATTAACACTTGCTGCCTCTCAGGTAGTCTGGGGAGTCACAGATTAGGCAGGGCAAGACAAGTAATTAAAACCTGCTGCCTCTCAGGTAGTCTGGGGACAGTCACAGATTAGGCAGGGCAAGACAAGTAATTAAAACCTGCTGCCTCTCAGGTAGTCTGGGGACAGTCACAGAATAGTTAGGTCAGGGTCAGACAATAAGTAATTAAAACCTGCTACCTCACAGGTAGTCTGGGGACAGTCACAGATTAGTTAGGTCAGGGCCAGACAACAAGTAATTAACACTTGCTGCCTCTCAGGTAGTCTGGGGACAGTCACAGATTAGTTAGGTCAGGGCCAGACAACAAGTAATTAACACTTGCTGCCTCTCAGGTAGTCTGGGGAGTCACAGATTAGGCAGGGCAAGACAAGTAATTAACACTTGCTGCCTCTCAGGTAGTCTGGGGACAGTCACAGATTAGTTAGGTCAGGGCCAGACAACAAGTAATTAACACTTGCTGCCTCTCAGGTAGTCTGGGGAGTCACAGATTAGGCAGGGCAAGACAAGTAATTAAAACCTGCTGCCTCTCAGGTAGTCTGGGGACAGTCACAGATTAGGCAGGGCAAGACAAGTAATTAAAACCTGCTGCCTCTCAGGTAGTCTGGGGACAGTCACAGATTAGTCAGGGCCAGACAAGTAATTAAAACCTGCTGCCTCTCAGGTAGTCTGGGGACAGTCACAGACTAGACAGGGCAAGACAAGTAATTAAAACCTGCTGCCTCTCAGGTAGTCTGGGGACAGTCACAGATTAGGGGAAGTAAACCCAAAAGAAAGCCATGTCAAAATCAGATGTTTTTGGTCCACGGACTTGACAAACGAGTACAATATATATTCTATGATTATGATTCCCATTAAGTGATTGTCAGTATTTTACCTCTGCACACAAATAAAGAGGTACGGATAATCTAGAACAAGTACCAAGTTTCTCTTATCTTGGACATGTAATAACAGATGATGGCAGAAGTGACACAGAAATCAAAGAACTGGAATGCGACAAAAATGTTTTCAACAATTGAAATCAGTCTTAAAAAACATCTGGCGAGTTTAACAATGCATTAAAAATAAGAACTGTTGAATGTTATGTATATTAACACTTCTATATGGCGCAGGAGCCAGGACAATGAACAAGCAATTAGAAAGTCAAACAGAGGCTCAGGAGATATGGATATACAGAAGCATATGTCCTATTTCATGGAAACAAACAAATACAGAGGTTCTAGAAAAACAGAATGAAAAGAGAATTGATGAAAGAAATTAAAAAAGACAAGTGAAATATTGAAAGATATCAGAAGATGGACGAACAGCAGTCTGACAGAATGTACAATCAAAGTGAGAGGCAGTGTTGAAGATCCACTGCAGCCAACCTTCATTGTGGAGACGGCAGCTGATTGATTGAGATCATCTGATGGAAGATGCTTTAGATGCTTCAAGAGTTCGGCCTTTACACATAATGGTCAATTAAATGATTTATGATGAACCAAATCTGGTCTCTACCTTTTTTCCCCAGAACAATCTGTGGTTACCCCATCATGAGGATGGATCAACCCCAGAGCTGTACTAGCCTGGGATAGAAATGAGACACTGCTACAGCTAGACTGAACACCCAGATGAATGTATCGTTGAAGTTAGTGCAATAACCATCTTGGCTACCAGAGCTGTCTTTCCCCTGCTGATCTAACCCTACAAGTGCTGTAGTGAATCAGCCTGAACAGCTCTCATTGCTTAACCAAGGATGTTTCTTTATGGAATATCCTACTTGTGTGGAGCATGAGAACCCCATCAACCTTAAACAGTGAACTCAGTTGTAATAACTAGTATCTTTTTTTTAAAATCACCAATAAGGTCAGAATACTAGCAAATTCAACATGACTAATATTTCAGTTGTAAAATAAACATCGAGGTGCGATTTACAAAAAACAAAACCAGCTTTATGACACTTTCCCTATGTCAGTATTATAGGAACTATAAGAAATGTGTAACTTCTCTAACATTATATAGTGTGCATTGTAGGTTTTCTTTACTATTTGCATGCCCAGCTAACTGTACAATGTTTAAAACTGGAACTTTATTGTAGTGTCCTTTCAATGCTACAAATCCATTCATCCTGCTTGGCTTGCAGATTATTGCTGTATAAAGCTTGTACAGCAATTGTACTATCTAGAATTTAGGTGTCTGCCACGTGACCAATTAACCATGATAGTAGAAACATTGTATTCCCAGGAATGCAACCTGGTCAAAAATGCATGCTAAAGTCAGATGTGTTGGCTAAGGGTTTCGGCCCAAGGGTGCATAACTTAGACACACCGCAATCACATCTGAAAAAACACTCCAGATGAACGCAGAGAAGAAGAAGAAGAAACATTGTATTAAATGACAAAGAATGAAATGTCACAATTGATGTAGTAAAGACTACAGTTCTATACAGTCACATAAGCAAAATAACTACTTTTCCAGTTTTCCCACATTCATCTTCAGACTTCAAGAAACGTACATGAAAATTAATATACCTCATAAAATAAGGACTCATGAGAATAAAAAAAAACAAGCAGCAGACCTAGGCTGTTATCTACTAAAAAAAGAAGTTTTCAGTAAACAATAGTAAACATAATGGGTTTGGGGATGGTAGAAAATTGTAGCAGGCTGAGTGAATACACGACACAACATAACTGTGAGATAAGTGGATAGGGAATGGACCCCGGAAAAGACGAACCAAGACTGGACAAGCTGAATCGAGGATTTGAATTGTCACAATTTGTCAGCTGAACAGCTGTGGAGATGTTTCAGTCGAGACCCCTTTGGTATTTAGAGGTCTCATGGCAGCTGTGAGTCAGCTGTTGTATTACGTTTAGTTAGCCAAGTTTAGCTTAGTTCAGTTGATGTCTGGTTAAAGTTTAAGCAAGGCAGGTTAGTTCAAATGTTGTAATATGAGTTTTCAGATGTGAAATAGCAATACTGACTCTGATCTTAAACGTATGAACTAAGTGAACAATTGTAATAAAATATCAGCAAAATGTTACCGCTGTCGCGTAGTTATTCAACACAACTGTTCTGGTGTACACAGAATATTTATTGTTCACTATGGAGTGCAAAGCAATGAAGGATGAATGAGCCAAGAACATGTGATGTGGTCAAAATTTCTTTACCATGAGCTAATGCAACAATACATCTCAAAATATATTTGAATATATGGACATCTCTGAAGCTTCTTGACAGAAATTAGGGGAGGGGGGGGGGGGGAAGAGAGAGAGAGAGAGAGAGAGAGAGAGAGAGAGAGAGAGAGAGAGAGAGAGAGAGAGAGAGAGAGAGAGAGAGAGAGAGAGAGAGAGAGAGAGAGAGAGAGAGAAAATGATACTCACACATTCCACCTGGTATAAACATCATGGTCCACCACCAGATGTTCAGCATACTAGCGTGATGGAATACATGCAGGAATGTCACCTGCTCAAACTTTTTTCTGGCAATCATGCATACTGTATCTAGAAGTTCAATGGCCTTTGAAAAAAAATACCACCAAAGCACCTTGGCTACCTGAAATGACAAAGTTGTCACCTGGTTAACAGTAATTCTCATATTAATGGTTCACTTTAGCCTACAATGTTATATCCTTCTTCTAGGATATATTAGCAATGTCTCTCTTGTATTCTTCTAGGATAACATAACCTACCAATGCTACTTCTTACACCTGTGTTCACTATTTTGGCCAAAGTCTGCTCTTCTTGAATTCAAACTATGGAGATGTCAACAAGCTCAAGTGCACTGCAGCTTACCATGTATATCTGCATACTGATATCTGAAGGTGAATGAAGGAGAATATAACCTTGCTCTTGGACACAACCTACCAATGCCTCTTGCACAATATACCAACATCTCTTGTATCCTTCTAGGATACATAATACACCAATCTATTCTTTTATCTTTCTTAAATACAACATACGTAACTGTCTTCTCTTCTATCATCATCCTTGGATACCCTTCTACCCCCTATTGTTTCATTCTACTGGAATTCATTCATTCAGTAGCATGTTCTTTACAAAACTTCGCTCCCATAACAACCTTCCGGAAAACATCTCGATCATAAGCAAGATGTCCCGCGTCCGATACACCCATCTGGAGATCATCCGCCACATCCTGCACCCATCTTCTCTTTCGCCTTCCTCTTCCTCTCTTCCCAGGTATATACCCCTCCAATATTGTTCACTCCAAACTTTCATGACTGTTTCAAGTGACCAAAATATTTCAATTTTCTTTGTTTTATCGTCTTTAATAGCCAATCTTCTTCAATATTCAGCTCTTGAAGTATGGATGCATTTGTTCTTTTCTTTACCCAATATACTCTTAGAACCATCTATAACATTTATATTCAAAGGCATTTATGCGGTATTCAGCTTGTTTAGTAAGTGTCCAGGTCTCACAGGCGTATGTTGCAATAGGAAAGATCCATGCTCTTAAAAATCTAATTTTCGTAGTTCTATCTGTCCCACTCCATAATTTATTCAGTTGTTTTAGTCTTTGAAGAGCAATTGATAGTCATCGTTTAATTTCTTTCGTTGTGTCACTGTTGGTAATCAATGACCCAAGATATTCAAAATTTTCCACCACATCCAATTTTTCCTTATTAACATATATTTCTTTCTCCATAGTAGTTTTATCTGTATGCATTATGTTTGTTTTTGCTATGTTAAGATATAAGTTGTGATTTTCACTATTCAATTGGGCTTAGGCTATTAGGTTTTCTATTCCCTTCTGTTTTCATGGTTATTATAGTTTCTTGGCAAGTTTTGCAGAATGTAATTTGCCATTGCTTTCATTCTGGGCAGTGACTGTACTAGTCAGTGGCCATAGCCATTGTCTCTACTGATGAGATCATCTGCCTATCGCTGCAGAGTGCAGACCATAACCAACAACAATCTGACGGCTGCTCAACACTCCATCCACCATCTGCTTCCATGGCTTCATGTAACCCTGATTGGGTGGCTAAACGGGTAATCCACCTTACCCTAGGGTGTCCCGAAGACTAATGGAGGAAAGGAGGCGTACATCTCCTTTGATAGGGGATTCCCTTACGCCGCTAACAGTTCTACTTGAATACCAATATATTATTAGGCAGTTTCCATGGCAAAGATTTGATGCCGCGCTCCAAAAGGTTGTGGCTTCAGTTAACCAGTAAAATTTTCTAGGAGACTCCTATGGGTCACCACTGGAGCTACAGTTTGTGCTTTGTGCAATACTTTTGACAGGCCACCCTGAGAAAACAGACCGAGCTACATGGGGTAAAACCCAGTCGATCCTGAAGCCTTTTATACTATATATCATTACTCTTTGTTGTATTATTTTACATGTCTCCTCTTGTATAGTTTATGGGGCGTATAGTATAGGGGTGTGTGTGTGGTTGGGGGATGAGTGTTTGGCTGGGGTTGGGTATGTGTGGACTGAGGGATGGGTGTGTTGTGGGGGGATGTGTGTTAATAGGGAAGGATGGGTTGGTGGGTGTTTGGGTGGGGGTGTGTGTGGGTGAGTGGGGATGTGTAAGGCTGGATGAGGCTGTGTGTGGGTGGGGTGGATATGTGGGAGGCTGGGGTGAGTATGTGGGAGGCTGGGGTGGGGGATGTGTGTGGGTGGATGGGTGGGTGAGTGAGGTTTGTGTGGGTGGGTAGGAGTTGTATGTTGGTGGATGGGGATGTGTGTGGGTGGGTTTGGGTGTACGTGGGTTGAAAGAGGTTGTGTGGGTGGGTGAGGGATGTCTCTCATAACATAGTAATATGCATTATGTTTACAACATTCATTTGACAATGCATTTTCCTATGTGAATGCATCATGCACTATTGATGAATGAAAGATGAGTGATTGGAAGGGCAGAATGTAAGACGGGCCTGCGTGTCCAATTTGTGACCCTTCTAAAATAAAGATGAATTGAATTGAATAGTTTTACTTTGGCCCTTAAGTCCTCTCATATTATTCTACTTCATACACAGGACATTGTCGTGTAGCAGTTTCCTGCGAGGGGTTCGTGATGTGACAACGCCACCACAATTTGAAGGCCTAGAGCAAGGAGGACGACGCAGCCAGTCTTTGATCGTGCTGATGATATTACCAGTGGAGTTTGCTACCAGCTTTGCAAACGCACTCATCTTATACACAGAAGTCTGTCTTATATCTCTCCACTTTGAAACATAACACTCACTATCTCAAACTTGAGTCGTTCTACTTGGGGGTAACACATAAGAATAAAATAACAATGCAAGATAAAGCAAAAACAATAGAATTTTTTTATTAAAGATATAACATAAAATAATAAAACAGACACAAACATACCCTGAGTTCTTTAGGATCGGCTATGGAGTCTTTGTTGTACTTGGCACAAGCTAAATCATAGCCTGCATCCCACATACTGAGCAATATCTGAATGAAAGAATGCAATAATGGGCTGAAAAAAACATAGTAGCAACAATACACATTTAACAACTGCTATTATGAGTGTGTTTTGTCAGCAAGAAAGTGGTGATAGTGACGCTACAATAACACTGCTCAGAATATACAAGTTCACAATTATGACAACAGAGGTCATGAATGGATGAAAAGGCAAGCTTTTAGACAACCTGGAAACTGGCTTGATTGGTGTCATTAAAAGTAGCTGACATGATTTAGAAATTAAAAATACTGCAACAGCACTTTATGTCAATAATATAACCAATGAAAAGTGTTTTATTTTCAGATATGAGAAACTACCTTGAAATTCTCACACTGCCGTTCATGTATAAATTAGAGTTTGCATATTTAATTTCCTTTCTTCTTTTTGTTTTCTTCATCCGATTAAAATAGATTGTCTATATCTGCAATGTTGTCTCCTCTATAATCTTCACTGTCATTTTAAGTTCACTCAGTGGTCCATAATTTAGCCTGATGTTTTATGCCAAAAGGTTCGCCTTGATATGCCGTAATTGTGGCAGCCAGAGTATGTTATCTGCTGTCTGCCATGCCAATCCATATGTGCAATTGGCTGATTTGCTAACTCATTTTCTATTAATCTAAAAGAGCAATGTGTTGCATGGGGTGCTATTTTTACAATTTAATTTGAATTATTAACATAATAAATGAAGATTACAAACAATTTATGAACTATCAAAGGTAGCGAACAGGAATTTTTCTGTACGCAGATACACACTACATATTTAAAATAGGTCATGTGTGAACATGAGTGTACAAAAACACAAGAAAATTATTGCAAAATAAACATTTCACTACTAAACAAATAAGACTGCTAGGAAAACATTCTAAGTCTCTGGGTAAAAAACATATGAGATGTCTCCCGCATCAGAGACAATAATATAAGGGTGAAGAGCCATGTCTCCACTGTCATTACGGCATTGGTGCTAAGCCATATTTATTTTCTCACATGGCACTTGATGTGCAATGGAGTCCGCAACACCCCAGCTACCCTACAACACCGACTCTAAAAAAATATTCTGAGGCCACAAAAAATCCCACCTCGAGACATTGTGAAAGGCTTCTTTGTGTTTGTTTTTTTGTTGTTTCCCCCAATGAAATCTCAAGTAGCTTTCAATGTATTCTATTAAATGGATTTCTCAATACATGTCTTATAATCTTTTGTTATCCGATTCATTTAAATTTGTCTACACTAATGTTGCAACACACACCACACCCCCCCCCCTCCCCCACCCACCCACACAAAGGTGAGCCTGAACAGGTTAGATTTACTTGAGAGATTAATCCACCTCTCATGCTTGTCACACTAGGTGTTTTTTTTTTTGGTCACTGCATTCTCATGAGCTGTAGTGGTATAGTGATAAATGCACTCACTCACCAACACTGTGGTCTGGAGTTAATACAGGTTTCACCCTCAAAACAGTGCTAACCAGATCGACCCATAAAATATGCACAGAATTTCTAGGAAATTATCTGGGATGAGGTGGAAAGGAAAGCAACCTGTCACTCCACCTTACAACATTAGTTTAGTTTAGTTGACGGATCAACATCACGGCACACGGGTGTAACTCATATGTGCTCCGTTCTACTCCTGACTCAAGCCTGAGACCGGAGAATCTCAGCTCAATGCACGAACTCCGTAGCATCTGCGAGGATCCTGAAATATTTTGGGTAGTTTTTTAACTCGAAATTTTGCCCGGGCAATGCCTTTAGGCTACTCTTTTTCGATTTCCAACTGCCAAAGGATTTTTTACGTGTGCAACAATACACACGGGCGTCCGATCTCACTACCCAGTGACCAGGAGAAATTTGTTACTAGAAGTCCACGTGAAAAAATCCCAGCCCTCACCTGGGACCTCCAGCACTCGAGGTGGACCCCATACCTCGGAGACCAATCAGCCCCCCTGCACCTTATAACAGTTGATCTAATATATATGAACACTTCAAGTTCTACAGCGTCTACCCTGGGATTAACCTTTGCCATTAACTGCATTCACACAGCTTTTCCATAGTCAACCTCACTTCATTGATTTAAACTAACCATGCATTATAAATTCTTATCAAAATGGTTTCATAGTGACCTCAACAAACATGTAGATGGACAGCGCAACAAGGCCCAAGTTGTAGACAACCATAAACCACTGGATGGAGAATGGTTTGCGGTTGCGCATGATGGTTGGTCCTAGGGCCACCAGGGCCAGATACAAGACTGTCAGCGCCCATACAGGGTATGGGGAGTTCGAGACCAGGAACCAGTCGTGGGTGCGAGGGTCTGGAACACACAATGGATAATGTCAGTGAAAACTTGCAAGACTTTAATATTACACTCAATTACAATTTTAAATTCCAGAAAGAACATGTTTGTATGGAACAAAGTAAGCGTGACTGCATCTTGACGGCATGTTTTTTAAAATGTGTATGTGCAAAAACATAAATTACATACATAAATATTGACAACTTGGTTTTTCAATAAGAACCACCAACAAAATTAGATAAACAATAGCATATGTAGGTATTCGTGATGTGTTTATATGCTAAAATTAAACAACTTCAGCAATTTTAAAAAGAAAAAAGGGTAGGGGCAGGGGTGTAGTAGAAGAGATGATATCCTACAAGACACAAAAGAGCAGGAGACACATTAACGAAGTTGATAGTGAACTGCACTGGTAACAGCATGGTCAAACACAGGCCTGGGCTCATTGCCTGCCAAAGTGAGAGAAAGACCGTCCACCTATTCCTCTGTGCATTCAAGCCCTACAAAATGTTATACACTATCATTACAGGTCTATAGCATGAAATTGCTTCAGGCCATATTTGTTTAAAACTTTAAGACATAAAGAGGATAGAAATATGCCCAGGCTGTACAGAAGTGTTGACTGAACTTCATAGAGTATTTTCTCAATGGCCAATTCTAGGCAGGTAAGAATTGTTGTCAAAATCTGTAACAGGATATAAAACTCATGTCAGACAATATTACTGGTAAAGTCAAGTGGCAGACCTTTTGATCTCAACATCATTCAAGTTTATGCTCCAACAGCAGACAGCAGTGATGACAGCATTGATGAATTGTATGATTTGGAAAATGCATTCAAGAAGTGCAAATAACCAGAATTAAATATAATGGGTGACTGTAATGCAAAAGTTGGAAATCAACAAGATGAATGCACAGTAGGTAAGTACAGAATGAAAGAGGCTGCAGACTTGTACGGTGGGCAAAAAAAGCATATGATTATTGGAAACACCTGGTATCAATAACATCCAAGGAGATTATAGACATGGAACAGTCCTGACAATATGATAAGAAATCAGACTGATTACATTCTCATCAACAGAAGGTTTCGAAATGCCTTAAAATCGCAAAAACTATACCAAATGCAGACTGCTAGAGTGCCCATAGATTAGTCATAAGCAATATACATATACAACTAAAGAAGGTGAAATATACACCAAGAAGCGCAAAATTTGATCTATGTGCACTGAAAAGTAAAGAGATAAAAGCTAAATTCAATATAGAGGTAAAGAACAGATTTGATGCATTGGCCAATCTGAAAATTCTATTTCAAGATGTCAGTGACCATTGGGAAATATTGAAGAACTCAGTCAGCCAGGCTGCAGAAACAACTATCCCAAAAATGAAGATGATGGGATGTAGGAAATGGATGACGGAAGACATCTTAAAACTGATGGAAATAAGAATATTTTTTTTTTAAAAACCATGAAAAATATGAAGATTCATGTGAAAATTAGAAAATTGACTTGTTGATTGAAATGAGTGTTGAGGTGCTACATAGAATTGAATTCTATCCAGATTCATGTAAAAATTAGAAAATTGTGCAAAGAGGCAAAAGAAGCATGGCTTGAGGAAAATTGCAGGGAAATTGAACACCAGCACAACACCTGGAATGCCAAATTAATGCAGCAAGGAATTAAAGATATCACTAAGAAAAGAACACTCACATCAACGGGTTACCTAAAACCTAAGATGACAAAATCATAAAAGAAAAAGATCGGATTTTAAATGCATGGTCAGATTATGTGAAAGACCTTTATAATGATAGAAGAGAGGACCAGTATGCTAATCTGAACAATCGTGAAGGACCATCAATTCTGAGGATGGAGGTTCAGTATGCTCTTAACCATCTGAAAACTGGCAAGACCCCCGGTGCCAAATAAAATAACAAATGTTCAATGCCTTAGAAGTCACCAGACTGCTTTGCAATGACGAAGAAGTCCGGAGCCTTGGAATGTGATCAACATCAAACAATCAGCATAATGAGTCACATTATGAAGATTATACTAAGATTCATCATGCAACGAGTTAAGAAGAAAATACAACCAAAAATAGGAGAACAACAATGTGAGTCCGTAGAAGGCAGGGGTACAGTAAATGATGTGTACATGATGAGAGCAGTAATTGAACGTTCTACAGAAGTAAACAAAGACCTATACCATAGCTTTATTGACTACACAAAGCTTTCGATAAAGACATGTCAACATGATGAAGATGCTTGCAGATCTATAAATTGATGGAAAGACCTTAGATTTGTAAAAACATATAGTGGAAACAACAAGCTGCCATAAAGATTGATAATGAAGGTCAATATCAGCTTAATAAGAGGGGTGTGCGACAGGGATGTGTAATGTCTCTGATCTTTTTTTTCCTGTACTGTGAAAATATTTTCAGAAATTTAGAAGATATGAGAGGAATCACCGTGGGAGATGCCTTGAAGAGAAGGACAATAATCGCCATGGCGAAGGTAGCCTTTTGCAAGATGGAAAACATTGACCAATAAAAAGATGTCACTTGCAATGAGAAAAATAGTGTTGAGGTGCTACACAGAACCTGTATGGATGTGAAATGTGGGCGATGAACAGACAACGTGAAAAACATCTAATGGCAGTGGAAATGTGGTTTCTGAGGAAAATCAAAAGATACTATGAACAGACAGAAAAACCAATGAGCAAGTCCTACAAGAGGCAAATGAAAACTGCAAACTGATTAGAGAAATTAGACGTGGGCAGTCAAATTTGTTTGGGCATGTTATAAGAAGAAATAAACTAGAGAACTGGCAAAATTGAGGGGGAAAGATCAAGGGGAAGGCAGAAGTAAATATCTTAATGGCTTGACCACGTGGCATGGTCAGGGCAAGAACACAGAGCTGACCCACGACTGGTGATTATGTAAGATGGCAAAACATGACCACCCTTGCTTACCAGCATGGCATATGACGACGAGGATAGCTATGAAACTCACTATCCAGACATAAAAAGGCTTGTCAGTACAAATCCAGCTCCAATTTTTTAAGAAAACAAAACAAACAAACCAGAGAAAGAACTTAGACCTTGTTCGAACTGCATCTTTAGCACTGGTAATACAGACATGCAGCATCAAGGACATGTCAGTGCGTAAAGTTGGGCAACAAGCCATAATTGCTACCTATGCCAAAGCCTTATGAACACGGACTAAATTAAGAGAGAGGACTCATCACTAGCAAGATTAAATACTTGAGAAATGTTTAACCTTCAAGAGAAGATAAGAATTAGATTCAATACTGTCACCTTCACTAGAAGATATAGAATTAGATTCAATACTGTCACCTTCACTAGAAGATATAGAATTAGATTCAATTCTCTTGCCTTCAATAGAAAATACAGAATTAGATTCAATACTCTTGCCTTCACTAGAAGATACAGAATTAGATTCAATACTTTCTCCTTCACTAGAAGATATAGAATTAGATTCAATACTCTCTCCTTCACTAGAAGATATAAAATTAGATTCAATATTCCCACCTTAACTAGAAGATGCAGAATTAGATTTAATACTCATTAGTGATTTTTTTTAAACTAATTGTCAAGATTTCACAGATGTATGTTAAAATTGGTTAAAAACGATTACATAAATTGAAAGTGATATTGCAGTAAATATCTTCTGTATTTTTTTGGAAAAATAATTAACCCAGAAAATGAAAAAAGACACGTAAAATGTCAACAATATCTTACCTGCATGTGGATGTGACTCTTCATACTGTCTCATGAGATCCTTGACAAAGCTGGCCATGGCGGGCAAATCTAAGACAAATATAACCATATTTAACTCGTTAAATATCAGCTAAACACCATAAATATCAGCTAAACACCACGTGTGGTGACAAATTTTATTTATTTATTTTTGAGCTAGGTGTGTCAGTTATTTCCACTGGATCCCGGAGAGGTCAACCCAGATGGGGTAAACATGGGGCAAGGACGTCAATTTTCTGTCTTTAACCCTCTTAGCATTCTACAAAAATGCCAAGAAATTATCTTTACTTGTGATATTAAATTTTTTATATTTTCAAGAAAATGTGAGTATATTTAAAATAAATACTCATCACTTTTCACAAACTACAGGATAGACTAAATTGGGCTACCACAATTATTTCACACAACTTGACAACCACTGTTAAAGACTATTGGAAATCTCAATGTGATTAACACCTAAAGGTAATATCGGAAGATGAAATCCTAAGAGAAAAAAAAACTGGAGATTAATGCTCCACATCCAAACAATATCAATGACTATAATTCATTTATTCACTTCATATATGTAACTCAGCAATATGCACCTGATGAGATGCAGCAAAATACGTCAAGCAATAAATTGTGCCACATGTTGTGCTTCTATGTTTAAATTCACTATATGAGTACACTGTTTTGAAAACACAAAAACCACACAAGACAATTTATGTTGCCGTTATGGTTCAAACAACTATTGGTAAGTTGAGCACACAGATACATTTGAATGATCATCTCTCAAAGTATAATGTTACAAATATCACATGACTGCTGAAATTGTCTTTCTCTTCAAACACCTGTTGGTAATAAAATAAATAAAGCAGGTGCGACCTTATTTACCTAACTGATTGGACATTTTGTGGGACACAGCAACTCACTGATAAAAACAACATATATTGCCTATTAGATTGTGCACACAAGCAGTGATGCAAGCATGTATATGATTGATAGCAATGCATAAATGTTTTATCACTGCAGCATAACAGTAGGAAGGAAATTAGGAGCAAAACATTAGCAAGGGAATTAGGGGCAAACAAACAACAACAAAAAAAGGTCAGGATAAACTGACAGGAAAGAGATAAAGCAATGAAATAGTTTGAAATATGCAGTAAATGCCAGAATGTAGAATATACAGGCTAGGCCATAGTAGTAGGGCATTCTACAGCAACTGAATAGTATGGGATGCAGAGATCTTGAATGATTTTAACATTATGAATTTTGCCAAACCACACTACCAACATGAACAAATCAAAATCTTTTTAAAAATCTAAACAAAACAATGACACCTGATATGCGACAAGAATAAAGAAAAGAATCACCATATTCAAACTTTTACCAGAGCAAACAAAAATGTCACCAAAAAAAGGTAAATAAAAGCACACAATAAAGCACTAGAAAGTTACATGTAGCCTGTGTGTCTATTTGTATGTGAATTGCTGGGCAGATGAAATGGTGAAGTAACTGCAGGCCGTGTGTATGGGGGGTGGGGGGGGGGGGGGGGGGGGGGGGGTGTTAGAAGAATGTTGAGAAATCATGGAGAGAAAGACAGAGAGAGAGAGAGAGAGAGAGAGAGAGACGAGAGAGAGAGAGAGAGATGAGAGAGAGAGAGAGAGAGAGAGAGAGAGAGACAGAGACAGAGAGAGACAGAGACAGAGAGAGAGAGAGACAGAGACAGAGAGAGAGACAGAGACAGAGAGAGGGGGAAAAGAGAGAGAAGAGAGAGAGAGATAGGAAGGGGGAGGGGGGAATTGACAGCCATGGGTGGTTACAAGATCACTTAGGAAAATGACAAATGAAATTTATGGGACACACCAACATAAAAGTTGAATAGAGAAATTAACCGTGTGTGGAAAAAATACTGGGCAAGAGAGATAGATACAGACAGATTGTGGAAAGCTTAAACAGTTAAGCGACAAATAAGTAATAACAACTTTAAAATATATGACAGCGAAGATTGTAGAGTCATGGTAGCCAGCGTGTCTGCCCAGAAAAGGTGGTTGAAGAAGAATACCATCACCACAAAAACACAAATTATGGTAAAATTAACACTACTGTTCTCTATTACACAAAGCACCAAGACTTCCACCAAATATAATACACCAACACAAGTAATATCCCCACAATGACAAAAATCATAGTTTTAAAACTATAAATAATCATCAACTTCACTGTTATGTACACTGATTACTAAATAAAATATAAAGGCATAAAGTTAACCCCAATACCCAACAACAAATGAGCATGTGTGAGCTGTGACACAAACCCTTCACACCAATACCAATGTTTATACCCTGCACCCCAATACCTATATGATTATGTTAACTGTGACAACAGCCTATAACAACCACAAGAAAACATATCAGGCATTATTACAAAACCACGTAGAGATAATAAAATGAAGCCATCAAACAGTTTCATGCTGCTTTCATTGGGCAAAGTCTGTTATCAGAGTGTATTACCATGAGTCGCCTGAGAAAGATCACAACCAATCAGATAAAAGGGGGACTAGGGTTCTGTAATGAGGTTCACACCTGGTGTGATATCCTAGCACAGTGTGAACGACAAGTGTGACGTAAAATCAAGTCTAAATTATGCATGACAAAGCACTCAGTATTGTAGTGCTGTAGTTCTGTTTAAGAATCTTATTTGAAAAATCCATTTCCACATCTGCTGACAGAGAGTAAGCACAGACAGACATGTCTTTAGTGTTATGACATTTTATGCTTACAGTTGATTCCCAAAATTAACCAAGCAATTTTAGAAAGACTTCAAAGAAATAAAACATGCAGTTTAACAGACAAAAGAGAATAAACAAAACAGCTAATTCAAAAATACAAACATGACAGTTAATTGTTTGAACAAAGAAGACACCAAAAACAGTCTGCACAATTTCCTGCCTGGCATATTTCATTGCATCTGCTCAAGCTATAGAAATAAGACATGAAGTGAGTAGATGAATCCTATTTTCTGCTGAAATACCTAACACAAATTGTAACTGACACTATTCTAATACACACGCACATGTTATCAGGGTAATACTGCTTATACAGTTGTGGTTTTTGATAGCCTATGACACAAGCTTCAGCAAATTTAAGCATGTGTTCACTGTTCATGTAATACAGCTCCTGAAATCATTTTCTTTGTTGACCTCACAGGTTATTTATGGCTCATCTGCTGCATAGGATCTCTAGAATGTTCTTCACTGTCACTGTATGCCAAATCAACCTGCATCTATCAATTTCAATGAAGGTGCCAAGCAGAGCGGACAGATATTTAAGAATGAGTAGCAGAAAACATACCAATGTGGGTAGACAAGAAACTTCAAGAGTAGAAATACTATTCAGCAGATATTTCTGAGCTCACTTGCTCAAGCATAGTCCATACACACTACTTCTAGTAGTACTGGACTGAATTTTGCGCATGGATTAGCTTTTACCTATTAACATTGTCCCTCGCCATCAGGCGAACCCACTCCAACTTGTAATTAACGTCCCCAGCCCAAGTCAATGACGATAGATCAATATTTTAGTCTAACTGTCCAATGTAAGAGTTTAACCCCTTACCTCGGCATCAATGAATCACCCAAAAAAACAAGAAGTAGATTGTGAGCTTTACTAAAATACGACTACAAGAGACAAATTGGACGTTGCGGCCAAAGCCTTCGTCAGCACAGGACAAACAAATACAAACCAACACAAACCTACATGAAACACACTATGACAATATTATTCTTGTTTACCTCGGCATCAGCACACCAGATGTTTAAGAACTCGCGTTCTTATCCATTTGGCCATGCTGACCTACATGCAGCATTGAGTCATAAAGACTCTGCCTCAACAACTTGCCACATTATGATGAAGAACTAACCAGCGCATTAGTGAGAACTACGGCAATCATTTATCTCAAATCTTAAAATGGTCTACCAGAGAAGACTCCTGGTATTAATTAAATGAAAGAAAAATTGGCAGCTCAAGGCAACAAATATTACGATTCATTATTTATAATTGTGCAAAAAAATTTTTTCATACATTATGACATCCAAAGAAATGTATGCACAATGTTAAAAGCTACATTGTTTTCCCATTTTATAGGGAGAATTATTAAACCATTCTATCTTGTGATTACTCTTTAGAAGATTTATGAAAGATATTCTCGTTAAGAGTGTGTATAACTTAACAAAAGATTCCATTTCAACATTCTATGTTGCCCTGATTCACTGCTGCAACACCGGGGAAACATCCCCAGTTCCACTTGAGTAACCATATAAAAATGAAATAGAATTAAGCCTCAATGGATAGGTGCACACAAACTGAGGTATCAAGGGATGTCTTTTTAAAAACTCTATTCTAAATAACAGCCCGACTTCTGAGCTTATTTAAGTATCATAATCTCTTCCATACCTAGGACAGCGGTTCTCAACCTTTTTTGTCCCGTGCCCACCCTTCACCATATTTTCAGAATGTCATTCCACCCCCTTCCTATCAAAAATTTGGCCAGTGCCCCCCTTCACCATATTTTCAGAACGTCATTCCCCCCCCCCCCCCTTTCATATTTCCTATCTAAAAATCCCCCCACCCCTACACAGTATACGTAAAAATGGAAGGTAAATTTAATAGCATATACTAAAACAAGTCTAGACATCTACATAAAATATGATTTGTGGGTCTACTTACTTTATAAAATGAATTTTAGAAGGATGAGACGTACATACCTGTAAAGTATGAAGGGAAAAACAATATCAAGTAATTGGTTCTTGTATTAACGCGATCTTGAAATGGTCTTCATTCCCCCCCCCCCTGGAAACCCTAAAATTCCCCCATGGGGGGGGGGGGGGGGGGGGGGGGGGGGGGGGGGGGGGGGGGGGGGGGGAAATTCCCCACCGGTTGAGAACCATTGCCCTAGGATTTTCTCTTGTGTTGGTTTTTGTAACTGTGTCACTTGAATGAATGCCAAGAAAATGTGACTATTCTACTTGTGAAAAGTAAATCAGTAACAACTACTGCAAGGGCATGTGAAGAGCAATAAGGTTACAGCACTTCAGACAAACATACAAATGCTCAGTCTTTATCAGCAGATGAAGTGTGCATGTCGGAACAGTTAGTGTATAATCCTGTAATGCAACTGTTCATTCAAGGGTCTCCCCTCTGCAACTGTTGGTTGATTAAAGGAATTCCCCCTGCAACTATTGATTCATTATTTTCCCATGTAAATGCTGACTGATTAAAGTTTTCCCATGCTACTGCTGACTGATTAAAGTTTCCCCATGCAACTGTTGATTGATTAAAGTTTTCCCCATGCAACTGTTGACTGATGAAAGTTGTTCCATGCAACTGTTGACAGATGAAAGTTTCCCCATGCAATTGTTGACTGATGAAAGTTTTTCCGTGCAACTGCTGACCGATTAAAGATTACAGTTTCCCCATGCAACTGTTGACTGATGAAAGTTTTTTCCATGCAACTGTTGACTGATTAAAATGTCCCCCTTGCAACTGTTGACTGATTAAAATGTCCCCCATGCAACTGTTGACTGATTCCCTATGCAACTATTGTTTAGGTCACTCTTTAAAACGGCAACAAGCAATGATCATGTCCAGTAGTAGAAGTATTGTTTTCCTACCAGTAGGATCCAACAGTAGTCCCATGCTCATAACGTGAGTGCCAAAGATTTTTCCAGAAAGAATATGACAAGAAGTTAGCTGGTGACTCCACCTGAAATACTGTGACCTCCACCATCAACGGACAAGATTCTAAACCTCCAGAAGGACTAACAAACTACCATCGTTAAACTATGCATTGAAAACTGCTACACGTGAGTACGCCTGTATAATATCAGCCTGTCACATACTCCTGACTGGAGTTTTCAAACTCCAGAGAAGATTCTTCAGAACTTTCTCCTCAACCCAGAGACTCGACACCAACGCTAACAGACATTGAAATCTTAACTCTAGGATACAATATAGAATCTGCAATAGCAGCAAATTTTATCAAGAAAATAATTGAAGATAAAAACTAGAAACCATGTAACAAAGAAGAAGAGGAAAGGAAGAAGGAGCAGCAGCAACTAACACATGTGAAGGTATACCAATACATACTCTGTGCAACAGTATCTACCATTAGACTACCTTTGCCTCTTACGTGTTGCTGGTTAATGTCCACGCTGTCATCCAAAGATATCAGATAACATCACTACATACCTTATCTGGTCTTATCATATCAGCTATATCATATCATATATCACATTAAAAGTTCCATTTAACCCACAAACTTGTAACGTGCTGATGGTAGTTAGAAAAAAAGTTTAAAAGCCATAACTCATGCTGGTTATAAACTTGTGCGCCGCACCACCATTGCACTAACAACTGTACTATGAGATCAGCTGACCAGTTCCCATCCTCCCTTCCCAAATAATCACTCCAGAGGTTCAAAATGTTGCTGTATGTAGCCGGGGAGCAGAGTTGGGGTTGAGCGCCCAACCTTGCATAAATGCCCCAATGGCTCATGCATTCATCACCTCTGCAGCAAAAGTCCAACTCCTGGCCTTCCCGTGGCGGTCCTGTATTAACTAACAGAAGAAGGGGCAGTGGCGAGTCTCTGGCACTGAAAAATAACCAGTACGCTCTAGATGTGTATGCATGTACATGCATGCGCAGACGCACGTGCGCGCGCCTACACATCTAAACTTCAGCAAGACCACAGTCTGCTCTAGCAAGGAAAGGTGCTGAAGATAGAGGCAACCAGCCAGGAGGCGCACCACAAAAAATCAGGATGCCATTTCGCCATGAAATATGTTAAATATTGCTAAATGTTATGGTACTCGCCCTGCTTTGGACCTCCAGGCAGGTGCAGTGCCGGGCCCTATGCCTCGAAAGGGTCCAACCAAAACTACTGGAGGTTCTTCTCAGATGTCCTGTGGAGCCAGGGGACCTGAGAACAATGCGTCTGGCCATACCAAACAAAGGCTAAAAATAATGCACTGGAATGTGGAGGGAGTCAACAACAACAAAAATAGAGCTAGAAAACATCTTGGATCAAGAAAAAGTAAACGTATGTTGCTTGCAAGTAACTCACCTCAACGAACATATAGCCTTCAAAATCAGAGGCTGTCGGTGTTACCGATCTGACCGAAAGGACAGGCGAAAAGGTGTGATACTGACCCTTGTAAGAAATAACATCACTTCTTCCCAAATTGATGTTTTCATGGAAGGGGCTGAGTATCAGACAAACTTAAGACAGGCAATACAGACCTACATCTGATCAATTACTACTGTCCAAGTGACCGCCCACAGGCAATGGACACGCTACCTTAAAAGAAAAAGATGATTGTGTGGCGATTTCAACAACCACTCGCAGAGCTGGAGCTATGATTACATTGACCAGAGAGGAGAGAGACTGGAAGATTGGCAGGATGAATATAGATTTATCTTAATTAATAAGCTGTCTGACACACATACCTTCTACTTGAGATCATGGCACACTACAACTACACCTGACCTGGCTTTTCATTCACCAGACCTGAAGTGGAACATTAAACAAATTGTTGGGAAACTTGGTGGCAGTGACCATTGGCCAGTCTTTCTAACTATAGAAAATGAGCTTGTAAGTGAAAGCAGCACCCTCTCGAGGTGGAACTACAAGAAAGCAGAATGGGCAATGTACAAACATCGTACCAGCATACTGGTTAGAAACCTGAACACTGGGAAAGACATAAATAAGGTTGTTGAAGAGTTTGGGAAATGCAGACAACAGGCAGCATGAGAAACAGTATCAAGAGCCCATAAACATTATAAACCCTACTGGAGTAGTGAACAGTTGCATAATGATGTGGAAGTGTGTAGAAAGCAAGGAGAGGCCAAACCCAGCCAAGAGCACCACAATAAATACCAGCACGCAAAAGCCCAATTTCAAAGGGCCAAGCTGCAGGCTAGATGGAAAAGCTGACAGGAGAAAACAGAGTCTCTGAACTCTGAAAGAGACACAAGGAAATTGTGGAAGCTAATAAAACAACTTAACGACGAGGGCACAGGGAGAAACTCAAAAATTGCACTTCATAAAGACGGAAACATCTTAACAGGAAAGCAAGCAGCTGACCATTTTGCGGACTCATTTGCACAAGATAATATCGAAATTAGTGCAAAGAAACAACAAGAGATTCAAGAGAAATGGCAACGTACAGGACAGAATGAAATACTACATGAGGTTCTGAACGCACTTATCACAATCAGCGAACTGGAGCTAGCCATATCAAAACTGAAAATGAGAAAGTCACCAGCAGCTGATGGTATCTCCAATGAAATGATCAGGAACCTAGGAACAGAGGCCATAGCAAAGCTGTTGCAGATCTTGAATAACAGCTGGACCTTAGGGAGTATTCCACAAGCCTAGAGAGAAGTAATCATAATACCCCTCCTAAAATCAGGGAAAGATAGTTCCATTGCCTCCAGCTACAGACCAATTAGCCTTACCAGCTGTCTCTGCAAAACAATGGTGCGCATCATCAATCACAGACTGCAGTAGGTCTGCATGGGAAAATGGATAAGAATGGTGTTCTTAAACATCCAGTGTGCTGATGCCGAGGTTGGCGGTCTATCCCTTACACCGGACAGCTGGACTAAAATGCTGACCTGTCGTCCTTGACGTGGGGACGTAAATTACAAGCACCTCTGAAGTCAGAGTGGGTTCGCCTGATGGCGAGGGACACAGTAGGGAAAGCTAACCCACACGCAAAATTCAGTCCATCACTACTATAAAAATGGTGTGCATGGACTACGCTTGAGCTCAAAGCGAGCGAGTGCAAAACAAACAGACTGCAGTGATACACTGAAAGTGAAAACTGGCTTTAGACAGAGCTACTCTACGCAAGAGTAGGAAGTATGTGTGGGTGGCGGGGTTGTGTGGGTAGGGGATTGTGTTGGGTGGATTGGGGATGCAAGGGCGGGTGGGGAGAAGTGTATGGTGTGTGGGTTTGAGATATGTGTGCGGTGTGTTGGTGGGGGATGTGTGCATGGTGTGTGGGTGGGGGGTGTGGTGCTATGGGTGAGGATATGTGTGTGGGTGGGGGATAGTGTGTGATGTGGGGGATGTGTGTGATGGGTGCGGGGAATGTGTGTATGGATGGGGTATATGTGTGGGTGAGTAGGGGATGTGTGGTGGTTCGGGGAAGTATGTTGGCGTGTGTGGGTGGGAGATGTGTGCGTGGATGGGGAATGTGTGGGTGGGGGTGTGTTAGTGGCTTAGGGATGTGTAGGTGGGTGAGGGATGTGCATGTGTCGGGGTGGGATGCGTGAGTGGGTAAAGGATAAGTGTGGGTAGGGGTATTGTGATTGAGAGATGTTTGGTTGGGGTGGTGTGGGGGTGTGTGGGTGCGTAGTGGAGGATGTGTGCGTGAGTTAGTGTGTGTTGGTGGACGGGTAGGGAGTGCGTGTGTGGGTGGGAAGAGGTGTGTGGTGTGTTGGTTAGGGATATTGTGTGGGTGAGGTATGTGTGTGTGGATGGGAGATTTGTGTGGTGTGTGGGTGGGGTTATGTGGGGTGATGGGTAAGGGTATCTGTGTGGGTGTGGGTGGGAATATTGTGTGGTATGTGGGTGGGGGATATGTGTGTGGTGTGTAGGTGGGGATGTGTGGTGGTATGTGGGTGTGGGATGTGTTGGTGAGGGATATGTGTGTGTGCGGTGCGTGGGTTGGGAATATTGCGTGGTAGGGGATGTATGTGATGTGCGGGTGGGGGATTGTGTAGTGGGGGATTGGGTTATGGCATGTATGGGTGGGTGGATGATGTATGTGTGGGTGGTGGGGTGTGTGTGAGTGGATTGGGGATGTATGGGTAGTTAGGGAGATGTGTGTGTGTGTGTGGAGTGGGGGGGGGGGGGGGGGGATCGTGTGCGTGGGTGGGAAATATGTGGTCAATGGAGATGTGGCTGGGGGATGAGTGGTTTGAGGTATGGATGGGGAGAGGATGTGTGGGTTAGGATGTGGGTGGGCGTGGGATATGTGGGTTGGTGGGGGAATGTTTGTGGGTGGCGAGTGTGTTTTGGTTGGGGGAACAAGTGAGGGGAGTGTGGGTGGGGGATGTGAGGGAAGGGGATGGGTCGGTTGGTGGGGTATGTATGTGTCCCTTGGTGTGCGTGTGTGTGGGTAGGTTGGGGTGTGTGTGGGTGGGGTGATGTATGGGTAGGTGGGAGATGGGCCTCATAACATGGTAATTAGCCTTGTTTATGTTTACAACATTCATTTCACAATGTTTATTTTTCTTCCTATGTAAATGTATAATGCTCTTGATGAACGAAAGACAAGTGATTGGAAGGGCCGAATGTAAGATGGGCCTGTGCGCCCAATTTGTGACCCTAATAAAGTTGATTTGATTTGATTAAGATCAGACAATATTAGACTCACCAGCTGTCTCAGCAAAACAATGGAGCGCATCATCAATCACAGACTGCAGTGGTACATTGAAAGTAAAAACATCCTTGTGCCACAGCAGGCTGGCTTTAGGCAGTGGTACTCTACGCAAGATCAGACAACCTACCTCTCTCAAGAAATTGAGGATGCATTCCAAGAGAAGAAGCTGGTGCTTGCGGCATGGATAGATCTGAAGAAAGCCTTTTACAAAGTCTGGAAAGAAGGGCTGATGAAGAAAACTGAGAAACTGTAAAGTCAATGGAAGAATGTACAAATGGGTGAAAGCATACTTGCACAACAGAAGAGCCCGAGTACAGATAGATGGACTCAAGAGCAAGAAAGTACTACTGTGTCATGGTGTTCCCCAGGGTGGAGTCTTGTCCCCCACACTTTTTCTAATCTTCATCAATGATCTTGTTGCTAATCTTCTTCTTCTTCTTCTTCTGCGTTCATCCGGATTTTTTTTCGGATGTGACTGCGTTGTGCCTGTTTACAGCAGAGCTGCGTTCTTGCGCCGTCAGGCCGACACATCCGACTTCTGCGGGCATTTGTTGACCGGGTTAACCTTCCCAAGTTGCTAATCTATCGCATGGAATTAAAGCGGCAATGTATGCTGATGCCCTAGTTCTTTGGAGCACAAATAAACATGCATCAGTGGCCACCAGATTGATACAAAAAGCTGTAGATACATTTGTTGCATCTATTTACCCTCTCTCTAGATCATCCAGATAAATAAAACATCCCTAAGAGAAGGTAAAGAACCAACATGCCTTAGGGTAACATTTGATGACAGGATGAGATGGAGAAAGCACATCAACAAAGCAGTAGCAAAGGCCAGAAGGAAAATAGCCATCCTGAGAAAGCTATGTGGAACCACATGGGGAGCCAGTGGGAAAATACTTAGCAAAGTTTATCAACAGAGCATACGACCACAACTGGAACACGGGTCACCTGCATGGTGTTCAGCATCAAAAACCATACTACAAGAGCTGGACAAGGTACAAAATCACCACAGGAGGGATGAGATCAACCCCTTTAATGGAAATGGAGAAGATGGGAAGGACACAAGCACTGCGAGAGCGCAAAGAAACAAAAATGTTAATACAAGCAGAAAAATTCCTCAGCTTGCCAGGCCACCCTATGAAGAACAGATTTGAAAACTAGCTATGGGGCAGTTGAAAAGTTTTATCCACCAGGCCAAACGACTCTACAGAGAAACCACCAATCTGCCCACAGTTGGTATCCCCTGAAAACTATTCCAGAGCATAACTCCATGGAAAGATGAACATAGCCTATCACTACAAATCCAGACAAAAGTGAGAGGACTATTTGGCAAGGAAGAACAGAACAAAGTACAGCGCATCACAGCTACTCTCAAGTTTCTTTGATGAAGAATACCCACAGGACCTCTGAATCCGAGTCTACACAGATGGGTCAGCACAAAATGCTATTCGAAATGGAGGAGCAGGAGTGTACAAAGAATACCCAAATAATATTAGGGACACGGCCAGAGTACCAACAGGAAAGTACTGCCATAACTATGATGCTGCAATTGAGACAATCAAGATAGCAACAGAAAAATTACTAAATACCAGCCATGGTACACAACCTGTGGTGCTATTGACAGATGCAAAATCAATACTCGAGGTGCTCCTGTCTGGGAAATTGCCAGTACTAAGGACACTACTTTCTGAACTTAGCAGTCAGCATAAGGTCACCATACAGTGGATACCACCCCACTGTGGAGTACCCAGAAACGACAGAGCTGATCGACTGGCTAAGGAAGGAGCAAAAGAAGAACAGTCCTGATGTGCCCATTACATACCACCAAAAGAAAAGAATGGCCAAATCAGTCAGAAAGCCACCACCACGTAGGAATCAGAAAGTACAGATCCACTGAAGATCAAATAACCTACATAGCTCAGGAAATAGAACAAGTCTACAAGTCTACAACAATCCAATAGAACAATTGGCAATCTTCAGACTCTGCACAGGACATAACAGACTGAAATACAACTTGTTCAATAAACTAAAGATAGGAGATACCGATGAATGTAATTGTGGAACTGGTAAAATGTCAGCTAAACATTTGCTGCAGGAGTGCCCAATATATGCAGAACAGAGAAAGATATTTTGGCTCACACCTGCTTCATTTGAGGACAAGCTCTATGGAGATTTCAACAAGCTCAAGTTGACTGCAGCTTACTTTAACTACATTCAGGTTGACATCTAAAGGTCATGAAGTATTTAGACTGCCACACTTCATACCACAGGTATGTCGGTTACAAAAGCGTCCCAGAGGCATGACATAGAATATTGCTTGGATAGCAAATCCATTACATGGAAAGTCTGAATCGAAAGCTCACTGTGTGGATGTCATCTGCAGACTGCATTCTTCTGTTTCCGGAAGAACAGCCTATGGTGAATGGAAGGCCCAATATACGGAAGTGAGGCTAAGCAGCCATGTGCAGGACGTGACGATTCCTTGGGTGAGCCCAGTACCAGAGCGCTCTGTGTCAGATCTGCAAGTATGGAAGCCTCCTTGGATGGCGGGGAATGCCCAAGATCTGCCCCTGCCTTCCCTTGAGGGCTGACGAGGATGTCTTTGGCTGTTCTACATGGGCCAGCTGGAATGGGGAATAACACCAAAACAGTGAGAGTCAAACTATCCTAAGAAACCCCCAGGAAGGTTAATCCGGTCAACAAATGCCTGCAGAAGTCGGATGTGTCTGCCTAACGGCGGAAGAACGCAGCTCTGCTGTAAACAGGCACAACGCAATTACGTCCAAAAAACAACAACTGGATGAACGCAGAAGAAGAAGAAAGCCACCAAAACCTACTCAAGATGACTACCAGATTATGGACAGACCAGAACAAGGTCATTATTCTGCGCCTCAGAACAGGACAATAGATTACGCAACCACATGTATATAAAATTCAAGATTGGTGAATCAGTCCATGTGCACATGTGTATTGGCGTCACAGACAGCAAAGCACATACTCCAAGACTTCCCAAAATACAATTCATTTCAACTTTATTTTAAAAGGGTTACAAATTGGGCACGCAGGCCCGTCTTACATTCAGCCCTTCCAATGACTCATCTTTCATTCATTAATAGTGCATGATACATTCACATAGGAAAATACATTGTCAAATGAATGTTGTAAACATAAGCAATGCGTATTACAATGTTATTTTTGAGACACATCCCCCTTCCACCCACATACACACACCTCCCACCAACATACACACAACAGACCCGCCTCCACATATCACCCACCCATACACACACAACACACCCTCCATCCACCCACACACACCCCAACCCTTACAACAACACAAATACAACATATCTAGGCACACCTTTTGGCCTAGAGAGACAACAGTAGGAAGATAAACTCGATGGACCGCTGTGTGAACTAAAAAAGACTGTTAAATTCATACAAGAGACAACATTGCAGTTATAAACATATTTCAAGTGAACGAAAGAAGAAGAATCACTTCAGAAAATTATCTAGTACTAGGTTTTGTTTTCATGTTTTTCAAACTGGGTTTTTACTAATGAGACCACCACAGATAGGCATTGAAAACCCAAATCCAACGGTACATCAATGATGCCTATATGTCAATTATAAGAGGAGACATTCATATTTGAGTGTCGTGATGTTGAAAAAAGAAATACTCAGGAATCCGCTCACTGAGCGGATTTGCTTTGTGTCCCAGTCAAGGTCAGAGTTGAAATGATCAAATTTGGTTTCCTTTTTCTTTTAGATATGATGTGTCACTACCTAATTAGCAATTAAAAATGGCCGTTAATTAATTACTAATTCACTAATTACCCTCTGTGCTATTAATGTTAGCTTAACAATCTGGCAAGATTATTTCATTATGCGGAATGATGTTACGGACCCAGTGGCTACTTTCCTTTTTGGATAAGATGTGCCATTACTGAATTAGCAATTAAAAATGGCGGAAAAATTAATTAATATTCATTTATTACTAATTATAGATGACATAAGCAGTTAGGTCTCGCTACCCTGATCGCAATGAAATATGGTTGCTAAGATGTTCATTTAAAAACAAAAAAGTTACTGTAGGAAGAAGCTCAGTGAACAGCATCCTGAGTATTTCTTTGTTTAAGATCACGACACTCAATATCTCCACTTAGAACTGACATACAGGCTTCATTGAGGTACCGTTGGATTTAGTTTTTCAAGGCCTATGTAGCTTTGGTGGTACTCATTAGTAAATACCCAAAAGTAATGCAACATTAACATTTAAAATTTAGTCTTTAAAAACTATCAGTATGATGGGTCCATGAAGAAAACGTCTCCAACAGACACTACCAATGATGAACAATAATGAGAGATGCAACAATTCTAGACAAATGCTGCAGATTTTTAAAAATACTCCTCTAACAGTATTTTCTCATTCACAGTTAATTTTAAAATAAATTGCACTGCCAGTCCGTGCAAGATTGACTCAAACGGGTCATAGACAGATATGAAAACTGACTTTAAAAATATGTTCAGTCATGTTAAATGATAAAAACTAGTAAAAGTATACAGATAAATTATTAATAATCTTTAAACTTGTATTCTCTTTAACTTTAGTAGTTCAAATTGCATGTTTTAAGTGTAAAAAGTATAAACGATAGTCCGATCGATATATGTAGCGCCAACATTTTGGATTTCCACTCATCTCTGCAGAAATATTTTTGTTTCTACCACAATTCGAAGACTGTCAGCAATGAAACTCTCCAAATATATGTAAAAACAGGAAATGCCATTACTTCTTTCGCTCACTTGAAACTGAATTTCTTTATACTTTATCTGCAATGTTGTCTCTTGTATAAACTTCTATTTTGTTTTACTTACACAGGAACCAAAATCACACCTTTTACAAAACAAAAATATCCCCTGACTTCCTTGGCATGTAACTAGAAGTAAATAGTACAATCACACATCCACAGAAAAATAGCCAACCACACATGACACAATGCCAGAAACAAACAGTTAAAACAAATTACTCTCATGCCAACCTTTTCAGGCTGATTTAAATAAGCATCTACTTTAATTTCCCATAAGTTTTTCTGGTAAATAGGTTCCAGAGGTAGACAGAAATAATTTAGAAGCCGGCACCTCTTTTTTCAGACAGCATTTGTGTGGTTGCAAATATAGGCTAAGAAAACGATTGAAAGTTCAGGGTGCCATGGATTTGATTTGACTATCCCTGATAAGTACAATTACATTTGTCAAGTCAAGTTCTGATTATGACAATGTTTATAAAGTGCTGGCATTGTTGGAATTCTTGCAGTCCTTGATGCT
The DNA here is from genome assembly GCA_014155875.1 of Cepaea nemoralis. Classification (NCBI taxonomy): domain Eukaryota; kingdom Metazoa; phylum Mollusca; class Gastropoda; order Stylommatophora; family Helicidae; genus Cepaea; species Cepaea nemoralis. Next base: position 118,707 of record JACEFZ010027456.1, read on the forward strand.
CACCTCTGACCTAAGATAACATTTCGAAGATGTGTTTTCTGAGCACATATTAGCTTAGTGTTCTGTGTGTATGTCAGTGTGTTCTATCTTTTATGGTGTTTCAAGCACAATAAATTTACACATAAATAATAATATGTGACATATTAATTGGACATATTCCTGCTCAGGAATGAGGTCAACACTTGAATATGGTACCAGTTGGTCTTCATTTAGTTTATCAATTCTTGTTATAAATACTGAATTAATAATAAAAACATTCACGACGCTAAACACCACACTAGTCAGTAGTGTTAAGTGTAGAGTTAAATCATTAAATAAATATACTATTACAATATTCAGTAAGAATATGCATTGCAGATTTCAAATTAAATTTATTTTGAGTTCCACTTCACTTCACTACACTACACTGTATCACAGTTAAGTAGTTACACACTATGATCGATGCCCGTCCAGTCATTGATTTTTTAACCACAATATATATTACGGTTGAGGACAGCAAAGTCAATTAAATATTAACAAACAGTTCGTTGCTCATTACTCACCCCTGCCCAACCCCAAACGCGATTTTTTTTTGGTTTTTTTTACGATAAGACAATACAAACATACAGTAGTGCTTTTATCAGCCATTAGCAACCTGCGATTTATGTCAGTCGCGCTTCATTTACTTTTTAGAAATACGTTGGCTGCTGTTCTCCTTTGGCAACTATAATCTAGAAATCGTAACGTAAGAAGTTAGGAAATTTTAAAGGGCAACATTCATTCAATTCAATTCACGTGTGAATTTGAATGCCACCAGAACAAATTTGTTTTTATGAAATATCAGTCCCACAAACTGCCTGCAGCTAACTCAAAACTGCATCCAAGGAAAATAAGGTAAAATCTTACCTTACAACGTCCCAGTAACTGTATAGTATTAAACGAAGAGACAGTAAGTACGATTGTCTGATGAAAATGAGTGATGCCGGTAATGTTTCTACCCGCAGCAACTGATGGCTCCAGTAGTTGACCAGGTACTGCGGTTGTGCTAGTCTAAACCAAACATATTGTGAGTGATAACGTTACGTCTATGAGTTTTTTGTGTAACTCATTCTGTCCTCTGCAGACAGTAATAAATAAGTTAGTAATAAATGTTAGAGTCGAATTGATTCAATATATTCACTATATAAAACAGAAAAATTAATTTAAGAACTGAGTTTTGTATAGTAATATAACTGTTGTGTACAGTAAGAATTTACGTTATAATAAACACATTAAAATAACTAGACAACAACATGAATTAATATACCAACATACTGGAACTGAAATATGTAATTAATATTATAACATATCGCTAAGAAGTAGTTAGTAAATCTAACTGTAACGTATGAGTTTCTGGAAAAAACAAATTGGGCGTGGAATCATAATATTACGTTCTTATGAATTATAAATAAATCAATTAATAACGTTTTATCCTGTAGTTATTTGTTTCCATTTATTAGCAAATATCTCATATTATTTGAAAATAATTTGCATTCAGTTAATGTTTTAATAGAAATTTTGACTGTGATTCCACTTACATTGCCTACAGTATGCATATTATGTAATGGCATCCTGGCAACTGGGATCGAACCATACAGAGTAGAAAAAAGGCCAAGGTCATATTTCCACTAAAATTCTCATGCATTTATATTGAGCGTATTCGTCAATGTCCTTCTTGACAAGTTTTTTTCTTCACCGTAAAAATGTCATTTCTTTTCATTTATATAATAATGACTTATCGTGTAAACACTAGAATTTTAATTGTATATTTTCAACACCCTAAGACTCCTTATTTTTATAGTTCACGCTTTATATCATTAGTGATCATGCCTGTCATCAGTCCTCTGTCTCGTGTACTGCCAATCATTTCTGATACTGATGTTCTTCCATGCCGTGATGTCAAACTGCCCAGTATTTTATCTCTTAGTCATTACCTGCTTTTCTGAACTTCCAAGTTTCCTTTTGTTGTGTACTCCAGTTTTCCGCTTCTTATATTTCTATTCTTCTTCTTCTTCTTTTCGTTCATCCGGAGTGTTTTTTCAGATGTGATTGCGGTGTGTCTGTTATGCGCCCTTGGGCCGAAACCCGTAGGCCAACACATCCGACAATAGCGTGCTTTTTTGACCAGGTAGCATTCCTGGGAGACTCTCACTTTTGTGGTGCCATCTACAACCATGTTGGCCAAGTTGGAACGGTCGAAGACAACTTTCATCCCTCAAAGGAAGGCAGGGACAGTCCATAGCATTTTCCGCCATCCAAGGTTGCTTCCATAGTTGCAGGGCCGACACATAACGCCCTGGATCTGGGCTCACCGAGGGAAATCGTCACGTCCTGCTCATGGCTGCTTTAAATCCTCACTTCAATATATTGGTCATTTCGTTTGCCCCGGGCCATTCCCGCACAAACCAGACAGGTTTGCAGACGGCATCCACTCAGCGAGTTTTCGGACATGTGCTTGTCGTTGCGCCCGTCAGAGCTGTTCCAGGCACGACAGACATTCGGAAAACTACCTAGTCAGAGCTGTTCCGAACAAGAGCGGCATTCGGAAACTAGGTAGTCAGAGCTGTTCCTAGCACGAGAGACATTCGGACGAGACATTTCACTCGGACGTAATTGCGTAGTGTCAATTTTTAGTTTGCCACCCGTAGGACGACACTTCCGGCTTCCGGCGGGCATTTTTTAATGAGGTTAGCCTTCCTCGGGTTTCGAGACTCTTGTTTCGGCTTCCACACAGCAAGCTTTCGCTTCGGGCTGCCACGTAATGGATTCGCAAGACAGGCGTTCCATTTCGTGTCAACGAGACATTTTCCACCTTTGACTACTCTCATTCCATGAGTATGGTTACAGACTATCGGACGTCTGCGGGACGTGCGACCGAGGTGTTTTTCCACCTTTTGTACTCGCTCACGAGGTAGGCTACATGTGCTGCCGGCTCAGCACCTTACCTCCGTACGTCTGTGGGCGAGTAACGGTCAGGCCCTTTCATCCGGGGATACCTCATATCCCCCAGCTAAGAGCCATCGAACGAATCTGCGCCGAGCATGTAGCGTTCTCAGCACATCATCACAATTTTGATGTAGGTTTGTGTCGGCCAGGCTCTCACTTCCGAGAGTTTATGGCTTAGAGACGTTCAGCCATACACCTTGGATGGGAGCCTTTCCCATTTTTAGGGATCGTTTGCCTGATTTTGACTGTTATCCTCAGTCTTACCTGCAGAGCAGCTGGTTGTGTCTCTCTTAGTCTGGTCCCTATCCCACGAGCCGTCCGATATGTAGTTTTCACCCATCGGCAAGCACATGGGGTCGATGGGACACGCAAGCTCCCCCACCACGGCAAGGTGGAGACACATCGGGGGAGATATTTCTATTCTATTTCTGCTTGTGTGTCTTCTTTATTTCTGGCATTATTTCCTTTGATATCTTTTTATAGACAATTTTAGTGTTTGCGATTGTTCGTCTATATTGCCCCCCCCCCCCCCCCTTTCCCCCAACCCTAATAACATTGTACTATTCTGTGGAATAATGTCCAAAATAATACGATATGGTGTTCAGATGTTTCAAGTCAGTTTTCTATATATATTTCAGAATCAAACAATGCCCATTTGTTTAACTAGGTGTACGTATACATTTAAGAACAACATGTTCAGCCTCCCAACCCCATCCCCTTTTGTTGTTTTCCCCACCCAGTAATAATTAGTAATTTGTTTGTTTGTCGCTGGATGTTGGCTCTTGACTCCTCTCAACTCTATTTGCTCTTGCAGTTTACCCCGATTGTCTCAATGACCTTACCAACTGTAGTTTGTCAAGTGATAATCCTATAGCCATTTACTCTTGTGAGATCTTTATTTAGCTTAGTTTAGTTTAGTCTCTCAGTATACTCTCGTAAGTAACGTGACGACGGTGAGATCAGCAGTGGTTCGAATCGCGTCAGTAACTTACGGGGTATGTGATCCGGCCGCTCAGAAAGCAATGGCAAACTACTGAGCGTAATCTTGCCAAGAAATCAACAGTCAGCTGAAAGATGAATTTGTTGACAGCGATGTCCTGTAAAGGATATGCAAACATTTTTTTTTTAGTTTAGTCGACTGGATCAACATCACGGCACACGGGTGTAACCCGTAAGTGCTCCGCCCTACTCCTAACTCTGTCAAAGTCTTGCTTAGGGCAAGAATTAGGGCTCGTCACTTGACAAAGTACGATCTTAATTACACTAGCTAAACAACACAAGGCTAACCGCCGATAAGATATTTCGTGCTATTTATTCGCGCACTGCACACATCGTGAATCAATACACGCTTCGCGCAATCACAAGTTACAATATACAATGGATTACAACAGTGCAAGTAATCAATACATCAATACAATATAAGATATCAATGCACTCCAACTTACAAGTCACACAGACATGCACTCCATCTCAAGCTGTCAAACAGGCTAGCTTTCGCGACATGCATCAACTCTCAGCCGCTTTCACACGTCTGTCTCTGACGACCGTCCAGCTCAGTCTCCTGGACACAGCACACTCTCTAGTAGCGCTTGGGTTAGCACGCGTGACCCCTCACGGTTCACGCTGTGTGCTAGCTGCCTGCTTAGCATCGTTCAGCGCTTATCGCCTGTAGTGCTTATAATAGCTCAGCGCTACACTATCGAGCGCTGGCTGCCTGGCGCTAGTGAGGCCGCCGCATTATAACTGTAGGGCTTATAATATCTCGGCGTTGCATTGTCGGGCGTTAGTGCAGACAACGCGTTCTATCCTCGGGTGAGACTCTGACATCCTCCCCCCCTTAATTTCATGAAAGGTTTTCCTTTCATGTACTCTATTTCGCTGTTCTTTATCTTGTCAGAATCGAACTTTGCACTTTATCTGACATAGCTCTGATTAGTTCTAATATGTACAGGTGATTAGTAAGCAATATGTATATGATCCCCATGCCTATCCATACAGCATAATTGTCAGGTACAATCAACTCCATGGTTTTTACCTCACTGAGACACAGCCAGTCCGGTAGTTACGGCTAACTTGCCCTACCTCTCCACCAAAAAGAAAAATTACAAATAAACAGGTGAGTCTGTGAGTATCTACCTATAAGATAACTCCGACATTGAACATCTATCCCTATCTAATAGAATGCCCGATGAAGGTCTTCAGTTTTGGCAAGTTTTCCCATATACACATGACGTCCTCTTGACGTGATACCTATTAGGCAAACATGGTAGTTTCAATACATATTTACGCATCACCAACAATATTTAGTTATGTCCCTTGTTTATGTAACAAAATTTAGGGACAATAATTTCATCATGCTTTCAACAAAATAAATTACAGGTACCATTTTCTTTCTTAGTGTCATAATTTGATCCTCTCTGACAAAAGTGCACAAAAAGGTCACTTTTGTGAAAAAGTCAATCAAGTTACGATGCTGAGATTACATCTAACAAAAATCGACATATACAATTTTGTATATGGCAATGTTTCATACTCGAATTTACATATGATTGTCATCAATTTACAAATATTTTATTATGGTACATTATTATGAAAGTAATATAAATATATAACGGAAGTGTACAGATGTTGCCGCACACTCACATTAAGGTCTCTTGTTGTGTTAGACTGTAAATATACGGAGTACCCAGATCTTGTTATTAGTGGTAGGATAGCTTCTTCCGTCATATTCTCAGATTAGGTTGTCACGGTCATCATTCATACTTGTTAAAACGTCGTGGACCATCTTTATAGTTGTACTCAGGATTGCTTGGTACTTGTTCAAGCTCAGTAAGTCTTTGGGTCCTGTAGTAATGTCCTGTGACACTTATGGTGTCTACTTATTATAATGATAATACATATTTACACTATTAATGACATTCTTGCAACTTTCTTATAATTATACGAACCGTTCATTCACATGATAATAACAATATGTACATACTATATTTACACTGGGAAATTACATTTTCCCTATCACACAGTTTTACACAGCGTAACTGATATGAAGTCACAATTGGCTGTGGTGTTGAGCACTATCTAGGTTGCAGTTTATACACCATCTGCAATGTGCTCGGGTGTTACCTGGCTATTGGGTGAGTCGTCAGGACATCTCGATAGAAGATCGGCAAGAGAGTTATGTGAGCCTTTGATATGTCTGATTTCGAAGCTATACTCCTGTAAAAGAAGGGACCATCTGGCCACTCTTTGGTTAGTTGGGGTTCCCCTGGTGATAAATGTCAACGGACTATTGTCTGTTTCAATGATGAAATGTTTACCTAAAAGAAATCTGGACAATTTACGTACCGAGAACACAAGAGCGAGGGCTTCAAGTTCCGGCGTGCTGTAATTTCGTTCGCTGGTGTTCAGTTTCCGGGAGACGTAGTATACCGGGTACAACACTTGGTCGTGTTCTTGAGGTAGTACCCCTCCAATGGCTACGGAGCTCGCATCGCATCTTAGCCTGAAAATAGTGCTAAGATCTGGTAATTTTAGAATGGGTTCCTTGGAAAAATAAGATAATACTTTCGCAAATGCAGGCCTTAAACATTCGCTATTTACAATGACATTTGGATGTTTGTTTGTTAGTAAATCAGTAAAACATTTGGTCAATTCAGCAAAATGAGGAATGAATATAATATAATTATTGTCTATAATAATTCAAAAGACCTAACACACTTCGCAACTGTTTCTTTGTTGTTGGAAGCGACAATTTTAAAATTCTGGACATTATGTTATCGTCAGTTGACATGAAGCCATTTGAGATCTTATAGCCCAAAAATGAAATTTCTTGAAAGGCTATATCAACTTTGGATGGTTTTATTGTCAGTCCATGTTGTCTAATCCTGTCGAATGTCTGCTGCAGTGCTGTTATATGGTCTGTCATGTTGCTTGTATGTATGCAAATGTCGTCCATATACCAAATGATGTTGGGAATGTCTGTCAAAAGTCGTCTTGTCATTCTGACAAATGTTGCTGGAGCATTAACTAGCCCGAATGGCAACTTGCACCATTCGTATAGTCCCCAGGGTGTGGCAAATGCTGTCAAATGTATACTGTCAGCATGTACAGGTATTTGCCAGTAACCTTTTGTCATGTCAAGTTTAGTAAAGTACCGTGAGTCAGTCAATTCCATCAGTATGTCTTCACAGTTGCTCATTGGTTCTAAATCCAACTGTGTAATGCTGTTGAGTTTCCTATAGTCAACACAGAGTCTTATTGTGTTGTCCTTCTTCTTCACAATGACAATAGGTGAACAAAAATGTGATTGTGAACGTCGGATGATATGATTTGCTTCTAAGTCAGTAATTTCTTGATGCAATTTGTCTTTGTAGTGTATAGGGATGGAATATGGTCTGCATTTTATTGGAATGTCAGATGTCAAAATAATATGATGCTGCACTAAGTCTGTCTGTCCTGGGTTGTTAGAAAAAATTGTACTGTAGTCTTGTAATACTTGTCTGCAACTGTTAATCTGTGTCTGAGTCAGTTTGGGATTTACCTTTATGTCCTGTAGGTTGGTTGTCGTGTCAAGGACTGGTGTTGGTATCTCGTCAGTATCGTTGTCGTCTGTCTGGTCCACTATTGTTGTGCTTGCTGTCGTCTCCACTTGTTCGTCGTCCCTGTGGTAGTATGGTTTAAGCATGTTAATATGAAAAATTTTGTGTTTGTCCCTAACTGCAATTTCGTAATCTACCGTCGAAATTTGTCGTAGTACTTTAAACGGTCCTTGCCATGAGTCTGTCAGAAGATGTCTGTCACTTGGCAATAAGAGAAGAACGTCCTGTCCTGGCGTCAGAGTAATGGTTCTATTTCCTCTGTTAGCGTATTGTCGGTAGATAGCACCAGATTCTTGTAGTGCTTCTTTAGCTAACATACATGATCTCATAATTCTATCGCGCAATGATGTTACATGTTCATATGATGAAATGGGTGTACAAATGGTTTTACTTTCAGTTAGCATAGAATGGTACAATGATAATGGGCCGCGTGGTTTGGCACCATACACGATTTCGAATGGTGAGAATCCAGTGCTGGAATGTGGCACTTCTCTATATGCAAATAAAATAGCAGGCAGATACGTGTCCCAGTCTTCGGGATGCTCTTGGGTTACTTTTGCGAGCATATGTTTAAGATCGCCGTTGATCTTTTCTATGATACCTGTGGAGTGTGGGTGGTATGGGCTGTTGAAGCATTGCTTCACCCCCAACATTTTAGTAAATGCTTGTGTAGCTGCGGCAATAAACTGGCTACCCCGATCTGAAAGAATGGTGTCAGGGAATCCTACCCTTGCAAAAATATGAAAAAATACTTCCATGATATCTTTGGAAGTTATATTCTTCATTGGAATGGCTTCTGGCCACCGACTACATAAATCAATTATTGTAACAATATATTTGTTTCCCCTTGATGTTATGTGGTTAAGGGGGCCAACTATATCGACCGAGATCTTTTCAAATGGTCTACTTGCCAAATCAGTGACTTGTAGTTCTGCTTGCGGGTGTTTCCCCTTTTTAACAAGCTTTTGGCAGATGTCACAAGATCTACAATATACTTTCGTATCACTGCAAAATTTAGGCCAATAGAATTGAGTAAGTAACCTTGCTCGCGTTTTAGCATACGCCATATGCCCTGCAAAGGGTATGTCATGCGCTAGCTGTAATGCTTGGTTGCGGTTTTCTGAAGGTAGCACCGTTTGTTCAGTAGTGCTAGAACCTTTGGTATAGTACCGTGTCAGAATTCCGTTTTTCAGAGCAAAATACCATTTAGCGTTCTTAGCTACTCGTGGCTTTTGACCTATTAGTTTAAAATACTTTTGCAATGATCGATCGGCTTTTTGAGCTGTTATAATTTCTCCCTAGTTGTTTCAGGAGATGTTACAACTGGGCTTATTAGCTGTAAAGCCTCTGTCTGATCGATTCGATCTTGCCTTTGAGCAGTAGATCTAGTTACTGCATTTGTACTATCACGGTTAACATGTACATTACAACTTGGTGTCACATTCACACAACTACATTCCTGTGATGACATTGCCGAATTGGCATACATACATTCATTTATGGGTGGTAATACATCAATATCATGAAACGTGATTTGTGATGATGGTGAGATGGTATGATTGGTGTTACAAGTGGCAGAGGATACAATACTGTCATGTGGCATGTCATTAACCTCTGGAAGGTAACCGATGATAACATCGCAACAAGGATTGTTCAATGCTGCGCATTAAACCTTTCCGGAGAGGAATGGTGTATTTATATATGCCCATGCAAGAGGGTATCTCTCGATGTTACCCGAGAAAGTTCTGCAAGTAACATATTTACCACTATATTGTGATGGTAAAATATAGTCTTTCTTAATGCCAATGAGGGTACTGCCGCTATCACGTAAAACGGTGGCAGCTCTACCGTTAATATACCCCTGGTGGATGTTTAGTTTACCTTGGGAGTTCACAACTAAGTTGGCTTCCTCATTTGTAACAGGAATTGAATGGCCACATGTCAAAATGCCATCTTCATGAAATTGATCACAGACAGTACATTTGTCGTGTTGAAACACATCAATAGCATGTGCTGCGTTTACATTTTGATCTTCTATACTTTCATCATCTGATGACGAACTATCAATCATAGCTGCATTAGCCTTTCTAGACATAGCTTTGGCTTTACAATCTTTACGCCAGTGGCAGAAAGCTTTACAGAGGAAGCATTTGGTGGCACGTCTGTATACCTTTCTTTCCTTGTCTTGCTTTGCTATGTAGTTTTGTAAGTAAGACATGTAACCAGGATGTTGGTCACACATATCAGTTTCGATGTGTGGCAAATGACAATATCTGCATTTGTTACTCTGATCAGCAGATTGCCTATAGGGCTTTTGTTTGTTGTAAGGCGCTGACTTAGATCTATCATAAGTAGCGGCTGCTACAAAGTCTGTGGTCGTCAACCCAGTACTGAAACATTGTTTATTGGCTGAAAAATAACCTGCTCCACGACTTTCAATCTGTTGTACACTTTCACACTGACATTCTAATAGAAATTTAGAAAATGGTGGTGGGAGAGATGTAATGATTTTATCTCTCAAAATAAGATCCACCAACTTATCAAAATTACCATTTACTTTGGCTGCAGATAGCCACTTAGAGAAAACATTTTGTATTTCTGAGATGTAATCAGAGAACGTTTGTGTTGGTTTAGGAGACAATTTACCAAACTGTTCTCTGTAGCCTGCTTCATCTAGCAGAAAATGAGCCATAATTTTTGTCTTAATATGCTGATAATCTTTCTTCAGGTCATTTGGAATGGCCTCTATTACTTTCAGAGGATCTCCAGAAAGACTTCTCATATATATTATACTCCATTCTGACTTTGGGATCTGATAATGATCCATAATACATTCAAAATTTTGAGTGAAAGCTGCTATGCAGTCACCTGTGGAGTAACTTTTAATCAGCCCTTGGTATTTCTTATATGGCTGGTCTTTGTCAGCTTTTCTATCTTCCTTTTCTTTGGAAGTTTCTGCTTTCAGCTGCTCAATTTTTAGCTGTACTTCGAGCTCTTCTCGTTTAATTCGAGCATTCATTTCTAGTTCTTCTTTCTTGGTTTGGGATGTAATTTCAGCTTTTCTTATTTCCGCATCTGCTTGCTTAAGTTTTAAAGCATTATCTAATTCTGCTTGTTTTAAAGCATTATCTATCCTTTTAAGCATTATCTATTCTGCTTGTTTTAAAGATCATTTCGGCAGCTCGTTCAACACGTTCATTAATCTTCTCCTGTTGTAGGAGGTATTCTGCAAACTTTTTCTCACTCCAGGCTCTCAACTCTTCACCAGTATAGTTCATTTTTAAACCCATTTCAATGTACTCGTTCAAACTAGCCATGATGAACAAAATGTATGATGAAATCGATAGACACAAAATTAATAAAGTTGTTAGTAATTTGAGTTCAAAGGTTTACAGTATTTAATATTATAGCTAGTGTTTAGGCCTGCAGAACGAAAATATAAGAAAGAGGAAAAAATTTTATACTCAAGTACTCCTGAGATAATGTGTTGGGCAATGGCTGCTTACTACTGCTCGAAACCGCACTGGTTTTTACTTTATGTCGGCGAAAAAATTTTGGAGTTTCCGAGGGACAGGTGTAGATGACCCCAAACAACCTGTTCTTTTTGGACTAAGAGAAATTAGAACATGTGCAAGTATGTGGTGTATGCAATGTCACTTAAGTTTTTGTAGGTTTGTATGTCGTCAAGTATTGTTGTTAGTCGTATCACCACAATCAACCACTTTCTATTCACACTTTCCACTCGTTCCGCTTACACTATCACTACTCAATGACATTCAATGACATGGCCCCCACGTTCGCACTTGTCAAAGTCTTGCTTAGGGCAAGAATTAGGGCTCGTCACTTGACAAAGTACGATCTTAATTACACTAGCTAAACAACACAAGGCTAACCGCCGATAAGATATTTCGTGCTATTTATTCGCGCACTGCACACATCGTGAATCAATAGACGCTTCGCGCAATCACAAGTTACAATATACAATGGATTACAACAGTGCAAGTAATCAATACATCAATACAATATAAGATATCAATGCACTCCAACGTACAAGTCACACAGACATGCACTCCATCTCAAGCTGTCAAACAGGCTAGCTTTCGCGACATGCATCAACTCTCAGCCGCTTTCACACGTCTGTCTCTGACGACCGTCCAGCTCAGTCTCCTGGACACAGCACACTCTCTAGTAGCGCTTGGGTTAGCACGCGTGACCCCTCACGGTTCACGCTGTGTGCTAGCTGCCTGCTTAGCATCGTTCAGCGCTTATCGCCTGTAGTGCTTATAATAGCTCAGCGCTACACTATCGAGCGCTGGCTGCCTGGCGCTAGTGAGGCCGCCGCATTATAACTGTAGGGCTTATAATATCTCGGCGTTGCATTGTCGGGCGTTGGTGCAGACAACGCGTTCTATCCTCGGGTGAGACTCTGACACTCAAGCCTTAGTCTGGAGAATCTCAGCTCAGTGCACGAACTCCGTAGCACCGGCGAGGATCCTGAAAATACTTTGGGTAGATTTTTAACTCGAAATGTTGCCCGGGCAGCGCTGTTAGGCTACTCTTTTTTCGACTTCTAACTGCCAATGGATTTTTACGTGCGCAACAATACACACGGACGTCCGATCTCACTACCCAGAGACCAAGGGGATTTTTTTTTGTTACTAAAAGTCCACGTGAAAAAATCCCGGCCCTCACCGCGGCTTGAACCCTGGACCTCTAGCACTCGAGGCGGACACCATACCTCGAGACCACCCAGTCTAGTGAGTGGCTCAGATGGCTATGCCAGGTCATCATGGTCGAATGGATAACAACGTGTGTTCTTAAACATCCGTTGTGCTGATGCCGAGGTAAGCGGTTCAACGCCCCTTGACTTGGGGATGTAAATTAAAAGTACCTCTGAAGTCGGAGTGGGTTCGCCTGATGGCGAGGGGCACTGTTAATAGGGACAGCTAATCTACACACAAAATTCAGTCCATCACTACTATAAATAGTGCGTATGGACTACGTTTGAGTTCAAAGCGAGCTAGCGCAAAAAAAAAAAATGGATATGCAGACATTCTGCGGGCACCGACGATGTGTCACTGCTGGGGTTTGAATTATTCCACAATTTCTTCCAGTTCTGCAATGCTTAGATTCTTCACGTGAGCATAATTTACTCCTTCTGAATCTGGTGCACCCAAGGAATCGTCATGTCATGCACATGGCTGCTTAGCGAGGCTTAGCCTCAGCTTCCGTATACTTAGTTTTTCGTACACAATTATGCTGCTCCTCTGGAGACAAGAAGAATTTCGTCTGTAGACGAGGTCCACACAGTGAGCCTTCGATTCGACACGTGATTGATTCACTCATCATTCATCATTCAGTAGCATGTCCTTTGCAGAACCTCGCTCCCATAACAACCTTCCGGAAAACCTCTCGATCATAAGCAAGATGTCCCGCGTCTGATACACCCATCTGGAGATCATCCGCCACAATGTATGTATGTTATTTATGCGTTCGCGAACGGTCCATCCTATTGAGATGAAATTTTCTACAAGTCTTTTCCTCTTGTACAGACATCAAGACCCCAAAACGATTCCTAACTTCTACTTTGTATGCATCTGGTATTTTTGTGAGATCAAAACGAAGTGGCCTTGGTCCTCGGGTAAGCTTTTTGAGTTTTAATTTCAGATCTGCTTCTAATAACTGATGATCTGTATCACAGTCTGCACTACGTAGGGTTTTTGCAGATGTTATGCTTGATCTCCATCTTCTTTGTATTAAAATATAATCTATCTGATTTTTGGTAATACTGTCTGGAGACTTCCATGTGAAGAGTCTTCTTGGATGTTGTTTAAAAAGCGTGTTGGCTATCGTTAACTCATTTTCTGTGCAAAATTACAATTAATTTGTCACCTGCATCATTTCTATTTCCTAATCCGAATTTTCCTAAAACGTGTCTCTCATTTTCAGCTCTTCCTGCACCTACTTTTGCATTAAAATCCCCCATTATTATTGCTATATCATTATGACCAATCTTATTTAATGTGTCTTGTAGTGTGTTGTAAAAATCTTCAATTTCGTCCTCCTCTGCTGTTGAAGTAGGTGAATATATCTGTATGAGAGTTGTGTTTTTTGGACGGCCTTTAAGTCTAATAGTGAGGATTCTATCACTAACTGGATTATATCCCATTAAAGATTTGCAGTTGTCTTATCTAAACAAGATGCCACTCCACTGTGGCCTCCGACGTCTCTACCAGAATAAATGAAAATACTTCCATTTTCAGTTGTAAAATGTCCCTTGCCGCTCCAGAGATGTTCACTAATTCCTAAAATTTGAATGTTTAACCACTCAATCTCATCACACACTACTTTAAGCTTTCCCTCATACAGACTTCTCACATTCCACGTTGCTATTCTCACTCTGTTTCTTAGTCTGACACAGGGGATTTCCTTGGTAACACAGTCAGGATTAACTCCGTCATCACGATTACTAGTACTGGTCCCTGTGTCACACTCTTCCCCAGTGTTATCTGATCTGCCTGGCCTGGGGGTCTCGCCACCAGATCTCTTTCTTATTATGTTTTCTTTCATGGTTGTTATGGTTTCTTGGCAAGTTTTGCAGAAAGTAGTTTGCCATTGCTTTCCTTCTGGACAGTGACTGTACTACTAGTCGGTGGCCATAGCCATTGTTTCTACTGATGAGATCATCTGCCTATCGCCGCAGAGTGCAAGACCATAACCAACAACAATCTGTCGGCTGCTCTCACACTCCATCCACCACCTGCTTCCATGGCTTCACGTAACCCTGATCGGGGGGCTAAACGGGTACTCCACCTTGCCCAAGGGTGTCCCGTAGACTAACGGAGGAAAGGAGGCGTCTTACCTCTCCTTTGATAGGGGAAACCCCTACCCCGCTAACCGCATTGATTCACTAGCCAAGCAATATTCTATTTCGTAGCCACTTGGATGTGTTGGCTATTCGGACTCATAATAGAGAAATTCGCTGTCTGGGACTTAATAAATTCAGAGCAATTAAAAGAGACGTTAGATAATAATGTGTGTGCGTGCGTGCACGCGCGCGCGCGCGTGTGTGTACGATGTGTTTTTTAACAGTGAGACAACACATACAAAAGAAAAAAAAAACTGGGGGTCAAAATATAAATATTCTCAGATATGCCGATGACGATAGCGGACAAGTTGGCGTAGTGGTAATGAGATTGTGATCTTCATCTCTTGCGCTTTGGTTAGTCAAGAGCCCAAAGATTAATGGACTCAGCCTATTAAGACTTGTCATTTGGCATCACTCGTGACAGCAGCAGGCATGATAGCTTGATAGGCTCATAATAGGGAAATTAGACTTGTGTGAACTATGGCGGAGCGGCTGGCCTATTGAGGAGCGGCTGGCCGAGTGGTTACAACGCGGGACTCTCCTTCGGGAGACCCGGGTTCGATCCCTCGGTAAGGTGTGGGAATTTTTTCTGTCGGGGGCAAAAAGAAAATCCTAACCTGCACAGCCCGCGGCGACTGCACTAGCCAGGCGGCCTTAATTCCTCAGGCTTAAAGACCCCTCTGCCATACACCGCAAGGTACTATATTGGCAGTAAATGACAGTTTTAAATGACAGTGAACTATGGCATGAAAGCCGTTGGGCTAGGGTTCCATGTCAGCTCTTGGCGATCGATACGGGAGCGACAGACCGGTCACTTACTTCTCCATGCACTCGGGTATACAAAACACGGTTGGGCTTGTTTAACTGTTTCAGTGCCAAACAAACAAAGTAGGTTCGGACCAAACATGTTACACGATCAAACGAACAAGCATTATAATGTAAATGCCCATTCACTGAGCATTAAAATTGCGGAAGATACTGCAAAACGAAACAAATAACACAATAACCACAGTATGGCGATATATCGTCCGTCTGTACACATGGGAGGTCACATTAAACGATATATTATACATCGGCACTGAATAGTAAAAAAAATGTCAGCTCTTTGGTTCTGTGTAGTCAATACATAAAACATTGTGTTGCTTGTATCATTTTTCTGGTGCCATCATTTCTTTGTCTGTCTCCCTTTCGGTCATCTAATTATACACGTTATGATTTTTCTCTCTTGCTCCGTGGTTAGTGACCAGTTTTGACACAGGTAGCATCTAGATCAGGGGTGGCCAACCCTTTCAGCAGGCGTGCCAAATTTCAGAAATAATATTTTCTGCCGGGCCACGCACCTAATTTTTTTTTCTTATTTTTTTAAAATTAAAGTAAACAAGCAAGTGTGCTACAGATTCGACCATATCGTCATCGTCTCTTCCCACTCCGCGGGCCGCAACATGACTCCCGGCAGGCCGCATACGGCCCGCGGGCCTCGTATTGGCCACCCCTGATCTAGATGGTATGGATATATTGCTGATCAATTATCTTTTGGCTTCCAGGCTGATATCTGAGCTGTGGTAAGAGCTGATAAATGGACCTCTTGGCTTATTGTTTCGATTTCCCTGTCAAGGCGCCCATTTTCAGTAATAGTACTCACTGGGTGCCGTCCCCCTGGCGAAGTTGGTTAAGGACGTTGTTCGTAATCCCGTATACTCACGTACGAAACACAGCTGAGCGAGATTCGGCAGCGGATCGCGTCGCGCTTGTTTACTTACGGTGGTATGTGAGCCGGTCGTTCAGAAAGCAATGGCAAACTACTGAATGTAAAACTTGCCACGACATCAACAGCAGCTGAAAAAATGCTGGTGTTGACTGCAATGTCCTGTAAAGGATATTCGGGGGGAAAAACTCACTGGGTGTTAGACTTTTGTAATCTATTTGATCTTTAAGTTTTTAATATGAATGTTAAATGGAATAAGACGCCTATCGATCTTCAAAGTTTATGTCTTAAATATACTGATTTTCATACGATATTTCTCATATTAAGTGTTGCTATATAATTTACATAGAGCTAGTTTTAAAATATGGCTGCGAATCCTGGATAATTAGTAAGCAGGCGAAAAAAATCCCCGGAAACCTTGGAGATGTGGTTTTATAGAATAATGCTGAAAAATAAATTGGGCAGCTAAAATGAACAATCTGGACATTTTGCAGAAAGCTAAGTTGCAAAAACAACTTATCACAAACATCAGAAAGAAGCAGTCATAATTTTTAGCAACATTATGAGAAGACAACAACTGAAATATGTGACAACCGGGAAAATGTTTGGAAACGAAGACAGCGTGAGAAAATTCATGACAGTCGTGTGTTATGGCACGGAAGGAAGTCAACACACAGATTAAGCCGTGACGTCGGAGATCGTAATCTGTGGAGGAGTATGATGGCCCTACACCAGCCGACTAGGCACCAGATGATGATGATGATGATGTCAGTTTGTAATCCTCCCGCAGATTCTTAGATTATGCCGTTAATTGTCTGCGAGCATCATTGATCCTTTAGGGTTGGTTTGTCTATATCGTCTGCGTTCCCTCCGGGGTACCAGAGAGCTATGTGCCGTCTCTGCAATTATAAAAGCCTCCTTGGATGGCAAGGAATGCTCATGATGTACCCTTGATTTCCTGTAAGTGCCGACCTGTTCTAGACAGGCTGTTCTAAACAGACCAGCTGTGGCATCTCTTGTAGATGGAATGGCTGAAGATGACACCACAACATCGAGACCCTGTTGCGTTCTATGAAACACCCGGGATGGTTAACCAGGTCAACAAACTCCCGAAGAAGTCGGATGTGTCAGCTTAAAAGTGCAAATATCGCAGCTCTGCTATAAACACGCAAACCACTATAACGCATAAAATCAAAGATTTCGGATGTACGAAGAAGAACCATAACATTTCGTAGGCCTGAGTACACGGAAGAATCTGTGGCCAATCTGTCTCTTTCGTATCGACCGCCAAGAGGTGACATGGACTTCTCATCCAACCGCGATCATGCTCTTGTCAACATGAGGCTAATTTCTCTAATAAAGGTCTATTTTTGCTGTCACGCCTGCTTCTGTCACAAACTATGCGTTCTCTCGCAATAGGTTGTGCTCTATTCGCCATAATGACTTTGAAGCGAAGAAATAACGGACGCGACAAGAAAAGCCGATGCCATGTCAAGCGTGTGCGCTGCACAACTTGTGTCAGATGTACCCGCAAGGAAAAGGCCATCAAGAAATTTGTGATCAGAAACATCCTAGAGGAATCAGCTATCGGGGAATATTTCCGACGCAGGTGTTTACGAAATGTATGCCCTGCCAAAACTGTATGCCAGACTCATATACTTGTGTCTCCTCAGCTATAGCCTAGTATGCCCCGCAAAGAATGCCTTCATTCACGATCAATTATTTTGAAAACTGTCTGTTTCATCGTTATGAAATTTTTCCAGCCGTCTTATACTTATATTTACCCCCACCGAAGGAATATGTCTGTGATAGGTCCAAAAACAACTTAAATCATCGAAAGCGGCGACATTTCTTTGATGTTTTGCTGAAAAACTAGTGATTTCTCGCTAAAAAATTTATGTTTACAGTAATGAAAGCCCCGCCAATTCAGATGACACACAAGGCGTATCCGGATTCGTATGGGAGTGGGTGCAATGAAAGAAGTAGCTTAAAATCGACAGGGTCGGCTGCATTGCATCGGGTTTTTATCCCATATGGCTCAGTTTCTTTCCGCAGCGCGGAAAGCGTCGCACAAAGCGCGAACTCCGTACCTCCAGCGACGACACTCGGGAGTCTCCGAAAAAATGCACTCGTGAAATGAAGGTCGCGGCCCGGAATCGAACATACAACCTTCGGAGCCCGAGTCAGACGGCTTGACCACTTCACCACGGAGAATCCCGAGAGGGGTGCAATGTGTAATATTAATAAAGACAGAGAATTTACAGAGGCATGGGGTAAATAATTTGTAAATTGACAGGAAAGTAGAAGGAATATATTTCTTACCTTATTTTTCATTTCCTTCTTGTTTCTTCAGCTGCTGGTTAATAATGTGTACACAAGTATTCGTGTTAGCTTTTTATATTGAGTTCGTGAAAGCTTCCAAATAGCTGTGCGTTAATGTGCGTATGGAGTGACCAGAAATGATACCGCAATTTAGTCATCATGTTTCCATTTTTAAGGATCTGTTCAGCTGTCTGTGTAGTTTGTTCACACGTACACATGGGTGACAGACCCGCTTTGAGTCTTCGTGAAAGATTGTCTACTCTGCTGTTTACCGTTCAGAGACGGAACATGATTACCTGTTTTGCACTATGAAAATAGTGTCTACTCTGCTGTTTACCGTTCAGAGACGGAACATGATTACCTGTTTTGCACTATGAAAATAGTTGTCAGTGTCTCTGTAGTGGGCTTTCTTCTTAACGACCAAGATGTTGGTAATCTTTTCATTGAAGTTTTTAGATTGATTCGTATGCACGCTGTGTTGTCCCCTAATTTGACAACGTGTTTGCTCTCACGTTTCTTGTTATGCCACAATATGTCAGTTTCCACCGCAATATTACTCTTCTGTTGGTATTCAATGCGTTCAGTGTGTATGTGTGTGTGTGTGTGTGTGTGTGTGTGTGTGTGTGTGTGTGTGTGTGTGTGTGTGTGTGTGTGTGTGTTCAATACAGTTGTTTGTCACCGCTGAGGGCGTGCGGAATTGAAAATTCATCACTGTGGAATACAAACTGTTGCCATTGACATTATGCTGATGCTGTAATGTTTAGGGCCTGCAATTCTTCTGAATATTTATAGCAAAATATCCCAGTTGGTGTGCACGTGGATTAAGGTCTGCGATCTGCTCAGACCTTAATCTGTGTCGGACGAATCCAGTAGGTTGATGACCGCTCTCGGTTGCATAAAATTCAATCCATCCTTTCTCCAATAATCCTCTTCCTCTTTCAACGCATGGTCCTCACATTTTCCCAGTAACTTTTATCAATATTTAATAGCGCGGACTGGATTAGTATCCTGACGTCAGACAATTTGAATATAGTATTGTCAGCTGCCACCTGTCCTTTAATTTTAGCCCACACAAGTTCTATAGGGTTAAAATGAGAATGGTACGGCGGAAGTCTCAAGCACCCATGACGATGCTCTTCTATCAACTTGTCGATTTGATATTTCTTGCTTTTTGGCGTCTGTTCTACAAGGGACAACAATTCTTGCTAGAAATACGCTTCTGGAAATGGTATGTTTTCCATTCGGAGTCATATCTTTATTGCTCCCTTTGTGCTCTATGCTGTACGTATTTTGTCTTCTTGGGCAACAACATTAATATCATGCATTATCCATAATTGGACACGACGGTCTATCTAGGGACGGAAGCACAGTATTCTCGAGCCAATCTCTAAATACATTACCATTCATCTTTTTATGATAATCCCTTTTGTCTGTATGCTTTGATATGAACACGAGCCCAGCATTCTGTTGTAAGCCATTATGCGTATTACCAGCATGGGCCATGACCAAAAGCTGTCCTATACTACTGGGCACATATCGCTTTATCTGTCCATCCACTGATTGCCATTCCTTATCACTTGTGTGCTGCGCATTGATCCACATTTCATCCAAACACACTATGTCATAATTTTCTTTGCGCATTTCCCTTATTTCACGTAGGTATCTGCTTCTCATGGCTCCTAAATGCGGTTGCTCGCAAAGATTATTTCTACCGCCCTTATACTTTCAAATAGTGAAGATAATGTCCTTATAATTTTTCACAAAGTTGTTTTGGATAGCTCTATGTTATTGTTCTTTCTGAACCAAACCCTAAGTTTTCTTACAGTCACTTTTTCTTTGGCATCCAGCATTTTTATAATGCTGGATAATCCTGGATTTAAAATCCAAAATTTTTATAATTTTAGAAGTCTCCGTGGCGAAGTGTCAAGCCTTTTGACTCGGGCTCCAAAGGTCGTGGGTTCGATTCCGGGCCACATCCTTCGGTTCACGAGTTAAATTTTTCGGAGACTTCTGTGGGTCTGTAAACATTTAAAATTATGAATTTCATCTCAGACCCGTAAATTATATACCGCATATAAACAAACTTTGAAATCTGCTGTAAAATCTCCAGAACAAAAAATTTTTTGTTGGGTGGACATAATGATAAGGTTATATACTAAATCTATATATATATATATATATATATATATATATATATATACTGTTCAAAAAACAAAAAAGAAACGCAAAGCTATCCGAGGGTGCGTTTTTATGAGTTTGTAAGTAAAATTTGGTGCTAGGGTATGTGTATAAAAACCAGCCTCAAATGTTCTTTACAGTGTCACATGTACGTGTTGACCTGAATTGCTTTCGTTTTTGTAATCGTTACAATGCAGTGGTCAATAGTGTTTATGATCAAATTTTTACCACAACTCATGATGCACGCACGTGAAAGCAACAATATTTGGGGTGAACACTATTATATTCACTGACTACGCTACACAAAACAATTCAGTTAATTTTCAAGCAAACGTCTGTGGCACCTCCATCGATAAATTTAAAGAACATTGCTATTGGCCTACTGTATGCAGTCGAAAGCCAAAGTTAGGTTGCCAGACATCTAAACGTGCATCAGAGTACCATCAGTCGACTTTGGCACCGGTTCCAAGCCTCTGGCTCAGTTGAAGACCGGCATCGCAGTGGACGATCCAGAGTGACAACAGTAGCTGATGATCGCTTTATTCGACTTCGTCATCTCATATACAGGTTTACAACATCTTCCTCAACTGCCCAGCCATTGTCGGCAGGACGTCATGTGTCTGATCAAACTCCGGAATAGACCTCATGACGCTAGACGTATATCGATCTTATCGTGGACCTGTCCTTACAAGCCACGATCGCCAAAATCGATTTCTTTGGGCTAACCAGCAGACAGCTATCCTTGGGCAGCAGACAACCAATGGAGATGTGTCTGGTTTAGTGGCGAATCTTTCTTTTTGTTGCAGCGGAGAAGGATCTCCCGTGTGTGAAATGAACGTTTTGCCCACAATTGATTGATTGATTGATTGATCTAGGAACCGACATCACAGCATTCGGGACATTCCCATAAGCGCTCCGTCCCCATCCTCAGCAGCCAGCAAAGAGTTCCAACACTAATAGTGCACAATTATGGTAATGAAGCTCCACCGCACCGTTGGTGGAAGTGCTATGGTGTTGGGAATGATCAGTTACAACGGGAGGAGTCAATTGGTTCACATTTAATGCGACACCATGTCTTTCCACTTTTGGCTACCAAAGTTCAGTGTTTCAACAGGACAATGCCAGACCCCATTGTGCACGGCTGACCACGCAGTTCCTGACTGCCAACAAAATTCTCACCCTTCTCTGGCCATCCCAGTCTTTAAACATGAGTTCCATTGAGCACCCGTGGGATAAGCTGCATAGAAGTGTTTGTCGCCAAGACGTTGCTCCAGCCAATAGTCATGATCTGTTCCAGGCACCCCAGAAGATCCGGCAGCCATCCTACAGGCCCACATCAGGCGTCGCATAAGACTGGGATGAGGAGAATGAAAAGATGATTTTAAAAAATGAGCTGAAAATTTTGAAGAAAAAAAAATTGCTACTTATCTCAGCATTCTAGACTGTGATACTAACATGAATTTCACCTTGAGTCTGTCCTTCAAGGACCATGTGGAGACGGTTGTGACAAGATCTCAAAAGGGACTCAATGCACTTAAAACTATGGCTGCAATGGACATAGAGCAGAGAATGCTCTTCACACTATACCAGCACTTGATCCTCTCAGTGATTCATTATGGACTCGGACTGCTCACTATCTCAAAGAGTCAGCTGGTGAAATTAGAGCCCATACAGAACGAAGCTATGCGGGTCATTCTGGGATGCACCAGAGACACTCCAGTAGTGTGTATGCGTTACATCCTTGGTCTGCCTACTGTTGATGGTAGGCACAAGGTGATGCAGGCGAAGGCATACCTCAGAGTATCTGCAGACACAGATCACCCGTTGCATGAGGCGCTGGACATAGTTAAGGGTCAGAGACTGATAAGAGGGAAATCATGGATGGCTCAGGCGGAGGATACGATCAGACAGGTGTGCCCCTTGGAGAACATCAGGCGAGGAGAGGAGTGGGTCAGAGTGCCTGCTGAGCAGTCAGACTTGTGCAGAGTTATAATCACATTGTGCAGGGAGTGGCCAGCAGGGGCCACGGAAGTTGAAATTCAGCAACTAATTCAGGATAATTCTCGCCCAGGTGATGTGATTATCTACACGGATGGGTCGGTGTTGAGAGGTAGGAGAAGTGCCTGGGGATTCTTAGCAAAAGCTAATGGTCGGCGTTTGGTGCAGGAAAGCCTGGCGTATGATGACACAACATCTAGCTTAAGAATGGAGATGGAGGCGGTCAGTGCAGCTTTCCGCTGGATAGAGAACAGGACACATACACATATTGTGATTGTAACTGACTCAGAAAGCATGCTGAGGAGGGTGAGAATATGCAAGCTTCGTGCAGAGTGGTTTGCTTCGCTTCGGAGGTCACGGGTAGCAAGTACCATCTGGATCTTTTCTCCGGGGCATGCTGGTGTGCTGGGGAATGAACAGGCGGACAGATTGGCTGGCTCGGCAAAACTTGGTGGAGTATTGATGCTTGACAAGACAGACGTGGTTGCGGCCTTGTGGGAGCGCGTGTACACCTCGGAGGAGCAAATGGATCACCATAGTCTAGTAAGAATGAGACAGCGATGTGTGACGAGGGGATCTGGCCGACGATCGACGTTCAGAGGAAAGGCGAGACGGACATATAATCAGATTGCTACTGGAACTATTAGTGTTGGAACTCTTCGCTGGCTGCTGAGGATGGGGACGGAGCGCTTATGGGAATGTCCCGAATGCTGTGATGTCAGTTCCTAAATCAATCAATCAATCAATCAATCAATCAATCACCTTGATACTCTTAGATAGATTAACATAGCCGTTGGAGCCTGTGGTGCTACGGGGACCGGGGTATGTGATGGTAACGGTTTAATTCGAGAAAATGAATGGTAGCTTATGTTCAGTAAGGCACTATCATTGAATGTAAGAAAAAGAGTGCTTAGAAGAGTGAGAAGCAGTCACTATGAGAATGGGGCAATGGTACCGCCCGTGTATTATCTATATATATAAAATACAATGTATGTATGTATGTAAGTTATTTATGCGTTCGCGAACGGTCCATCCGATTGAGATGAAATTTTCTACAAGTCTTCTTCTCATTCCGGTGCTGCCAACTGTCATAGTTTGTTAGAGTACAAACAGTTATTTACTTAATATTATTTAATATTTTAATTTACATTATAAATATAGCGAGGGGACATAACTTTTAATAGCATTGCTATATATGTAAAATTGTTGCATATTTCTCAAATAGGTGGACCTTTTCGCTGCAGTTATCTACAGGCATATGCGTTATAATCCTCCTCCCCCTCCTCCTCCTCCTCTCCCCTCCTTCTCCTCCTCCTACCATCCGCCTCCCCCTCTTCCTCCTCCTCCTCCATCCTCCATCTTCTTCCTCCTCCTCCCTCTTCCTCCCTCCTCTTACCTCCTCCCCCTCCTCCTCCTCCCCTCTCCCCCTCCTCTCTCCTCCTCCTCCCCTCCTCCCCTCCTCCTCCTCCCCATCCTCCTCCTCTTCCTCCTCCTCCCCCTCCTCTCTCCCCTCTTCCCCTCCTCCTCCTCCCCCTTCTCCTCCTCCCCATCCCCCTCCTCCTTCTCCTTCTTTTTCTTCTTCTTCTGCTGCTGCTGCTGCTGCTGCCGCCGCTCCATTTACCCAAGTTAATTGTTGGGGGAAGATGTAAAGATCCTTCAAGTGCTCTTTCTAATGCTTTTTGTAAGGTGGTCTTCGTTTATCTAAGGTTGTTCTCAATACTACCACATCATTTTTTACATGAAAATTATACATTTTTTACATGAAAATTATACAACATTAAAAAAAAAAAATCTTAGCATTAAGCGAAATTTTCTAACTGCAACCAATAAATTATTAGACAGACAGGCAGGCAGGCAGGCAGATAGATAGATAGATAGATAGATAGATAGATAGATAGATAGATAGATAGATAGGTAGGTAGATAGGTAGATAGGTAGGTAGGTAGGTAGGTAGGTAGGTAGATAGGTAGGTAGGTAGGTAGGTAGATAGATAGATAGATAGATAGATAGATAGATAGATAGATAGATAGATAGATAGATAGATAGATAGATAGATAGATAGATAGATAGATAGATAGATAGATAGATAGATAGATAGATAGATAGATAGATAGATAGATAGATAGATAGATAGATAGATAGATAGATAGATAGATAGATAGATAGATAGATAGATAGATAGATAGATAGATAGATAGATAGATAGATAGATAGATAGATAGATAGATAGATAGATAGATAGATAGATAGATAGATAGATAGATAGATAGATAGATAGATAGATAGATAGATAAGATAGATAGATAGATAGATAGATAGATAGATAGATAGATAGATAGATAGATAGATAGATAGATAGATAGATAGATAGATAGATAGATAGATAGATAGATAGATAGATAGATAGATAGATAGATAGATAGATAGATAGATAGATAGATCCCCGCCAGGAACTCGGCGAAGCCGGGCCGGGTCAGCTAGTATAGTATATTATATGGAGTTCAATAACTGCAAAATACTGAGTTTTTGTCACGAACTGTTTGAGGTACTGTCTTATATTATAACTGTTAACGAGAGAAAGAACTAAATACCGAACACAGAAAAGATAAGTTAAAGTAATCACAGTTGGAGACAATGAAAGTAGGAAACATAGAGTAGGTTGATGTGGCATATAATTAATATTAACGGGTTGCACCAGACGATATGACTGAGCCCCGTTGTCATGCTCTCCAACAGTCACATGATCAAACAAAGATGGCTCTCATTTTCACAGGTATGGTTTGGTTGTATCACGCTCAGATCAAGCATTACTGAGATTACGTGTGTATTTCATATGCACAAGTGTGATACCAACACGATTTTATGCATCATTAAACATTATACTACACATTTTATAATTTTATATCTTTAGTCAAGTATCTTCTGTCTTTTTCTCGACGTTTTAGGCTATCGGATCAATCAATCATTCATTTCAATGGATCTCTGCCTTCAAATAAAAAAGCACAACTCACAAGAGCAAGAGAAGCTGGATTCAAGTTGAAATTGAGCAAGGATTACGATTTAAATTCAGAAATATTTGAGCTACTACTAGTTTGATAATACTTTCTTTACGACTTTCACATTATTAACGCGAAGAAAACATTTGATTAGGCTAAATATGAAGAAACAAAATTAATTATACAAATATTAATTTATTATTTATATTATATTATTACTTTAGCACTTTAGCGAGTCCCATCATCAATTTAATTTTGAGTATTTACAAATGAGACTGCCACAATAGATAGGCCTTGAAATTCAAAATCTAATGGTACCTCAATGATGCCTGTATGTGACTTCTAAGTGAAGATATTATATGACTTTGTTTGCTTAATGTCCCTAAGATATGTTGATAACATGGGTTTGGTCGCTGAACGCAAAATACATTTGCAAGAAATGATCTATATATAATTGCAATAGAAAATCAAAACAGAGGCCTTAGTCTGAATAACGGAATAACAGTAATTGTAATTACAAAGAAAACATGTTTTCCCAATGGAACCAGTCTGGGGGTGGGGGGGGGGGGGGGGGGGGGGGGTGCAGTGTATTGAATTATTTGGGTACTTTAATAACAGAATATGAAATACATTTTAAAGAAGTTAAATGTAAAATAGTCAAAGTAAAGGCAGCATTTCACAAGATGAGCGATATTATCTGCAATATCTTGGTTAATCGAGGTGAGAAAAAGAGCCATTCCTGATGTACAGAAGTCAACCATGGACATTTAACAGACTAGTGAGAAATTATGTGGAAGTTGCAGAAATATGGTGTTATAGATGAATGTTGAGGACAACAAGGACAGATAAAAGTATAAAAGACAAAATGAAGATATTGTAAAAGAAGTTAACTCACAAATAGGTCTGGTTAAATGCATAAGAAGAAGACATTTCATATTCTTTTAGCATGTCATAGGAAGGGCAAGGTCGGATTACAAACCAATGGGAAAGTTGGAGGGGAGGAGAACGAATGAATGAACAAACTTTACTTTTAAAGGGTCACATATTTGGCACACAGGCCAGTCTTATGTTAGACCTTCCAATCACTCATCTTTCATATATCAATTATCTATTGTGAATGTAACATTTATATAGAAAAGAACATTGTCAAATGAATGTTGTAAACATAGACAATCCATATTACCAACACAGAACTGGCACTATTAGCCACCGGACGCTGATGCATATGCTGAGGGGAGGATCTGAGCACCTATGGACATGTCCGAAGTGCAATGAAAATACCCCAACTGATAACTGATAACTGATTACCATGTTATGAGGTGCAAGCAAACAGATAGACACACATAGACATTCACTCATGTCATTTACACAAACTCTCAATTACACACACACTCAGTAACACACAAATAAAAGACCATTTGAGAAGATGCTGGACAGTTTGACATCATGAAATTGAGGAGCACCACTATCAGAAATGATTAACAGTTCACAAAACAAAAGGTTGTGGAGTGATATGCTCTTTCACAATAGAGCTGGCAAACTGGGTACCAGGAGATTTTCAGAATTTTCTAAGAAGAAATGATGGTGAGGAAGGGAAATGGCTACCCCACTTCATCTGTCATGGTATAGAATATATGAAGGTCTAGTACCCCAACAATGGTATATCTGCAGTGGGGTACAAGTTGCCAAGAATAGGGACAAATATGGTCTCACAACCTTGCCCATTGTACCCCGCAGCAACAGGCTTTATACATAGGTCTATCCCTGTGGGTTTTTTTTTATGGTTGCTCTCTGATTATGTATAGCTTGTTCACATAGATAACTGATAATCTGGTATTAAGAGACACTCAACCATTTAATATTGATTTCTCTTAAAAACAAAGGTTCATTTGAGAGAGGAATTCAGTATTTATTTAACAATGCATTCAGTCATTAAAAATTTAGCTAAAACCATTACAAACATATTTTTATAATTATAATATGAAAAATAGTAATATAAATTTTTAAATAATAATGTTTAATAATTATAGTAGTATAACTATTTTAAATGCTTTATTCTCTTCTAATAAGTTGTTTCTACAATATCATAAAGCAGCACTTACTAGTGCACATGTCTATACAATTTTGATTAATTTCCCAACCAATGATTCATGCAGAAAACAGAAGCACTCAAACATTATGGGGAAAAATATAATCTCTGTTAACAAGGCTCTGTAATGGTTTCACTCACATTCATTGGCATCTTGCTGTCTTGACAGATGATAGTTTGTTACATTGCATTTAAATAAAAAGGCATAATAGCTACAACCCATGGTGGGAACTAGGGATGGAATTATACCTTTCTATAGCACAAAGCCTGGGCTGAATTGTAGAGACCATGTGTTAGGCATGCAGCATGACCCCCCTTTTGGCCTGCCTAATTTACTCCAGTGGAAAGGTAATGCCAAGACATTTGGAGCAAGACAAGCTGCAGAAGTTGCCAGATCAGAAAAGCAATGCTCTAACTGTCCACCTTTTTTTGTTTGTTTGCATATTCCTTACAGGACGTTGCAGTCAACAACAGCATTTTTCAGCTGCTGTTGATGTACTAGACAAGATTATGCTCAGTAGTTAGCCATTGCTTTCTGAGCGGCCGGCTCACATACCCCGTAAGTTACCAACGCGGTGAGAATTGCTACCGATTCTCGCACAGGTTACGTTACTCACGAGAATATACAGGATTATGGAGAAAGACGTTAACATCTATGCCAGGGAGACCAGCAACTGTCCGCCTGTCGGGGCTTTAATCCTAGACCAGTTGCCAACCAAGGATTTGGGCACGGTCAGCCCTACCATGATATTTAGTCTTTAAGTTTTATTTCCTCGCACTAAGATAAGGCTTGTACTCTCCAAATATGTGACTTGTATATTTCAGCTTGAAGGATTTGTCTTTTTGATTTAGTTTACGTTGTGTGATTTCTGCAGTATGTACCTGACGAGATGCAGTGAAATATGTCAGGCAATAAGTCGTGCAATTTATTGTTTGTGTCTTCATTATTAAAATATTTATTTTCATAAATTTTTGTTTAAATGAGGAAAATTTTATCAAAATATCTATTTTTCAATGCAGAATAATTCACATGACTGACTAATCCTTCATCTCTCCCTTCTTCATTTGATATTTAGGTCCAACAGTTGTCTGTTCAGTATGCATTTAAAGTGATCGTGGTTTGAACCTGAATTACCCACTATGGATCAGAAGCCACACTGAACATAAATCAAAGGCCACAAGTTGATACAACAGAGATCCGAGGCTTGGAATCAAGGGAGCCTGTGCCGGAAATACATTTTCCCTTCCTCCCCACCCCAAAAATATGAAGCACAGTTCCTCGCTGACATCACTATCATCCATGGACAAGGGTGGGTAGTCATATCTACTACATTTTGTGTGTGTAGTCATATCTACTAAATTTTGTGTATGTGTAGTCATATCTACTAAATTTTGTGTGTGTAGTCATATCTACTAAATTTTGTGTGTGTAGTCATATCTACTACATTTTGTGTGTGTAGTCATATCTACTAAATTTTGTGTGTGTAGTCATATCTACTAAATTTTGTGTGTGTAGTCATATCTACTACATTTTGTGCGTGTAGTCATATCTACTAAATTTTGTGTATGTGTAGTCATATCTACTAAATTTTGTGTGTGTAGTCATATCTACTAAATTTTGTGCGTGTAGTCATATCTACTAAATTTTGTGTGTGTGTAGTCATATCTACTACATTTTGTGTGTGTAGTCATATCTACTAAATTTTATGTGGGTAGTCATATCTACTAAATTTTGTGTGTGTAGTCATATCTACTACATTTTGTGTGTGTAGTCATATCTACTAAATTTTGTGTGTGTAGTCATATCTACTACATTTGGTGTGTGTAGTCATATCTACTACATTTTGTGTGTGTAGTCATATCTACTAAATTGTGTGTGTGTAGTCATATCTACTAAATTGTGTATGTGTAGTCATATCTACTAAATTGTGTGTGTAGTCATATCTACTAAATTGTGTTTGTGTAGTCATATCTACTAAATTGTGTGTGTGTGTAGTCATATCTACTAAATTGTGTGTGTGTGTAGTCATATCTACTAAATTG
This sequence comes from Cepaea nemoralis, assembly GCA_014155875.1. Taxonomy (NCBI): domain Eukaryota; kingdom Metazoa; phylum Mollusca; class Gastropoda; order Stylommatophora; family Helicidae; genus Cepaea; species Cepaea nemoralis. The sequence goes on from JACEFZ010027456.1 coordinate 148,468, forward strand.
TGTGTGTAGTCATATCTACTAAATTTGTGTGTGTAGTCATATCTACTAAATTGTGTGTGTGTAGTCATATCTACTAAATTGTGTTGTGTAGTCATATCTACTAAATTGTGTGTGTAGTCATATCTACTAAATTGTGTGTGTGTAGTCATATCTACTAAATTGTGTTTGTGTAGTCATATCTACTAAATTGTGTGTGTGTAGTCATATCTACTAAATTGTGTGTGTAGTCATATCTACTAAATTGTGTGTGTAGTCATATCTACTAAATTGTGTTTGTGTAGTCATATCTACTAAATTGTGTGTGTGTAGTCATATCTACTAAATTGTGTTTGTGTAGTCATATCTACTAAATTGTGTGTGTGTAGTCATATCTACTAAATTGTGGTGTGTAGTCATATCTACTAAATTGTGTGTGTGTAGTCATATCTACTAAATTGTGTGTGTAGTCATATCTACTAAATTGTGTGTGTAGTCATATCTACTAAATTGTGTTTGTGTAGTCATATCTACTACATTTTGTGTGTGTAGTCATATCTACTAAATTGTGTGTGTAGTCATATCTACTAAATTTTGTGTGTGTAGTCATATCTACTAAATTGTGTGTGTGTAGTCATATCTACTAAATTGTGTGTGTGTAGTCATATCTACAACATTTTGTGTGTGTAGTCATATCTACTAAATTGTGTGTGTGTAGTCATATCTACTAAATTGTGTGTGTGTAGTCATATCTACTAAATTGTGTGTGTGTAGTCATATCTACTACATTTTGTGTGTGTAGTCATATCTACTACATTTTGTGTGTGTAGTCATATCTACTACATTTTGTGTTTGTGTAGTCATATCTACTAAATTGTGTGTGTAGTCATATCTACTACATTTTGTGTTTGTGTAGTCATATCTACTACATTTTGTGTTTGTGTAGTCATATCTACTAAATTGTGTGTGTAGTCATATCTACTAAATTGTGTGTGTAGTCATATCTACTACATTTTGTGTTTGTGTAGTCATATCTACTAAATTTTGTGTATAGTGCAGAAAAACAAATAGATCATCACAGCCTGGAGAGAATGGTGCTGCAGGGAGTGACCAGAGGATCTGACCAACGCTCGAAACTCTGAGGAAAGTCAGACGGAAACACAAACTGCTACTGGTACCATTAGCTTAGGGACTCTTTGCTGGCTGTTGCAGATGAGAATGAAGCATGTATGGGAATGCCTGAGGGCTGTGATGTCGGTTCTTGACTGGACTCAACTCATTCTACTAAATTTTGTTTATAAGCAAAGATGTCAGAATGACACCAGCCCATGCAGTCACCATGAAACAGTTATATCTAGCAAGGTTTCCAGAGGGTTTTCCCTCTATTCAGGCTCAAACCATTACACTAAATATAATAATCTAAAACATATCAAACACAACAGACATATCAGGACTCACAGATGTGTCCATTATGTTTTTCACCATTGCTACATTTAATTGTTTAATTGTAACTGCACAGGCCGGCTTTCAACAGGTTGCCCTGCATAAATAGACCAAGTCATGTTGAATAAAACCCGGTTCAATGAAGTCTTTCTGGTGATTGCCAATTCCATCAACGACGAACTGTAATTTTCGTGGACGACTTTTATGTTGGCATTCTGGCAGTGAATTTAAATTGTCTCTTGGATTTAAATGTTGACACCAGTACCAGAGCGTATGTGTTGGCTCTGCAATTATGGAAGCCTCCTTTGATGGCAGGGAATGTCCATGGTCTGCCCCTGCCTTCCCTTGAGGGTTGACTGGGATGCCCTCAGCCATTCTAACCATCTGGGATGTATATGACACTGCAACAGTGAGAGTCGAATGACAATTGAAACACCTGGGAAGGTTAATCCGGACAACAAATGCCAGCAGAAGTCTGATGTGTCGGCCTAAAAGCGCAGTATCGCAGCTCTGCTGTAAACAGGCACAATGCAACTACGTCCAGGTGAGAGTTGAATGCCCTTTGAAACACCCAGGAAGGTTAACCCGGTCAACAAATGCTCGCAAAAGTTGGATGTGTTAGCATAAAGGCAAAATATCGCAGATCTGCTGTAAACAGGCACAACGCAATCACATACGAAAAACTCTTCGGATGAACGCAGCAGAAGAAGAAATGTTGACGTCTTGTCCTTGACTTGGGTACGTAAATTACAAGTACCTCTGAAGTTGGAGGGGTTCACCTGACAAAAAGGGATACTGGTAAAGGGGAAAGCCAATACACACGCTAAAATCAGTCCAGTGTAACTGGAAGTTGTAGCACATGTATGGACTATGCTTGAGTTCAGTGCAAGCGAGCGCCAAAATAAAAACATATCAACAGCCAGACTGATCTATAATGCTCACAGAATCTCTGCAAGGAGACAGTAGCACTCACAGTAGAAAACATTCCTGGTGTTGAGAAAAAAGAACACTCAAAATGAAAGAGAAAAAAGAAAATTAACCCTAAACTACATAGAAGAATGTTATTCCAGTTGCACATGGACATCCACATATACAGATGGATGAGCAATGAACAAAGTAGAAAATGGAAGTGGAGGAATTCTTTTGTATCTAACAAAGGGAGCAAAGAAAGCATTCAACAGCAGCTGGAACATTCACAAGTAACTTAATTGTAGAGTTTGAAGCCTTGAAAACTAAAACATTTCTGTTGACAGAAAAATAAAAGAGAAACAATTAGCTCTTTTCACAAAAGCTTCACGAAACTTAAAATCTTCAATTCTTGTGTGATTCCAGTGCTAACGTATGGATGTGAGAGTTGGAAATCAACGGTAGCTTTAGATAAAAAATTAGACAATTTTGAGAACAAATGTGTTATAAGAAAACACCGTTGGAACTACATCAGCCATGTACTCAGAATGGACAAGACAAGACTCCCCTCCCCTATCAAGCCCTCATATGGTCACCAGTAGGGAAAAGAAAACGGGGAAGACCAAGAGAGACCCTGCGTAGAACCATCATCAGACAAGGCTCATTCAACGGCCAAGTGAACATCCAGGATCTACACAAGGTAGCAGCGAACTGCCAGACATGGAGAGCCATGATTTCTGCCCATGCACTGACTTAGGCTCAAGAGGAAAGACTAACTAACTAACTAACATATGCTATGTGGCACTGTGGTTAAGGGGTTATGAGAGCAATTTGCAATCCTGCATATCACGTTCAAAACACAGGTGCAGACAATTTGGAAGCAGACTGCCTTGCACTGATTTTCATAAAAATGTATAAGTATTGGTCATTCAGAAAGCAATAGCAAACTACTGAATGTAAACTTGTCAAGAAATAACAACAAAGCCAAACAATGCTCGGGTTGACTGTGACATCCTGTAAAGGATATGCAACTGACTTAATTATGTTTGTTAACATATAATACGTGACAATGAACATGTTTGTTAACATATAATATATGACAGTGAACATGTTTGTTAACATATAATATATGACAGTGAACATGTTTTTTTAACATATAATACATGACAGTGAACATGTTTGTCAACATATAATATATGAAAGTGAACATGTTTGTTAACATATAATATATGACAGTGAACATGCATGTCAACATATAATGTATGACAGTGAACATGTTTGTCAACATATAATATATGACAGTGAACATGTTTGTCAACATATACTATATGACAGTGAACATGTTTGTGAACATATAATATATGACAGTGAACATGTTTTTCAGCATATAATATGTGACAGTGAACATGTTTGTGAACATATAATATATGACAGTGAACATGTTTGTTAACATATAATATATGACTGTGAACATGTTTGTCAACATATAATATGTGACAGTGAACATGTTTGTGAACATATAATATATGACAGTGAACATGTTTGTCAACATATAATATATGACTGTGAACATGTTTGTCAACATATAATATATGACAGTGAACATGTTTGTGAACATATAATATATGACAGTGAACATGTTTGTTAACATATAATATATGACAGTGAACATGCATGTCAACATATAATGTATGACAGTGAACATGTTTGTCAACATATAATATATGACAGTGAACATGTTTGTCAACATATAATATATGACAGTGAACATGTTTGTGAACATATAATATATGACAGTGAACATGTTTGTTAACATATAATATATGACTGTGAACATGTTTGTCAACATATAATATGTGACAGTGAACATGTTTGTCAACATATAATATATGACAGTGAACATGTTTGTCAACATATAATATATGACAGTGAACATGTTTGTTAACATATAATATATGACTGTGAACATGTTTGTCAACATATAATATATGACTGTGAACATGTTTGTCAACATATAATATACGACAGTGAACATGTTTGTGAACATATAATATATGACAGTGAACATGTTTGTTAACATATAATATATGACAGTGAACATGCATGTCAACATATAATGTATGACAGTGAACATGTTTGTCAACATATAATATATGAAAGTGAACATGTTTGTCAACATATAATATATGACAGTGAACATGTTTGTCAACATATAATATGACAGTGAACATGTTTGGTCAACATATAATATATGACAGTGAACATGTTTGTCAACATATAATATGTGACAGTGAACATGTTTGTCAACATATAATATATGACAGTGAACATGTTTGTCAACATATAATATATGACAGTGAACATGTTTGTCAACATATAATATATGACAGTGAACATGTTTGTCAACATATAATATGTGACAGTGAACATGTTTGTCAACATATAATATATGACAGTGAACATGTTTGTCAACATATAATATATGACAGTGAACATGTTTGTCAACATATAATATATGACAGTGAACATGTTTGTCAACATATAATATATGACAGTGAACATGTTTGTCAACATATAATATATGACAGTGAACATGTTGTCAACATATAATATATGACAGTGAACATGTTTGTCAACATATAATATATGACAGTGAACATGTTTGTCAACATATAATATATGACAGTGAACATGTTTGTCAACATATAATATATGACAGTGAACATGTTTGTCAACATATAATATATGACAGTGAACATGTTTGTCAACATATAATATATGACAGTGAACATGTTTGTCAACATATAATATATGACAGTGAACATGTTTGTCAACATATAATATATGACAGTGAACATGTTTGTCAACATATAATATAGTGACAGTGAACATGTTTGTCAACATATAATATAGTGACAGTGAACATGTTTTGTCAACATATAATATAGTGACAGTGAACATGTTTGTCAACATATAATATGTGACAGTGAACATGTTTGTCAACATATAATATATGACAGTGAACATGTTTGTCAACATATAATATAGTGACAGTGAACATGTTTGTCAACATATAATATATGACAGTGAACATGTTTGTCAACATATAATATGTGACAGTGAACATGTTTGTCAACATATAATATGTGACAGTAAACATGTTTGTCAACATATAATATGTGACAGTGAACATGTTGTCAACATATAAGATATGACAGTGAACATGTTTGTCAACATATAATATGTGACAGTGAACATGTTTGTCAACATATAATATGATGACAGTGAAACATGTCTTTGTCAACATATAATATGTGACAGTGAACTGTTTGTCACATATATAGTATGACAGTGAAAAGTTTGTGTCAACGATATATGTGACAGTAAACATGTTGTTGTCACATATAATATGTGACAGTAACATGTTTGGTCAACATATAGATATGTGACAGTAAACATGTTTGTCACATATAATATGTGACAGTGAACATGTTTGTCAACATATATATATTGACAGTGAACATGTTTGTCAACATATAATATATGACGTGAACATGTTTGTCAACATATAATATATGACAGTGAAACATGTTTGTCAACATATAATATATGACAGTGGACATGTTTGTCAACATATAATATTGACAGTGAACATGTTTGTCAACATATAATATATGACAGTGAACATGTTTGTCAACATATAATATGTGACAGTGAACATGTTTGTCAACATATAATATATGACAGTGAACATGTTTGTCAACATATAATATATGACAGTGAACATGTTTGTCAACATATAATATGATGACAGTGAAACATGTTTGTCAACATATAATATATGACAGTGAACATGTTTGTCAACATATAATATGTGACAGTGAACATGTTTGTCAACATATAATATATGACAGTGAACATGTTTGTCAACATATAATATGTGACAGTGAACATGTTTGTCAACATATAATATATGACAGTGAACATGTTTGTCAACATATAATATATGACAGTGAACATGTTTGTCAACATATAATATATGACAGTGAACATGTTTGTCAACATATAATATATGACAGTGAACATGTTTGTCAACATATAATATGTGACAGTGAACATGTTTGTCAACATATAATATATGACAGTGAACATGTTTGTCAACATATAATATATGACAGTGAACATGTTTGTCAACATATAATACATGACAGTGAACATGTTTGTCAACATATAATATGTGACAGTGAACATGTTTGTCAACATATAATATATGACAGTGAACATGTTTGTCAACATATAATATATGACAGTGAACATGTTTGTCAACATATAATATGTGACAGTGAACATGTTCGTCAACATATAATATATGAATTTAAATAACAAAGACACAGACAATAGCTTGCATGATATACTGCCTAGCATATTTTGCTGCTTCTCATGAGGTACATACAGCAGAAATCACACAACATAAACTAAAGTAATTAGATAAGTTGAAAAATGACTGACTGACATCTTGCCGTCTTGACAGACGATAGTTTGTAAAATGGAGTTATATCTCTCCATAACACAAAGCCTGGGCTGAATTTAGAGACCATGTGTTGCCCGTGCAGCATGATCCCTCTCTCGGCCTGTCTTGTTTACTCCAGAGGAAAGATTACACCAATACGTCTGGAACAAGACAAGCTGCAGAAGCTGCCGGATCAACAAAGCAGTGCTCTAACTGTCCGCCTGTCAGAGCTTAAATTCTAGACCAGTTGTCAACCAAGGCTTACGGCCTGGTCTGCTCTGCAATGACATTTAGTCATTAGGTTGCATTTCCTCGCACTAGGATAAGACTTGTACCCTCCCATTTGCACTCCTCCGCCCGAAGCTGAAGATGAAAAATACAACACACATATTCACACAAAAATTTGAATTATCTATCATGGTAATTTTAAACTGACTATCAGGTCTTTTTGTTTGCACAAAGTTGGTTTCTGTAAGTGAATAGCAGTTGCATCTGCCAGCTCTAACATGTGACCATTTTGTTAATACATTTTGGATCTACATAATATATGACACTCATTTTGATAATGATCTTTACATCAGATGTTTATTTGTCCTCACTGACACAATACGGAAGGACTGCTGCCTTGGAACATTCGGCCGCCTCTAACACTTCAAATTCAAAAATGGCTGAGGAGCTTCATCTTCACAGAAAGCCAAGCCATCAGCCGAAACAAGTTGGTCAGGTACTTTCAAGTATCCCATACAAGCGACGGAAACGTCACAGTTTGATCACAGCAAATCTGTGTGGAACTAGATATGAAGTTGGTATGTCTCATTTTTATTTGTCTAATGTTTATTTGTACATATTGAGTGTTTCTGTCCAAGTGGTTAAACCTACTGCCTCAAGATATGAAGGTAGTGGATTTGTTTCCAAATTCTGTCATTCGGTTCAAGAGTGCAATGTTTTTGTTGCCCTGCTGTGGGTTGTCGCTGGAGCTGTGGAGTTTATGCTCTGTACTACATTTTGAATAAGCTGCTGTGCGGAAAGAAGACCGAGCCATATGGGATAGAACTCAGTGCAATGAAGTTAATCCTCTTGCCTGCAGCCATTTTGTGTATATTTAATGGTGGCGTTTGTCCATCAAGTTTTTTTTTTTTTTTTTTGCACTTGCATGCTTTGAACTTAAACGTAGTCTAGACACACCACTTCCAGTAGTGCTGGACTGAACTTTGCATGTAGATTAGCTTCCTCTATTAACAGTGTCCCTCGCCATCAGGCGAATCCACTCTGACTTCAGAGGTACTTGTAATTTATGTCCCCAAGTCAAGGACGACAGGTCAACATTTTAGTCCAACTGTCCAGCATAGGGGTTGAACCCCTGACCTCGGGATCAGCACACCGGATGTTGAAGAACAGGAGTTCTTATCCATTCGGCCATGTTAACCTGCATCCATCAAGTATGATGAAGACCATTCATTTCATCCAGTGGGCTTGAAAGTTTGGAGCCATGAGTTCCAGGAGGAGGATCTCTTGCGGTGGTTTTTTTGTCCAGTCTTGTTTTCACAGCTCTTGCAGTTCTGTTTGCTACCCAAGTGACTACACTCTTGGGTAATGATGTACACCATAAATTATGGTCTTTTTCAGCAGTCTCCCATGTGTCGTGATGAAATCCAAAAGCTTTGATTGATATCTTCAGAGTGTCTTTAAAGCATTTCCTCTGGCCGCATTGGGAGTATTTACCGCTTAGAAGAGTATGTGAAACTGTCAAAGAGTCATAGCAATGGAGGATTCGAAGAAACATAGACTTAAGGCTTATGTGTAAACATCCATCAGTTGTCAACATTACAAAAACCAAGAGGTTAAGATTGTTTGGCCATGTTGAAAGGACAGACTCAAACAAACATAGACGGGTAGGGTATCATAATCTTATTCCATAAACCCCCATAGTTCCTAGGGGTGTTATGATGGAAACATCAGTAAGTAAAGGCTTCCACCACTCCCTGTTCTCACCAATGCGCACACATGTGAAAATGCTTTATCCTGTCCACTCTGTAATGTATCAGTCTAGGATTTTCTCTACCTTCCTCTTTTCTATTTTGCCATCGGCTGTTCCCTGCAGAAGAGGATTACCTTTGATAGAGTGGTATGGCAGAGAAGGTTTACACAGAGCAGATGCAAGGTACAAGACTTTGAAGACATCCACAAAGAAATTGAGAGGCAACTTAGAACTAGCTATCACAAGTAAAGGTAGTCCCACGGCAAATACTGCCATTGGGGTGTGAAATGTTAGATTCACATATGTTTACTAGATATAAAAGAGCTGAATGTTGTGGGTTGGAGTGATATAATTGGGAAAACAGTCAGATGTAGCAAAGAGTCTTACATGCCTGAGATACTGAAGAAGGAGCAGCAGCAGGGAAAGATGAAGGCAAAGATTTCTCTTTATCTATGACAAGGCAGTGATTGCATGCAGTTTTATATTTTCATAAGGGCTAAACATAGGAAATGTGGGTCAAAATGTATGCCCCACCCAATAAACTGGTAATTGTAAATACCTGTTTGCTAATGTCAATCAGTTGTGTCTAGATTAATAATGCAAGAAAGGCATGCAAATGTGTGCAAAGAGAACAAGACAGATATCAGTGAATCAAGAGGTTAAGGAAAGAGGCTTGCCCTGGATAGGTCATACAGTGAGAAAACCTGAGAATAGTCTAACTAGAAACACTTTTGACTGAATCCACAGGGCAGAAGTAATAGAGGAGGACCTAAAATCATACGGAGAAGAGAAGTAGAGATAGACATGAATAACATGGGGAGGACATGAGTGGAGCTGCATCGGATAGCTCAGGATAGAAAGATTTGAAGTGAGTCACTTGAGGACCTGTGACCCATCAGGGGATGAAGGTGAAAGAAGAAGAAAAAAGCAAGAATTTGTTTTCTCTGAGCTGTAACATACTGCCCTTGAAAGAGATTTATGTTAACTCACGTCTGTTATTTTAATATTTCTTTTCAGTTCGGCATACAGTAGAGAAACTTGGTTTCACTATTGTCCCAGATGATGATCCTGCTTCGTAAGTCGTTTATTATTGTACTGTATCAAATCATCTTGACTTTAGTATAAATCAGGGCAGACAAAAATAAAGGACACTTGGTAACCAAGATACCTAAAAATTTTTACCTGTTGTCTGCATTTTCAAATACAGTTCTTAAAAATATTAGCCTGTATTTGCAAACCAAAATATGCTGGCTCTTGAATTATTTTTAGTTTTGTCTATCTTTGGATGTTCTGTTATAAATTATTCGTTTTCATTTTTGATTTGGCTTATGACCTGGTAATAGAAATCAGTCCATGCACATGTTACAAGTTGAAGAAATAAGCTTGGTGTTAATGCTTTGTTCTATATAATCTACATGTTACATGAAATAAATATTTTCTTGTCCAGTTTTGATTAAATTATTAATAATGTGTTCTACATTATTTGTACATCGAAGAAGATTGACTTGTTACCAGCATCATGTTTCATTCATTCATTCATTCATTCATTCATTCATTCATTCATTCATTCATTCATTCATTCAATCATTCATTCATTCATTCATTCATTCATTCATTCAGTACCATGTCCTTTGCAGAACCTTGCTCCCATAACAACCTTCCGGAAAACTTCTCAGTCATAAGCAAGATGTCCCGCATCCGATACACCCATCTGGAGATCATCTGCCGCATCCTGCACCCATCTTCTCTTTGGCCTTCCTCTTCCTCTCTTTCCGGGCCTTTCATGGTTGTTAGGGTTTTGTGGCAAGTTTTGCAGAAGATAGTTTGCCATTGATTTCCTTCTGGGAAGTGACTGTACTAGTTGGTGGCCATAGCCATTGTTTCTACTGATGAAGTCATCTACCTATCGCCGCCGAGTGCAGACCATAACCAACAACAATCTGTCGGCTGCTCTCACCTGCTTCTATGGCTTTACGTAACCCTGATTGGGGGGGGGGGCTGAACAGGTGCTCCACCTTGCCCAAGGGTGTCCCATAGACTAATGGAGGAAAGAAGGCGTCTTACATCTCCTTTGATAGGGGATACCCCTACTCCGCTAACCACATGTTTGGGAAAGTAAAATACTTTTGGACACATAAAATATTACTGTGGTATAGAAAGAGCAGTATTTGAAGGCATCCTCCTCGTAGTCGATCCTACCAACACGACAGTGGCACAGAACATTAAAAGCTGGCTATGAGAATACATGAGACCAAGGATCTGACAAATGATCAAGAGTCTTTCCAGTGAAATGTGACGAGAGTGACATTCTGCTGTCTTGCCACAAAAGATTATGATGTATAGCATTCTTAGTCTATTAATGCAGCAGGCACATTGGTGTAATGGTTAGGATTTTATGCTCACAATGGGCATGGTCGGACAGGGGCCCAATGCCTGCTGTCGTTACAGGAGGGAAAAACTGGTCACCTTTCCCTCCATACACTGAGGCCTACAAAATATGAGGAGGCTTCAAATGAAAAGGAAACTTTAAAAGTTGATATAAATTACAATAACCATGCCATTGTCTTGTCACCTGTCAATATTGTTGTTAAGTAAGTCAAAAGGGATAAGCACATGGCATCATGGTGCAGATGAACACAGTGATGTCATAAGGACAGTTTAAATATGGCTGCCCCACTTTTGACATGCACCAAAGAGGAGCAGTGTTCTATAATCTGTTTTTTTTATCAGTGAAGAGTTGAATCCTATAGAATTTAATCGGTGAATGAAGGTCCAGTATGGTGATGCAGTGCCTATCAGTTCAGCAAGTGTATGAGTGGAGTAGGAAGTTTCAAAACGGTGTGACTTCTGTGACAGACTGTTTACGACCGGGTCAGGCACACCGAATAGAGACCCCAGAGAACTTTTTTCTACAGCAATCCAAGCACTTTATCGGCACTGGAGGACATGCATTGAACATAGTGATGACTACATATGTCAACGTCTTATAATTATAGGTAACACTAGCTCGTCATTCGACCATGACAGTGTGTCTTCCTACATGCACTCAGTGAGATATCAAACATTTTTGCATGTAGTGTAACATTATTTATTCCTGCAAACGCCAATATCAGTTACATGAATACATCATCATTACATGAGTTAATTGTATCACAAAGGATTATATCACAAGTAATTATATCTACAACAATGGCAAGTGACACTCAGCCATATCAGTCATTCATGCGTTCATAACACAGTTCAGTTTCATTCCTCGCACTTAATAACTCGCTGCTATTTTCGCTCAGCAAGGCTAGCTTTCACACCGGCAATTAGTACACTCGCTCGCACAATCGCACACGTCTTTCCTCTACAACGTCCAAAGTCCAGTCTGCCCCTTCTGGTGCTCGGGCCGATAGTCACGTGGTGCTTGACCGCGTGCCCTAAGTGATAGTCGTGCTGCGTCGGTTGTCTCGCCGTACTAGATATCGGGTCCTGTAGTCTCAGGTCCTTCAGTGCAAGGTTGTACTGTCAGTCAAGGACGTAGTCCTGTCTATATCCCTGTGTCCTGTTTATAGCTGGGTCTTGTAGTCCCGTCTGTGTCCTGTCTATGACATCTCTGTTGTCCTGTCTATGACATCTCTATTGTCCTGTCTATGACATCTATATTGTCCTGTCTGTGACATCTCTATTGTCCTGCCTATGACATATCTATTGTCCTGTCTATGACATCTCTATTGTCCTGTCTATGACATCTCTATTGTCCTGTCTATGACATCTCTATTGTCCTGTCTATGACATCTCTATTGTCCTGTCTATGACATATCTATTGTCCTGTCTATGACATATCTATTGTCCTGTCTATGACATCTCTATTGTCCTGTCTATGACATCTCTATTGTCCTGTCTATGACATATCTATTGTCCTGTCTATGACATATCTATTGTCCTGTCTATGACATATCTATTGTCCTGTCTATGACATATCTATTGTCCTGTCTATGACATATCTATTGTCCTGTCTATGACATCTCTATTGTCCTGTCTATGACATATCTATTGTCCTGTCTATGACATCTCTATTGTCCTGTCTATGACATCTCTATTGTCCTGTCTATGACATCTCTATTGTCCTGTCTATGACATCTCTATTGTCCTGTCTATGACATCTCTATTGTCCTGTCTATGACATATCTATTGTCCTGTCTATGACATCTATATTGTCCTGTCTGTGACATCTATATTGTCCTGTCTGTGACATCTCTATTGTCCTGTCTATGACATCTCTATTGTCCTGTTTATGACATCTCTATTGTCCTGTCTATGACATCTCTATTGTCCTGTCTGTGACATCTCTATTGTCCTGTCTATGACATCTCTATTGTCCTGTCTATGACATATCTATTGTCCTGTCTATGACATATCTATTGTCCTGTCTGTGACATCTATATTGTCCTGTCTGTGTCATATCTATTGTCCTGTCTATGTCATCTCTATTGTCCTGTCTGTGACATATCTATTGTCCTGTCTGTGACATATCTATTGTCCTGTCTGTGACATATCTATTGTCCTGTCTGTGACATCTCTATTGTCCTGTCTATGACATCTCTATTGTCCTGTCTATGACATCTATATTGTCCTGCCTATGACATCTATATTGTCCTGTCTATGACATCTATATTGTCCTGTCTATGACATCTATATTGTCCTGTCTATGACATCTCTATTGTCCTGTCTATGACATCTCTATTGTCCTGTCTATGACACCTCTATTGTCCTGTCTATGACATCCTCTATTGTCCTGTCTATGACACCTCTATTGTCCTGTCTATGACACCTCTATTGTCCTGTCTATGACACCTCTATTGTCCTGTCTATGACACCTCTATTGTCCTGTCTATGACACCTCTATTGTCCTGTCTATGACACCTCTATTGTCCTGTCTATGACACCTCTATTGTCCTGTCTATGACACCTCTATTGTCCTGTCTATGACACCTCTATTGTCCTGTCTATGACACCTCTATTGTCCTGTCTATGACACCTCTATTGTCCTGTCTATGACACCTCTATTGTCCTGTCTATGACACCTCTATTGTCCTGTCTATGACACCTCTATTGTCCTGTCTATGACACCTCTATTGTCCTGTCTATGACACCTCTATTGTCCTGTCTATGACACCTCTATTGTCCTGTCTATGACACCTCTATTGTCCTGTCTATGACACCTCTATTGTCCTGTCTATGACACCTCTATTGTCCTGTCTATGACATCTCTATTGTCCTGTCTATGACACCTCTATTGTCCTGTCTATGACATCTCTATTGTCCTGTCTATGACATATCTATTGTCCTGTCTATGACATCTCTATTGTCCTGTCTCTGACATCCTCTATTGTCCTGTCTATGACATCTCTATTGTCCTGTCTATGACATCTCTATTGTCCTGTCTATGACATCCTCTATTGTCCTGTCTATGACATCCCTATTGTCCTGTCTATGACATCTCTATTGTCCTGTCTATGACATCTCTATTGTCCTGTCTATGACATCTCTATTGTCCTGTCTATGACATCTCTATTGTCCTGTCTATGACATCTCTATTGTCCTGTCTATGACATCTCTATTGTCCTGTCTATGACACCTCTATTGTCCTGTCTATGACATCTCTATTGTCCTGTCTATGACATCTCTATTGTCCTGTCTATGACATCTCTATTGTCCTGTCTATGACATCTCTATTGTCCTGTCTATGACATCTCTATTGTCCTGTCTATGACATCTATATTGTCCTGTCTATGACATCTCTATTGTCCTGTCTATGACATCTCTATTGTCCTGTCATATGTCCTTATCCGCACACGCTGACACATAAAAAAATGATACATTTATTCTTTACTTTTTTTTTTCACAGAATATATTCACACACAAAAAACATTTAAGGCTTTCATTCGAAGTCTCCTCGTATGTTGGTGCTAAAACTTCACATACCAACAAGAGTTTTCTGCTTTGGAAGTTGTTTGTTGTATTATGTTGATATTATGCTCTGCCTGTCCAGCCCGTCTGTTTGCACTCTTCCCCAGATATCTGATATGGAATGACAGTTTCGTTTCACCAGATAGGATTAGTGAGCTGAAACAGTACCAGCATGTCAACCACTTCCCAGGAATGGGGGAAGTTACCCGGAAAGATGCACTGGCCAGGAACTTCTCTAAGTGAATATGCATATGTCATATGTACAGACATTAGTTGTGGATATTACTGCTGCTACTACTACACTACTACTACCTCTTCTTCTCTTTCTTGTTAATGTTCATCTTCTTCTGCTTCTCTTTGTTCTTTTTCTCTTTCTGCTTCTTGTTTATGCTTCTTTTTCTGCTGCCGCTTCTTTCTCTGCTTCTTCTCCTCCTCCTTTTCCGATTTTCTTCAGCTTATCCTTCTTCTTCTCCTCCTACTCCCCTTCCTCTTAATCTTCTCCTCCATCTTCTTCTTCCTGCTCTTCTTCTCCTCCTCCTTCTCCATATTCTCTTTGTTATTTTTCTCCTTCTGCTTCTTCTTTTCCTCCTCCTCCATCTTCCTTTGCCTCCTTTTCCCCCTTCACTTCTTCTTCCTCCTCCTCTTCTTCTTCTTCTTCTTCCGCCTCTTCTTCTTCTTCTTCCCCCTTCTCCTCCTTCTCCTATTCCTCCTCTCCTCTCTCCTCCTCCTTCTCCTCTTCCTCCTCTCCCCTCTCCTCCTCCTCAACGTCTTCTTCTCCTTTTGCGTCTGTTTCAGCTGCTTCCTTATTGCATTTACTTCTCAGAAATTCCCAGAAAATTGTCTGGTACTCAATTTCATGAGCCTGGGTCAAACCCAGAACTTTACCAGTTGCACAAATTAATTCTACCTCTGCTGGGGATTGAACTTGAACTACTGGCTTGGTAGGCATGGACTAATCACTATGCCACCATGGCTCCCTTACAACAGCAGTTAATGAGTTAATAGAGGCTGTGAGGAATTGAACCGATGGCACCAACTGACAATACTTTTTCAAAGCCTGAAACGTTTCACACTAGGAAATATCTATTTGGTCACTTTTATCTTGTAATCTTGATTACATTGCAGAACATTCTGTGGCACCATGTAACAGAACTAATTCTCTTTACAGAATGCAGAAGGCAATGCCTGATGTGTACAACTTTATTCCAAAAACATGGATCTTACCTGCAGACCATTTGTTGCTTCAGAACTATGCCAAAGACATGAAGCAGAAGAAGAAGAATGCGACCTTTATTGTTAAACCTTCAAATGGTGCACAAGGTCATGGGTAAGACAAAACAGGAAAATGTTACCGCTAATTCTGAAGACATTTTAATGAAACAACCAACTCACTCCAAATTGTCCTATTTTTGGCTATTTCCTGAAGCGTGTTTCATGTCCTTCCCATATTAGTTATCTTTGTCTTTTCATTTCTCCATGTGTTTTTAGGTCACCTTCTATTTCACCTGCCCTGTGGGTTCCAGAGAAAGGACTTTCTAGTTAAACTATCATCATGTTTTTTTTTTCAATGTGTGTCCTAACCATGGCAGATTCTTTCCCTCACCCCTTGATTCTGTCCAGAATCTGTCTAATCCTCTTCCAGAGCTCCATTTGAGCAATTCTGCCACACAGTTTTAGTCTTTCTATTCTGTCACAGTTTTAGTCTTTCTATTCTGTCAGTTTTAGTCTTTCTATTCTGTCAGTTTTAGTCTTTCTATTCTGTCACAGTTGTAGTCTTTCTATTCTGTCACAGTTTTAGTCTTTCTATTCTGTCACAGTTTTAGTCTTTCTATTTTGTCACAATTTTAGTCTTTCTATTTTGTCACAGTTTTAGTCTTTCTATTTTGTCACAGTTTTAGTCTTTCTATTCTGTTACAATTTTAGTTTTTTTGTTCTGTCACTTTTAGTCTTTCTATTCTGTCACAGTGTTAGTCTTTCTATTCTGTCACAATTTTAGTCTTCCTATTCCCCCCAGGCAGCAGGTCATGAATGTTTTTAGTCTATTGGTAATTGTTTTAGTCATTCTCCATTTTTGTTTTCTATATAGCAGCACTGATTGACCATCTTGCAATAGTAAAGCAACTATTTTAATGGACCCTATTTTACACCTTGAGGCATATTGTCTAGACCTATATTTGTATTGTCCAATCTGCTCTCTCTTGAACAACTGGAGTTAGAATTAAATTGTAAAAAGACACAGATTATGGTCGTCAATAGGAAGAAAGAAATACCACAATGTAATATACAAGTAAATGGGAATATTCTTCAACAAGTGAATCGGTACAGTTATCTCAGAACAGTCATAATATCTTAAGGGGAATTGCCTTGAAAAGATTAGAACAAGAATCGCCATGGCGAAAGTAGCCTTTAGCAAGATGAAAAACATACTGACCAATAAAAAGATATAATTTGAAACGAGAAAAAGAGTGTTGAGGTGCTACATAGAGCCTGTTCTTTTGTATGGATGTGAAACTTGGACAATGAGCAGTCAAGCTGAAAAACATTGAATGGCTGCAGAAATGTGGTTTCTGAGGAGAATTCAAGAATACCATGGACAGACAGAAATACCAATGACCAAGTATTACAGGAGACAAGTGAAAATCATAAATTGATTAGAGACATTAGATGCAGACAGTCAAAATGTTTTGGACGTTATGAGAAGAAATGAAATGGGAGAACTTGGTGACATCTGGCAAGAAATTAAGGAAACAGACCAAGGGGAAGACATGAGAAGTAAATACCTGGATGGCTTGGTCACATGGCATGGTCGAGACAGGAACACTGAGCTGATCCATGATACTGGTGGGTGGTCGCGTGAAATGTCGAGTCATGACCGCCCACGCTTTCCGGCATGGCACATTATTGATTGATTGAATCTGCTCTTGTTGGGTAATACAGTCGGTATCACACCGGCCGCGTTAACTTCCTTAGAGATTTTCTGGTAATCCATGAACCAAGGTCTATTTTAAAAATCTTCCCAGATGTGGATTCAAACCCATGACCACAGAAACGACAAGCAAGTGAAAACTGCAAAATGTTGTCACTGGAGTTACAGAGTTACTGCACTGTGTGACGTTTTTGTCAGGCCAGTCTGCTGAAAGAAGACCAAGCCATATGGGATAGAACCTGATGCAATGTAGTCAATCCTCTTGCTTTTAGCCTCTTTTGCTTTTAACTTAGTTATTCTCAACCTGTAATTCAAGCATTATGTACAGTGAAATGTTTTTTTTACATCTGTTCGAGGTTGTTTTGTTGTGTGAACTACATTTCAGAGAAAAAATGGCATGACTGGCTAGAAAACATCTAGAAATGGAACAACAGCTAGAAATATCAAGACTTTGTAGGGTAACATCTGGTTGGGATAGTGACTGCCGCTTCCATCAAGGATGAACTGCATGTTTCGTAGTGGACTTTTGTGTTGGCATTTTGATGACGGCATTAAGTACAGTGAAAGATTTTACAGCTGTTCGAGGTTGTTTTGTTGCGTGAACTACATTTCAGAGGGAAAATGGTGTGATTAGCTAGAAACCATCTAGAAACGGAACACTAACATCTAGAAACAACGAGACTTTGTAGGTGAACATCTGGTTGGAAAGTGACTGCCACTTCCATCAAGGATGAATGGTATGTTTCATGGAGGACTTTTGTGATGACATTCTGGTTGCGGCATTATGCACAGTGTGCCTGAGCAGGCTGTTGTTTGTCGAGACTCCTGTCTTTTCCACTTTTCACATGGGGCAGTAGGGAACATTTTATGTGATACAGGATACTGGCCCAGGAACAGAGCATAATGGGACGACATGTTGCTGTGATGTTGGAACCATGACTGAACTGAAATGAATTCTCACCTGTGGGCTGCAGCCCCCAAAAGGTTGGCGTGAAATACCTAAAGGGGGCTTGAAGATTGTGGAAAATCGAAGTATAAACTGAAAAACAAAGGAAATAACTTAAGCAATGTGGGTACCACAAAAACTAACATTAAAAATGGGACACACATGGAAGATGGTTGAGAAACACTGCCTGAACTCATTCTCTCCCAGATGGTTATTTATTATGCTGACTCCCTTGAACAACAAAACAATGTATTACCTTAGTGAATAAAACCAGTATTAGCAATTAGGTGGTTCCAGCTGGTTTTAAGCAAACAGGAAAAGTACATATTAAATTTGAAATTACCGTGGGGATAACAGATGCCCCACATTCAAGCAATACCTGTGACTATGTGTTTTAATTATTTTACCTATTATTTATTTATTCACTTCATATCTTCTTCTTCTGCGTTCATCCGGAATTTTTTTTTCCGGACGTGATTGCGTTGTACCTGCTTATAGCAGAGCTGCGTTCTTGCACCGATAGGCCGACACATCCGACGTTTGTGGGCATTTGTTGATCGGGTTAACCTTCCCTGGGGTTTCTTAGATTCACATCATATGATATATAACTCTGTAGTATGTACTTGACGAGATGCAGTAAAATTGCCCAGGAAATAAATCTGGCTACATATCCCTTGAAACAGCTATTATTGTTAAAACTAACCACTGCTTGCTAATACAAGATGACACTTTCTCTACAGAATATCACTGTTCAGAAATGCTGAGAAAATTCAGTCCAGTGAACATTACATTGTCCAAGAGTACATTGACAAGCCACTCCTTCTTGATGGCTACAAGTTTGACCTCCGGATCTATGTGCTCATAACCCATTGTGACCCATTGCGGATATTTCTTTATAATGACGGCTTGGTTAGGCTGGCCACAGAGAAGTATTTGCCGCCACAAGAGAACAATATTGTAAGTTACAGTTTACTGTACCTGTAACATTGCTTCTTCTCTGTTACCTGGAACATTCTGCTTCTTCACTGTTACCTGTAACATTTTGCTTCTTCACTATTAGCACTAACATTGATTCTTAACTGTCACCATTAACTCTTAACTGTCACCATTAACATGTTGATTCCCAGCTGTTGCCAGTAACATATTATTATGTCCCCAAGTCAAGGACGAGAAGTCAACAATTTAGTTCAACCAACCAGTGTAGGGGTTAAATCCCCTACTTCAGCATCAGCACACCATATATTTAAGAACACTAACCCTTATCCATTCAGGCATTCTGACCACCTAAAAGGGTCTTTTGCTTGTCTGTGTACCCAGTGCACCTGAAGGCGTGTCTAATGGTCTTTTACCTTGTCACAGATAATCACATACATGTGTAACATGAGACATAACTTGGCAGGTATTGATCAGCACTCAGTAAAGTAAAGGAAAGAAGTAGATATCAGAGGAGAAGCTGGACAATATAAAAATTGAAAGTTACAAGCATATTCAGTTTTAAGCCTGCTTGCTTCCAAATGATGACAGTGGTTTGATGAAAGAACAAATGTACATTAACGCAAGGCTAACTAGACACTAAACACAAATGTCATGATTAACAAGGTCTATCACCAACCTGGCCGGTCTCCCCTGGCCTAGGAGATAACTGACTTTCTCCGTAATCCTGTATATTCACGTGGGTAATGCAGCTGTGTGAGATTCGGTAGTGGATTGGGTCGCGTTGGTTACTTACAGGGGTATGTCAGCCGGTCACTCATAAAGCAATGACAAACTACTGAGCGTAATCTTGTCAAGACATCAACAGCAGCTGAAAAATGCTGGTGTTGACTGCAATGTCCTGTAAAGGATATGCAGGTGGAAAAAATCATCCACCTCAAACAATGAACTATGAAGTGTGGACTGAATTCCCATTTAACCAGTTTTATAGCATTATTGATCACATAAATGTATATTAACCAAGTATAGGTCAAATAACAAACACAAACTGTTTTTCCTGGGTCTAGCATATTAAGAGTAGTTAAAAAAGAAACATGATTGGTTGGTTCCTGGGTCTAGTATTTTATGAATAGTTGCAAAATAGACATGATTGGTTGGTTTTCCTGGATCTAATATATTATGAATAGTTAAGAAAGAGATATGATTGGTTGGTTCCTAGGTCTAGCATATTATTAATAGTTAAAAGAGAGACATGATTGGTTGGTTCTATAGTGTTCTTCATAATACACAGAAATATCAATTATTAGAGAACTCATGAGGCCTGTGAAGTAGCATGAGATATCGTGACAGGTATTTACTATACTTTTGTGGGGATGTGAAACATGGACAATGAGCAGACAAGCAGAATAACATCTAATGACAGTGGAGATGTGGTTTCCGAGGAAAATGCAAAGAATACCATGGTTAGACAGTAAAACTAATGAGCTAGTCCTTCAAGAAAAAAAATAAAACCTTTATGAGAAGAAATAAACTAGAGAACTTGGTGACAAGCTGATAAGATAGAGGGGAAAAGAACAAGGTGAAGGCAGAGAAGTAAATATCTGGATGGCTTGACCACATGGCATGATCGAGACAAGTACTCAGAGCTGATCCACGACTGATGATTGTGTGAGATGGGAAAACAAGATTGCCATGCTTACTGACATGGCACATGATGATGATGATTGACTGGTACATGTGTTCCTCGGACGAGGTGCTGTTGAATCTTGGCATGCCTTATCATCATTTGTTTCTAGTTTCTTCCGTGCCTAATTTCTTTTTCCGCAGCAAAAATTATGGTCCAACACTTTTTGAACAGACCTGGTTCTTACACTTTATAGATTAAACCAAATCATTTGATAAAATCACACTTAATGAAATGAACAAAATGTTGGAGGATATTAACATTGATGAGAAAGGAAAGTTGCATAATTTTATAAAAAATATATTTACTGAAAACAAGTTAACAGCAATTAAAATGGGAAATAAATTTGACATTTATGAATAGACAAAGAAGAGGTAAAACAATGATGTGTTTTGTCACCGGATCTCTTCTCTCTCTGTAGCAAAGTAATAATGAGAAAAGTTGTAATACTATTCTTTTTTAACATTTATATTCAAAGGTACACTTATGTGCTTTTCAGCTGATATGTTATATATTAAGTGCCCAAATTTCACACCTGTGTGTTGCCACAGGATGTATGCTTGCTCTCCAAACCCTGAAGTTTGTTTTTATATCTGTTCAAATCCATACAGATTTTAATTGCTCTTGCAAAACAATGTTCATTCTTCTTTTATTTTCTGTCATCACAGTTCCATTTTGCAACACACACATGTAAAATGTTTAAACCGTTTTATTTTCCTCATCCAGAACCGGCTTGTTCATGCACCTGACAAACTACTCAGTAAACAAGCGCAATGAATTCTATGACAAGAACATGGCATTTGACACAGGCAGCAAGAGATCCATTCGCTACTTCAATGACTACCTTCAGCGCAGTGACATTGATGTGGGCATGTTGTGGCGAAGGATTGCCTGATATGATCGTTCAGACCTTGCTGGTTGCTCAACCCCATGTTCTACATGCTTATCGAATGTGCCGACCTGGTGTGCTGTTCGGAAGCAACAGTGTTTGTTTTGAGATTCTTGGTTTTGATATCATGATTGACCGCAAACTGCAACCATGGCTGCTTGAGGTAACACATCTTTTAGTCCTTTAATGTTATTGGTAGATAGCTGATTTGGTGTTTGTCCATCAAGAATGGTGATGACCATTCATTTCATCCAGTGGGCTTCTAAGTTTTAAGCCATGTGTTCTAAGATGGCTGGCAAGGCCTATTTTTACTTGAAATGTTTGTTGACAATGTGGGCAAAGAATGCTTGACTTTCCAGGAGGAAGATCTCCTATGGTGTTTTTTGTCTAGTCATTTTTTCACAGCTTTTGTAGTCCTGTTTTCTTGTCAAGTGACTACACCCTTGCGTAATGATGTTGCCATGAATTCTGGTTTTGGCAGCAGTCTCCCATCGTGTTAGTGACTGAATTCCAAATGCTGATTTAATGTACAGGTGTTAATTAACCTTCTTATTAAGTCAAGTCAAATAAAGGACTCTTTTTACACACCTTGATGCATTTAGAGCATATGTTGCTAGCTCCATATTTATTTATATAGTTCAGTCTGCATTCGAGGGGTTATCATTTTTTTTTTCCCATTTTTGTTGTTGCATCATCACATCGACTCGATGCTCTATCGAGAACAAGTCACCTAAACTGTTCAAGAAACCTGATGCTGGGGAGAAAATGGCACGTGGCAAGAATAACATCAGAAGATACACCGATATTCAAGATGAGCAGGTGGAAGCCGCCAAGACCATCAAGAAGATGCAAGAAGAGAACCTGCCTGCGAGCTACAGAAAAGCACCAGAACCTGAAGCAACCTTAAAGGAAGCTTCCACTCCTACACCAGCTGAAGCTGCTCCTGTCACTGAACTGTCGCCAAAGATTACATCAATGACACCTGAAGCCAGCAGTAGCGGAGAAGTTCACAACAAAACTATCGAGAAGCAGCCAAGCAGCTCACCAAAGACCCCCACATCAGAGGAAACCACAACGGAGGACTTTGCTGGCAAAATCCTGCTGAAACAAACAAGCGTTGGGAAGGCCAAACTGTTGGCGCTACCAAAAGACAAGATACTGAGTCTGTTGGAGAATGAGCTGGGAAGAGACAGCATCACCCAGCTGCGCAAGACACCTGATGGAGTAGTGGTCTCCATAAACAAGAACTCCAAGACCACCACGCAGAAGATATTGCAACATGAGAAAGCCGACATCAAGCTTCCTCACAGCATCACAGTAGAAGCCACTCAACACCACATGATGAAAAGATGGGTCATCAAACGAGTCAGGACCCATCTCACCAACGGTCAGATCAGGGAGAGGCTGTCGAGTGAGAACTTGACGCTAAAGATTACCAGCGCTGAGAGTATCATCGGCAAGAACAGCACCCCCTCCACAGTCGTCATCATAACAATGGAGGACAGAGTGAATCCCTCAAACAGTCAGATGGGACAGAAGAGAACAAACACCAGAGCACTACATACCTGAGAGTGCTGCAGTGCTCCAGGTGCCAGAAGTTTTGGCACACCTGTGCCACGTGCAAAAGTGAGGTGGAGGTATGCAGGTACTGCTCTGGACCCCACCCTTACAGTCAGTACTCTAAAGCGAAGATCGAGACGGACTTCAGGAGGCCTAATCCCTAACAGAAAGTGCACCGACTGCCTAGGCAACCACGACGCCAGGTACCTCGGCTGCCCATGCCACCAAGACAGCAAAGAAGCAATGTAAATTGCCATCAAAACTAATCTACCCTATAAAGAGACTAGGAGGGAGTATGAGGCAACCAATCGATTTACAAAAAGTGACAAAGCGCAACTGGAAGGCCAACTGAAGGACCTGAGATAAAAATGCACCAGCATGGATGAAGAAAGAGAAAAGATGCAAGAAATACAGACAACAGCCATTCAGCGCATCCTGGATGAACTGAAGCAAGTCCAGCAGAAGATTGAGCAGGATGTCGCTCAAATGACTGCTATAAAAGCTGAGACAGACAAAATGCTATCAAAAATACAAGAAGAGAGAGAGAAAATACAGAAGAAACTTTTAAACAGATCCAAGAAGAAAGAAAACAAATAGAACTTCTCAAGTCAAATAACGAAACATCTGTACCAGAAAGCACAAAGTTCCAGACAGAAGAAGAAATACTGGAGAAGGAAGAGGAAGAAAAGAACAAGGGAAGAGGGAGGGGGGTAATGAATCGGTATCACTCCCCACCAAGGTTGAACTATCAAGCCGCCCACGACACGCAAAATCAAAGAAGACCAAGAAGACACAAAAACACAAGACATAGCTGGGGGGCTGGATAACAACAGGTAATCATCCTTGTAGGAAACAACACCATATGACGGAGTGGGTTCACAATTGCACCAGGCCTTAACAAGTATGCCACTCTGTCCAGACATGTTAAACCACAAGGATGAAACGAACACAATTGCAGCCATTCAAACTTTTTCAAGGAAGTAGATATATGCATCTATATCTACAAAAGAAGAAGCATCAGATACACTATAAAGACCCCAAATACAATGAAATTGATACAGTCGATAGTTGAACGGGGCCATTTGTCTCCAGAGTTGGAGTTGGAGAGATCAAGGGGTGATGAGGTGAATATCATGCCGGCTACCTTTCCTTCCAAAGAGACAGTTCCTGGTACCCATTTTAAGCCAGGATCGATGGTTCCAAATTGCTGTTGTAGCTGGGAGCGCAGAGTTGAGACTGAGAGCCCAATCTTGCAGAATACCCCCATGGGTTGTGCATTCAAATTGCTATTATAGATGAGAGTGCAGAAATGAGAGTGGGAGCTCAACCTTGCAGAATACCCCCATTGGTTGTGCATTCAGATTGCTGTTTATAGCTGCGAATGCAAAGTTGAGGCTGAGTGCCCAACCTTGCAGAATACCCCCATTGGTTGTGCATTCAAATTGCTGTTATAGCTGAAAATGCAGAGTTGAGGCTGAGAGCCCAACTTTACAGAATACCCCTATGGGTTGTACATTCAAATTGCTGTTATAGCTGGGAGTGCAGAATTGAGGGTGGGAGCCCAACCTTGCAGAATACCCCCATGGGTTGTACATTCATCACCTCTGGCAGCAAAAGTCCAAATCCTGGCCTTCATGTGGCAGAAGTGTTGTAACTAACATGTGAAGGGGCAACAGCAAGTCTCTGGTGCCGTAAAAGCAGACTGCTCTAGATATGTATGGACATACATACATGTGCAGACACATATGTACATACATAGATATCTAAACTCGAGTAAAACCACAGTCTACCCTAGCAAGAGAAAGGTGCTTAAGAGGGAGGCAGCCAGCCAGGTAGCACACCATAACAATCAGGATGCCACTCATACATGCCATGAAATATGTCTGTTATTGCAAAAACCGAAAAAGACAGTGAAATTCATACAAGAGACAGCATTGCAGATGTAGACAAATTTCAAGCAAACAAAAGAAGAAGACGAAAGCTGGATCGACCTGGGAGCCAAGATCAATTGTAAAAAATCTGCCTTGATGCGAATGTGAACCATTGACCACAGGGCCAGCTGGCAAATGTGTGTGCAAAGGTGTGGTGTACATTTGTGTGTTATTGAGTTGGTGCACAACTCTGAGAGTTTGTATAAATGATGTAAATATATATGCGGGCATCTATGTATGTGTTTATGCATGTGCTAGTGTGTGTGTGGCTCACTGCCTGCCTGTCTCATAACATGGTAATAGGTATTGATTATGTTAACAAAATTCATTTGACAATGTTTTGTTTTTCCTATGTGAGTGTAACATGCACAATAGATAATTGATGTACGAAAGATGAGTGATTGGAAGGGCTGAATGTAAGATGGGCCTGTGTGCCCAATTTGTGACCCTTTGAAAATAAAGTTCATTCGATCGTACAACCACAGCTCCTAGACAAGTATTATGGGCCACTATTTCCAAGTTCCTATCGCAGGAGATGAGGAATACATATTTTAATCAGTTATGTAAATAAGAAAATCTCTTAGAAAAACGATTCAAGAGGAAGTCTCTTACCAATGTGACAGTCCAGAAATGTGAAATGATTCTCATGGATCTTGATGCAGGCCAATAAATAATTATCCCTCACTGAATTTAACATGCACCACATTATGAGATGATTAAACACATTCTTCTTCTTCTCTGCCGGCTCTGTGGCCAAAGGGGTTACGGATGCAATCTGTAATCCTGCATACCATGTTCGAAAAAACAGCTGCAGGCGAATTGGAAGCAGACTGCTTGCGTTGGTTTTCATGGAATGGTATGAGTGCCGGTTATTCAAAAAGCAATGGCAAACTACTGAACGGCAATAAATCACAAGCAGCCAAACAATGTTGGGATTGACTGCAACGTCCTATAAAGGATACACAACTAACTTTTTGTTGACTCTAGACAGATTCCATCCAAGGTGATGGGCTCTATCCATGAGTAAGTTTTCTTTCCTAACAATTTTGCCAGTATAGCAGTCTTCTGCCCAAATCGCCCGCAGTTGTGTTTCGAACACGGTATGCAGGATTATAAATTGCTTTTGTAACCCCTTGGCCGCAGAGAAGGATTATCTGGAAAATATCAGACGGCAGGGAGGATTAAAGGGTCATGATTGCCAATGTTTGCTCCAGGTGAGCACCTGAAAAAGGCAAAGATTTCTCCTTGGTCACCTGGTACTTGTTAAGGGTTAACGATGACAGGGTCTACTTCATTGCACCAGGTTTACCCTATATTGCTTAGTCTCTGTGTACAGTCTCTTTATGCAGAATGGCAAGCTGTTTGCTGAGAGCATCACTCAAAGCATGAACTCTACAGTTCCAGCGATGGCCCCCATGAAAAATTACACTTGTGGCCTGAATGATAAAAAAAATGTTGCATGTCCTTTGCAGGACATTGTAATCAACCCTACATTGATTTTCTAGGCAATTTTATATTCAGCAATTTGCCATTGCTTTCTAAACAAGGCGATTTTAAGGCAATAGAGTAAATAAATGAGGACACCCTCCAGAGTGTGAGGTATACTCCTGGGCCACTTCAGCATGGAGTCTTCTACTTGTGTATCTGTATAATTCTTTGAACATGATGTTGATCAAATAGTTCATCATCTGAGGTGTCATTATACAATCTGGATAGGTGAACAGATCTCCAAGTTTAGGTACTGACGAGAAACTGGACTACGAGATCAAGTCCGCCTTGTTGGAAGACACCTTTAGACTTCTGAATATCAGGTAACCTGGAGTGTGGGCTTGTTGTTTTATCTCCTTGACGTTGTCATCAAAGTAACTTTATATTGGTATGAAAACATAAACTTCTTCTTCTTCTTCTTCTTCTTCTTCTTCTTCTTCTTCTTCTTCTTCTTCTTCTTCTTCTTCTTCTTCTTCTTCTTCTTCTTCTTCTTCTTCTTCTTCTTCTTCTTCTTCTTCTTCTTTCATTCGCTTGAAATATGTCTATAACTGCAATGTTGTCTCTTGTATGAATTTAACTGTCTTTTTTAGTTCACTCAGCGGTCCATAGAGTTTATCTTCCACTGTCGTCTCTCTAGGCCAGAAGGTTTGCCTAGACACATTGTAATTTGGGCAGTTTGGAGTATGTGCTCTGCTGTCTGTGACGCCAATCCGCATAAACTGATTAGAGAAATTAGACGTAGACAGTCAAGATTATTTTATTTATTAAGATAGAGAGGTAAATGTCTAGATAGGTTGAGAGGAAAAGAACAAGATAGAGAGGTAAATGTCTAGACAGGTTGAGAGGAAAATAACAAGATAGAGAGGTAAATGTCTAGACAGGTTGAGAGGAAAATAACAAGATAGAGAGGTAAATGTCTAGACAGGTTGAGAGGAAAATAACAAGATAGAGAGGTAAATGTCTAGATAGGTTGAGAGGAAAATAACAAGATAGAGAGGTAAATGTCTAGACAGGTTGAGAGGAAAAGAACAAGATAGAGAGGTAAATGTCTAGATAGCTTGAGAGGAAAAGAACAAGATAGAGAGGTTAATGTCTAGATAGGTTGAGAGGAAAAGAACAAGATAGAGAGGTGAATGTCTAGATAGCTTGGTCACATGGCATAATCCAGACAAAAACACAGAGCTGATCCACGACTCTGGTGATCATGTGAGGTAGCAAAACATGACCACACATGATTATTGACATGGCACATGATGATGATGCTGATATAATCATGATCATCTCTGCCACCATCATTGTTGTAATACAATTGTCATTGTCATCCTTATAATCAGATCATCACCAAGTGCCAAGCTTGGATGATTATGGTTCATTACCTCATGTGATGCGAGCTGCGGTAATGCAGTGGCTCGGTGCTTGCCTGTCAACTCGGGTGTCATAGATGTGAATTCACACGGAGGCAGATATTTACAATTGACAGCTGCCAGGTCGATGCAGCTTAAAATGGGTACCAGGAAGTGGCTCGGGAAGTCAAGGTGGCTGGTGTGATAATGACATCATCACTTTCTGTGTGCTGACTGGTCTACACAAATTATGGTCCAACTATGACATTATCACCTTCTGTGTGCTACACAAATTATGGTCCAACAATATATTCCCAGTATTCCTTATGGCGAAGGGGTTACAGACGCAGTTCGTAATCCCGCATATTGCATTCGAAAATACAGCTGCAGGCGATTTGGCAGCAGACCCCCTTTCATAAATGGTATGCATATCAGTCGTTCAGAAAGCAATGTCAAACTACTGAACGCAAACTTGCCCAGAAATCTCAAAAAGTCAAAAAATGCTGGGGTTGACTGTGACATCCTGTAAAGGATATGCAACTAACTTTTAACTCCTTCTGGTGTCTAAAAGTGCCTTTGGACTCATTTACTGATTGTCCAGAATTCACAGTCATATGTTAAAACTGGTTGTATGTAAAATACAGACATTTAAAAATAATCTTCAATGACGGACTTATTGTATAATACGTCCTTTATTCTATAAAATTCATCTTTTACCTGTCCTGTTCTATTCTTGATCTGATATTTTGTGGTTTTGTGCCAAAAACTGGCCTTAAAGTTTTTGTCCATAAGATGTTCCATTTTAACACTTTTTTTGGAATCTACTCTGAACAGAGCCAGCCATTCCATTTCTAATGATTCTCTGAGCACAATATCTGTGTTTTCAAAGTTTGGTTTGCATAAGTTGGTGCTGCATGAAACTTCTTAGTGATATTTAGTGTTTCTTTCGCATTCTGTTATAAGCTCGACACAGCAAACCCATTTTATTGAAACCATTTCTTTTTAAAATTACTGTTAGACGTTTAAACATTAATATGAAAAAATAGAGAATTATGGTTTACATGCAACATACTTTAGTTGTATTTTATTTTTGGAATTATAACATTAGCTTTTATGTTATATACTTAATGTTTATAGATAATCTTGTGATATGATTTATATTTATTCATCAGAGTTGGGGATAAACGGAAAAACATCCAAGCGCAGAAAGCTGAAGCTCAGAAGCGCTTGTTTCGATTTAAACACAAAGTGGGTACCCTGGAGTTCACAGAACTGGATAGGAGGAGAGCTATGAATGAGAAACGGAAGGAAGAATTGGTAAACTCAATAAATTTACAAAACAAATGAAGTAATTTAAACACTAATGAAGAACCAAAAGAAGAAGAAGTAGAAAAAGAACGAGAAGAAGAAGAAGGAGGGAGGGAGAATCATCATCTCATCTCATCTTGTTCCTGTTGTTACTTGTGGTGTCAAAGTGAAGCATAAACAGTAGGAGAGTGCCCTTTAGATATCGAGATTCCCATGAACTCTGTTCATCGTTTACATGGTCGGCCTCTTCTTCTAGTTCAATTTGGTCTGTACATCAGTGCTTGTTGTGATATACTGTAAGTTGGTAGCCTAGTTATGTGGTCGAAATTATTATAAGTAATGTAAATATTAAAAAATGAGAAAAGGAGAGGAGGAAGGACCATAATAATCATCTCTGTCTTTTCCTTCTGTGCCTCCATCTCTTCTTCTTCTTCGTCATCTTTTTCCTCTTCACCCATTCGCGTCCATCTCCCGTATCTTTCATTTTTCATAGGTGGGAAAATGTGTACCCATACATCACAGATCATTACTACAGATTCATAGACAAGGTGCAGTTTCAAATGTGTATACTACTTCTTGATGAGATTATATGCTGTGGTTTAGCCAGTTCACAGTTATTTGTATATTCGGGTGATGTTTTCTATATGTGAGTTAGCCTACCTCAGACCAACCCTCTTTAGTCGCCTTTTACAACAGGCATAGTGATCTACAGGGTAGCTTTTCGTTACTTCCCGTTTAGGGCCCTGGTAACACAGGCAAAGGCAAGCATAGTGAATGTTTATTAACTGATTCAGTGCCAAACAAAATGTAGGCTTGAACAAAACAAAAATAGATGGCGGAAAATGGGAACTAGAGGTGTGTAAGTTTTGGCTGTAAAATTGTTAAAATGGTAGCAGATATGTTGTATTATAATGCAGTGGCAACATTTTGGCGATATATAAGCCCATGGCATACGAGTAGTTGCTTAAGACGATTCATCATCCCTTGGCACTTAATCAGTTAAATGGGAATATAATGCTCTTATTTCTAACTTTTGTTGTAAAATGTATGTTTCAGAAAGACCTTCTTAACAGGGTTAGAAGCATTGCATCCAAGGAAGAATTTGAAAGACGGAACTGTGGTCGCTTCAGGAGAATCTTCCCCAGCGACAACCACGATAAACAGGATCATTATTGCAAGATAATGAGTGAGGCCTTCTCAGTGTTTTTGGCTGGACGAGGGGCCAGCATGCAGCGGGAAATTCAAGTTAATTATGGCAACAAATACAAGGTTTGAGAGATGTTTTATACTGTCTAGTGTTTGTTTCATTTCATTGATTACAAGTGTTAGTCCATGGTAGTGATCATTGTGGAATACTATATGTTAATTTGTGTGTGGGATTTTATAGTGAGAGGATCTGACTGCTGTAAGTGTGTGGAGAAGCTATATCATAACTGCAGATAGAAATTATATAACAATACTCATAATAGCCAGCTCTGTAGCAAAGGAGTTATGGACGCAGTTCGTAATCCCGCATACCTGCATTCGAAACACAGCTGTGGACGATTTGGCAGCAGACCAGTCTTACATTGGTGTTTTATAAAATGGTTTGGGTGCCGGTCATTCAGAAAGCAATGGTAAACTACTGAATGTAAACTTGCTCAAGAATAACAAACAGCCAAAAAATGCTGGGGTTGACTGCTACACCCTGTAAAGGATATGCAACAATTCATAATAATGTAAACTCCAGAATGGAGAAAGCATGGCAGGAGGCTTCTGATTAATAGAAGCAGTCTCTCTTCCATGAATGTTTCAGCCCAGCTTGAACTTCTTAACACTCTCTGGGGGTGGGCCCATCCAGGTTATGTCTTCCGGGTAACTTTCTCATGTCGTGCAGTTATACCCTGATCTCCAGCTTCCAAATGTGGTCATTGCTTGCCACACTTATCCCACAAATACGTCGCTATAAGTGTGGCTACCCACAAGCCATCAAGGCCTTGGGGAGGCAAACATTGTATACTCGGGGTATCATGACTTTACTAATTATCACGGCAGCTTTCATTTGACCATGAGAAAGCCAGCTCATTTTCCCTGGCCACTTTGCCTCTGCCACTGTCTCCACATCTACAGTTTGCGGTACACCAGTAGACATTCGGCCATCTGGTACCACTGCGAGTGACTGTTGTTGCTGCTTGGCTGTAGAGGGTGGACTTCTGACAACATAATAAGTACATAAATTATATATAGAGGTATAATTAGAAAGTATATCATAAGTGTATTTAGAATGCATAACATAAATGCATTTAGAATTTATAGCTCGGTGTATTTAGAATGCACATCATAATTGTGTTTAGAATTTATACCATTAGTGAATTTAGAATTTATATCATAAGTGTATTTAGAATGTATATCATATGTGTGTTTAGAATTTTTATCATTAGTGCATTTAGAATTTATATCATAAGTGTATTTAGAATGTGTCTCATATGTGTGTTTAGAATTTAAATCATAATTCTATTTGCAATGTATATCATCAGTGTATTTAGAATGTATATCATAAGGGTAATTGGGACGCAGAGGTGTTTCCAAGGCACCAGGGCCGGGTTATATACTGGCCAAGACCTATTGACGCGTCCTCGTTGAGCATCCTGGGCAACAGGTCCCTTCGGGGTCCTGGCTGAAGTCAATAGGATCGCTGATTCCTCCGAAGTCGGAGAGTGTCTGCCTGTACGGCGAGGAACCACCAGTCTGCACACCAATAAGCCAGACATGGGACAACGGATACTCACGCAAACCTCAGGTCCTGTATGACATCACACTGATGTTGGACAACAGGATGCCTTCATCCGACATACAGGACTTCGCGTTGGAGCTCAAGCCAATGAACACAAGCAAGCAAGCAAGCATAAGGGTAATTAGAATGTATATCATATATTTAACAAACACATTTTATAAACACAAAGACACACAAATATACACCTGGTACAAATTGAACGATCTAGATATCAAAAGCTTAATTGATTTTATATTAACAAGAAATAACAGACAGAGAAATATATTAGATGCTACCAACTCAAGTATAAACACAGACTACAAAGCATTTATTACTTAATTCTCTCAGATGAGACAGGGAAGAAACTTTATGAGAAAGAACTAAATGAAATCTTTGTAAAACTAAAGAAAGCACTCTTCAACACAGTCTTCCTACCAACTCTATGCTACCAATGCCAAACCTGGACAATTGACAGAGAAAGAGAAAAGAAAAATCACAACAGAAATGAGATTCCTGAGTAGAATACTCAGTGTATCAAGACGAGAGAAAATCAGAAGTGGAGAATTCAGGTCTAAAGTGGGGGTCATAGCAGTGCTAGATTTTATTAGAAGACAGTGGGGGTCTATTAGACGTAGACAGTCAAAATTTTTTGGGCATGTTATGAGAAGAAATGAATTGGAGAACTTGGTGACAACTGGCAAGATTGAAGGGAAGAGACCAACGGGAAGACCGAGAAGTAAATACCTGGATGGCTTGGCCATGTGGCATGGTCGAGACAGGAACACAGAGCTCTCTGTGATCGCGTAAGATGGCAAAACATTACCACCCATGCTTACCGCTATGGCACATGATGGATGGATGGATATAAATTATACATAAGTGCATGATGATAATGATGATATAATCCGTTTAGCTATGAGCATGATGATGATGATGATATAATCCATTTAGCTATGATGATGATGATATAATCTGTTTAGCTATGATGATGATGATATAATCTGTTTAGCTATGAGCATGATGATGATATAATCCATTTAGCTATGAGCATCATGATAATGATGATATAATCTGTTTAGCTATGAGCATGATGATGATATAATCTGCTTAGCTATGAACATGATGATGATGATATAATCCGTTTAGCTATGATAATGATGATATAATCCATTTAGCTATGATAATGATGATATAATCCGTTTAGCTATGAGCATGGTAATGATGATATAATCTGTTTAGCTATGAGCATGATAATGATGATATAATCCGTTTAGCTATGAGCATGATAATGATGATATAATCTGTTTAGCTATGAGCATGGTAATGATGATATAATCCGTTTAGCTATGAGCATGATAATGATGATATAATCCATTTAGCTATGAGCATGGTAACGATGATATAATCTGTTTAGCTATGAACATGATAATGATGATATAATCTGTTTAGCTATGAACATGATAATGATGATATAATCCGTTTAGCTATGAGCATGATGGTGATATAATCCATTTAGCAAAGAGTATGATGATGATAATGATGATATATTCCATTTAGCAAAGAGTATGATGATGATAACAATGATATAATCCATTTAGCCATGAGCAGGTAGCTCTTGTCAGCCCATT
The DNA here is from genome assembly GCA_014155875.1 of Cepaea nemoralis. Classification (NCBI taxonomy): domain Eukaryota; kingdom Metazoa; phylum Mollusca; class Gastropoda; order Stylommatophora; family Helicidae; genus Cepaea; species Cepaea nemoralis. Next base: position 182,624 of record JACEFZ010027456.1, read on the forward strand.
GTCTCTCTGACAAAAGATGAAAGTCCTCTATTGTGAGTGTAGTGTCTCATTATTTGGTTCTTTTGTTGTGTTTTTCTTCTGTCACACATTCTCGTTTAATATTAATATTAATTGGTAGTTTCTGTGTAGTTTTCTGCATGACTGCCGTCACCCTCTTTTAGCCAAGTAATTGTTTATCCTTTAAAAATTTCCCTGGAAATAAACACCACACAGAAGTATTACAAACCTGAAGAATAACTGTCATGTTTTTTTGTTTGTTTTAGGAGGAAGAAATCCTTGACATGATAGCTGAGTGCGAAGCAGACGAAAAGGATTTTAGACTTTGTCCTGGCAGGAAGTCATTCTATGGTCCTAAGGTACCAACACACCATCTTAGCTCAATTGCAAATATGTTTGATTTATATTTGATATAGGAAAATATATATATATATATAGTCCATTGTGATGATACTGGTTATATATTTTGCACAGCAAAGTAATAGATCAGTGAGCCTGTTAAAATGAAAGCCCAAAGTATTTTTATCAGTTTGGCTTCTTATTTTCTTTCGTTTCTTTTTTTTTTCTTTTCATTTTCTCACTTTGGACTCGACCATAGTTCACAATGGACTGATTTTTGTGTGTGCGTTAGCTTTCCCTATTACCAGTGTACCTTGCCATCAGGGGAACCCACTCCGACTTATAAAGTGCTTGTAATTTACATCCCCAAACCAAGGACAAGAAGTTAACGTTTAAGTCCAACTGACTGGTGTAGGGGTTGAACCCGCTACCTTGGCATCAGCACACGGGAATTTTAAGAGCGTATGCTCTTATCCATTCGGCCATGCTGATCTCCACTTTTATTTAGCAAATCAAGGAAGTGTGTGCAAATGAGCAAAAAACATTGGTCTAATTAACCCTTCACAACACTAAACTGCACTCACACAACGAAAGATCTTATTTTCCTCTGGTTTTGGTAAAGGATTGCTTTCAAAGTACACGGACATCTCCACAAGTGCTTTATAGATCACACAAGGAGAATCTCAGCACAGAGCATGCAATCTGTAGCCCCAGAAAGGATCCAAATGTTTGTATACCAGAACCACATGCTGTAAATATGCCTGTGGGTGGGCTATCTCATTTTAAAAAAAGGTAAGAGTAGTGGTTGTTCAGAAAGCAATGTCAAACTACTGAATGTAAGCTTGCCAAGAAATAACAAACAGCCACAAAATGCTAGGACTGATTGCGACATCCTGTAAAGTATATGCAACTAATGTTTTTTTCCTTATTTTAAAATGTAGCCTGGGAAGCAGCCCTGGTTGTTCCGATTTCCAACTAGTGGGGGAAGTTTTAACGTGTACAGTGGACAAACGAGCACTCCTATTTTGTCATCCTTGACTGAGAATACTAGAGATTTAATCCACATGCCAGGGTTGGAGACAAGTGTGTTCTTTGGTACACCATACTGTTGTTAATTTTGTTTTAAATATTCATTGTAAACCTTGAAACAAACCAGGTTTTCATGAATCAGAGGTGGAGATTGGTACCTCTAGGCTACCTTGACTCAGCTGTGTATGAGTGTCTAAATGTTTATGTTTTCACAAGGATCACTGGCTTAGTGATTTCATCACCTGTTGCAGTATAATGCTAATTGTTGGTAGAGTGATGAAATACTTGCTATTATTCACTCAATAGAGTTCATTAGTTTAATCCCATCTGAGATTGGTCACTGCCCGGACCTTGTGAGTTACTCCCTGGACCATGCAAATGATGCCTCTCAGCTATTAAGTCACAGCCATAGCCTGATAGGTCACTGCCCTAGACTGACAAGTCATGGCCCTAACCTGACATGTCACTGCCCTAACCTGACAAGTCACTGCCCTAGACTGACAAGTCACTGCCCTAACCTGACATGTTACTGCCCTAACCTGACATGTCACTGCCCTAGACTGACAAGTCATTACCCTAACCTGACAAGTCACTGCCCTAACCTGACATGTTACTGCCCTAACCTGACAAGTCACTGCCATAACCTGACAAGTCACAACCCTAACCTGACAAGTCACTGCCCTAACCTGACATGTTTACTGCCCTAGACTGACAAGTCACTGCCCTAACCTGACATGTTACTGCCCTAACCTGACATGTTACTGCCCTAACCTGACATGTCACTGCCCTAGACTGACAAGTCACTGCCCTAACCTGACAAGTCACTGCCCTACCCTGATATGTCACTGCCTTAGCCTGAGAAGTCACTGCCTTAGCCTGAGAAGTCACAACATTAACCTGGGAAGTCACCCTCTCACCTAACAAATTACTCCTCTGATTTGACAGATGACTCCCCTGACCTAGTTAATCACTCCCCCTGACCTAGTTAATCACTCCCTTGATTTATCAAACCACTCCCCTGACCTTGTTAATCACTCCCCCAACCTAACAAATCACTCCCTCGACCTAACAAATCACTCCCCCGACCTAACAGATCACTCTCCTGACCTAACAAATCTCTTCCCTGACCTAACAAATCACTCCTTTGAGCCATCAAGCCACTCTCTTGACCCAGCGGGCCACTTTGCCAAAACAATCAAGTTTGTGTGCACTCACAACTAAAACATCACGATGCCAATGTTATTAAACCTGTCGACAAATGAGGAGCAGTGGTAGTTTAATGGAAGGACCTTTACTTATGGGAAGGAAACAAACAATTTTGGGATACAACTTTTTAACAAACCATGATCCCAAGATGGAGAACAACCATTAGATAAAGAGATAAAGAGCGCAATGGGTGTCATCATCAAGCAAGGTTTTCTGTATATATATAATTTTAAAAAGTCCCATCAAAGTCGACAGAGTTGACTTCATTGCACTGAGTTTTTATCCCATATGGCTCAGTCTCCTTCCGCAGCATGGAAAGTGTCGCACAAAGCACAAACTCCATAACTCCAGTGATGACCCTCAGGAGTCTCCGAAAAAAGTCACTCGTGAACCGAAAGATGTGGCCCAGAATCAAACCCTCACCTTCGGAGCACAAGTCAGACGTCTTGACCACTTCTCCATGGAGACTCCATACATAATTTACAAGTTAAAAGAAAAAAAGGAAGACTAGAAATGACTGAAAGTAATTATTTCTTCACTCAGCCCTTACAAAGCATGCCAGAATCCCTTCCCCCACCCTCGAAAGAAGAGACCATGGATGAAGATATTGATGACATGGACTCCAGCATCACCAACAGCAGACACAGATCTGCATCGTCAGGATCCAGATCCAGGTCTAGCAGTGGAAGAAGGAAGCACACTGGTGATTCAAGCTCAGGGCCAACTTCTGATGAAGCTAGGACTGCCAGTAATGTCGTCGCTGGTCAGAGACCAGTCTCTCAGCCCATTGGTGGAGGAGGGGGAGGCCAGTATAGGTCCAGAAGTCTCACTCGTACTGCTGCCATTAGCAAGATGACACTTCTGCAGAGATCAGCTGTATGACCTATTTATCTTTACTATGTGCTCTTTGTTTGTATGCCTGTTTGTCCTTCACTGCCTATCTGACTCTCCTTCTCTGCATGTGTGGGTCTGTCTGTCTCTCCCTCACTGGCTGTCTGTCTCCTGTTTGTCTGTCTCTACCTCTCTGGCGGTTTGTGTGTGTGTCTCTCTCTCCCTCACTGGCTGTCTGTCTGTCTTCTGCTTGTCTCTCTCTCCCTCTCTGCCTGTTGTCTAGCTGTGGGTCTATCTGTCTCTCCCTCTCGTGTTGTGTGTCTCTATCTGTCTCTCCCTCTCTGGCTGTGTGTTTGCCTCACTCTGCCTGCCTGCCTGCCTGCCTGCCTGTCTGTCTGTCTGTCTGTCTGTCTATTTCTCTGAAGATTCAGTCTCCATGTCCTCCCCATATCATTCATCTCTGTCTCTAATTCTGAACCCCATCTGTTTTAGGTCTCCCTCTGTTTCATTTATCCTGTGCGTTCTAGAGGAAGGAGTTTATTCATTCATTCATTCATTCCATTCAGCAGCATGTCCTTTGCAGAACCTCGCTCCCATAACAACCTTACGTAAAACCTCTCGATCATAAGCAAGATGTCCCACATCCGATACACCCATCTGGAGATCATCCGCCACATCCTGCACCCATCTTCTCTTTGGCCTTCCTCTTCCTCTCTTCCCAGGCATATACCCATCCATTATTGTTCTCTCCAAACTTTCGTGACGTTTCAAGTGACCAAAATATTTCAATTTTCTTTGTTTTATCGTTTTTAATAGTCAACCTTCTTTTATATATTCAGCTCTTGAAGTATTGATGCATTTGTTCTTTTCTTTACCCAAGATATTCTTAGAACTCGTCTATAACATTTATATTCAAAGGCGTTTATGCACTGCTCAGCTTGTTTAGTAAGTGTCCAGGTCTCACAGGCGTATGTTGCAATGAGAAAGATGCATGCTCTTAAAGATGTAATTTTTGTACTTCTGTCTGTCCCATTCCATAATTTATTCAGTTGTTTTAGTCTTTGAAGAGCAATTGATAGTCATTGTTTAATTTCTTTCATTGTGTCACTGTTGTTGGTAATCAATGACCCAAGGTATTGAAAATTTTCCACCACCTCCAATTTGTCCTCATTAACAAATATTTCTTTCTCCATAGGGGTTTTATCTGTATCTTTGTTTTTGCAATGTTAAGATACAAGTTGTGATTTTCACTATTCAGTTGGGTTGAGGCTATTAGGTTTTCTATACCAGTCAGTGTTGTGGATAGCAATACTGTTTATAGTTCCCACCATTTTCCATGAAACTAAAAGGTTTCATATTGTGTGTGTGTATATACATATAAACGAGCATAATCTGTTGTGAGATTTCTGATTATACATTTTCTGTGGTAAATTAATATGAGTAGCAGATAGTAACATAAAAGCCCACAGCCTGTTATCAGTTTGGTTTCTTTACCTTTGTTCAGCAAATAAAGGACATGTCAATTGATTGTGCCAAAATCATATGTCTACCTCATCCAGGCCTACAAAAACGTGAGGATCCCTTCACCCACCATTAGCAAGTTCCTGCTTGGGGCTTGTTTCTTTTGTTGATTACCTCTTCACAACACTCAACTACACTCACACAACTAAAAGTCTCAGTTTTCTCAACAATCATGGATAATTGTGGAACATATGGGAATGTCCTGAGTGCAGTGATGTTGGTTCTCAACTCAACTCAACTCAATGGAACAAGAAAGGAAAGAAATTAGTATATAAGCAATAGAAAACTGGAAAGGGCCCCTTTAATATGAATGTTTTGAACAAAGTTTGTCTTGATGTGTGAGAATTCGTTTGAGGGTGATATGCACAGAGAGGTCTGTTGTTTGATACATGAGGAGGTCATGGACTTTTATGGCTGTTGAGGAGATACATGGGGAGGTCATGGACTTCTATGGCTGATGAGGAGATACATGGGGAGGGCATGGACTTTTATGGCTGATGAGGAGATACATGAGGAGGTCATGATGATGAGGAGATACATGGGGAGGTCATGGACTTCTATGGCTGATGAGGAGATACATGGGGAGGGCATGGACTTTTATGGCTGTTGAGGAGATACATGAGGAGGTCATGATGATGAGGAGATACATGGGGAGGTCATGGACTTCTATGGCTGATGAGGAGATACATGGGGAGGGCATGGACTTTTATGGCTGATGAGGAGATACATGGGGAGGTCATGGACTTCTATGGCTGTTGAGGAGATACATGAGGAGGTCATGGACTTTTATGGCTGTTGAGGAGATACATGAGGAGGTCATGATGATGAGGAGATACATGGGGAGGTCAAGGACTTCTATGGCTGATAAGGAGATACATGGGGAGGGCATGGACTTTTATGGCTGTTGAGGAGATACATGAGGAGGTCATGATGATGAGGAGATACATGGGGAGGTCATGGACTTCTATGGCTGATGAGGAGATACATGGGGAGGGCATGGACTTCTATGGCTGATGAGGAGATACATGGGGAGGGCATGGACTTTTATGGCTGATGAGGAGATACATGAGGAGGTCATGGACTTCTATGGCTGATGAGGAGATACATGGGGAGGTCATGGACTTTTATGGCTTATGAGGAGATACATGAGGAGGTCATGGACTTTTATGGCTGTTGAGGAGATACATGGGGAGGTCATGGACTTCTATGGCTGATGAGGAGATACATGGGGAGGGCATGAACTTTTATGGCTGTTGAGGAGATACATGAGGAGGTCATGGACTTTTATGGCTGTTGAGGAGATACATGAGGAGGTCATGATGATGAGGAGATACATGGGGAGGTCATGGACTTCTATGGCTGATGAGGAGATACATGGGGAGGGCATGGACTTTTATGGCTGTTGAGGAGATACATGAGGAGGTCATGGACTTTTATGGCTTATGAGGAGATACATGAGGAGGTCATGGACTTTTATGGCTGTTGAGGAGATACATGGGGAGGTCATGGACTTCTATGGCTGATGAGGAGATACATGGGGAGGGCATGGACTTTTATGGCTGTTGAGGAGATACATGAGGAGGTCATGGACTTTTATGGCTGTTGAGGAGATACATGAGGAGGTCATGATGATGAGGAGATACATGGGGAGGTCATGGACTTCTATGGCTGATGAGGAGATACATAGGGAGGGCATGGACTTTTATGGCTGTTGAGGAGATACATGAGGAGGTCATGGACTTTTACGGCTGATGAGGAGATACATGAGGAGGTCATGGACTTTTACAGCTGATGAGGAGATACATGAGGAGGTCATGATGATGAGGAGATACATGAGGAGGTCATGATGATGTGGAGATACATGAGGAGGTCATGGACTTTTATGGCTGTTGAGGAGATACATGGGGAGGTCATGGACTTCTATGGCTGATGAGGAGATACATGAGGAGGGCATGGACTGTTATGGCTGTTGAGGAGATACATGTAGTCTGATATACAGTGTAATGTTCTTGTCTGTACATGTAGTTAGATACACAGTGTAATGTTCTTGTCTGTACATGTAGTCAGATACACAGTGTAATGTTCTTGTCTGTACATTTAGTTGGATACACTGTGTAATGTTCTTGTCTGTACATGTAGTCAGATACACTGTGTAATGTTCTTGTCTGTACATGTAGTCAGATACACTGTGTAATGTTCTTGTCTGTACATGTAGTCAGATACACTGTGTAATGTTCTTGTCTGTACATGTAGTCAGATACACAGTGTAACGTTCTTGTCTGTACATGTAGTCAGACACACAGTGTAATGTTCTTGTCTCTACATGTAGTCAGATACACAGTGTAATGTTCTTGTCTCTACATGTAGTCAGAAACACATGTTCTTGTCTGTACATGTAGTCAGAAACACATGTTCTTGTCTGTACATGTAGTCAGATACACAGTGTAATGTTCTTGTCTGTACATGTAGTCTGATATACAGTGTAATGTTCTTGTCTGTACATGTAGTTAGATACACAGTGTAATGTTCTTGTCTGTACATGTAGTCAGATACACAGTGTAATGTTCTGGTCTGTACATGTAGTCAGATACACAGTGTAATGTTCTTGCCTGTACATGTAGTCTGATACACAGTGTAATGTTCTTGTCTGTACATGTAGTCAGATACACAGTGTAATGTTCTTGTCTGTACATGTAGTCAGATACACAGTGTAATGTTCTTGTCTGTACATGTAGTCAGATACACAGTGTAATGTTCTTGTCTGTACATGTAGTCAGATACACAGTATAATGTTCATCTGTACATGTAGCCATATACACAGTGTAATGTTCTTGTCTGTACATGTAGTCAGAAACACATGTTCTTGTCTGTACATGTAGTCAGAAACACATGTTCTTGTCTGTACATGTAGTCAGATACACAGTGTAATGTTCTTGTCTGTACATGTAGTCAGATAAACAGTGTCATGTTCTTGTCTGTACATGTAGTCAGATACACAGTGTAATGTTCTTGTCTGTACATGTAGTCAGATAAACAGTGTCATGTTCTTGTCTGTACATGTAGTCAGATACACAGTGTAATGTTCTTGTCTGTACATGTAGTCTGATACACAGTGTAATGTTCTTGTCTGTACATGTAGTCAGATACACAGTGTAATGTTCTTGTCTGTACATGTAGTCAGATACACAGTGTAATGTTCTTGTCTGTACATGTAGTCAGATACACAGTGTAATGTTCTTGTCTGTACATGTAGTCTGACACACAGTGTAATGTTCTTGTCTGTACATGTAGTCTGATACACAGTGTAATGTTCTTGTCTGTACATGTAGTCAGATACACAGTGTCATGTTCTTGTCTGTACATGTAGTCAGATACACAGTGTAATGTTCATGTCTGTACATGTAGTCAGATACACAGTGTAATGTTCATCTGTACATGTAGCCAGATACACATTATAATGTTCTTGTCTGTACATGTAGTCAGAAACACATGTTCTTGTCTGTACATGTAGTCAGAAACACATGTTCTTGTCTGTACATGTAGTCAGATACACAGTGTAATGTTCTTGTCTGTACATGTAGTCAGATACACAGTGTAATGTTCTTGTCTGTACATGTAGTCAGATACACAGTGTAATGTTCTTGTCTGTACATGTAGTCAGACACACAGTGTAATGTTCTTGTCTGTACATGTAGTCAGATACACCGTATAATGTTCTTGTCTGTACATGTAGTCAGATACACCATGTAATGTTCTTGTCTGTACATGTAGTCAGATACACCATGTAATGTTCTTGTCTGTACATGTAGTCAGATTCACCATGTAATGTTCTTGTCTGTACATGTAGTCAGATACACCATGTAATGTTCTTGTCTGTACATGTAGTCAGATACACAATGTCATGTTCTTGTCTGTACATGTAGTCAGATACACCTGTTAATAAATAGATAATGTTGGTTGGTTTTGTTAATAAATAGGTAATGTTGGTTGGTTTTGTTAATAAATAGGTAATGTTGGTTGGTTCTGTTAACAAATAGATACTGTTGGTTAATTCTTTTGACAAACAGATAATATTGATTGATTTGTTTCTGTTAACAAATAGATAATGTTGGTTGATTCTGTCAACAAAAAGCTAATGTGGGTTGGTTACATTAACAAATAGATAATGTTGGTTCAGTCAGCAAATACATAATGTGGGTTGGTTATGTTAACAAATAGATAATTTTGGTTGGCAGTGTTAACAAATAGATAATGGTGATTGAATTATTTAACAAATAGATGTTGGTTGATTTGTTTAACAAATAGATAATGTTGGCACATACAAATTTTGTCACTAGAATTTGACATATACAGGGTCAGCAGATGAAAGAGCATCTTGTAGGTAGATACAGGTGTATGTATATACAGCAACCATTGTCCTACATTGATTATTGGGTCTCCTATCAATAGAAGAGGTGAAGTAGAGAAATGAGCATTATGGGGGGATAATACTCAACAAGAGTTGGGAGTAAGGTCCCTTGTACACACCTGAGACACATTGGGCATATAGTGCTGGATGCATGGTCAGCACTCCAGGGGTCATGTGATCAATATCACGCCGGCCGCCTTTACTTTCCAAGACATTTCCTGGTACAAATTTTAGGCTGGGTCGACCTGTTAGTCTAGAACATTTGAAAAATGTGTATGCAAAATGAGAGTTAATCAATCTTCAGGAATCCCTGTGCAGTCGAAAAACTATAACACGTCATTCTCGTCTATTTCTCAACATGCTATAAAATATGGGCATATCGTGAACTAAGAAACAGTGTTTCTTTTATTGTATTTGACGAACAATAAATTATTGCTCAAATGTAGTGATGTGTCAGTAATTAGGCAATTCCAGCTGGTTTTATGCAAACAGAAAGAGTTTGTGTTAAATGTGAAATTACAGTGGGGATATCAGATGTTCCACATTCGAACAATAGCTATGACTATGGGTTTTAATTGTTTCAGCTGAAGTATTATTTATTCATGAACTTCATATGATATATAACTCTGCAGAATGCACCTGATGAGATGCAGCAAAATATGCCAGGCAATAAATCGTGCAACATATTGTTTGTGGTTTCTGTGTTTAAATTCACTAAGGGGATACATTGTTTTGAAACAGAGATAAGAAAAAAATTCTGACCATGGTAAAAGACATAAGATTCTTATCAAAGCCATCCTGGAAGGAATAGTTATAGACAGACAAGCAAGAGGTAGACAACAGCACACGTGGGATGATGACATCAAGAGATGAGAGAACACTAGTCTGCCAGAGTGTACAACCAAAATGAGAGACAGAAAGAGGAGACCCATTGCAGCCAACATTTATTGTGAAGTTAGTTGCATATCTTTTACAGGACATCACAGACAACACCAGCATTTTTTGCTGTTGTGATCTCTTTGCAAGTTTATATTCAGTAGTTTGCCATTGATTTCTGAACAATCGACACCCATACCATTTCATAAAAACACCAGCGCAAGGCGGTCTGCTGCCGTCACCCTCAGCTGTGTTTCGAACACGGATATGCGAGATTACGACCTGCGTCTGTAACCTCTTTGCCACAGAACCGGCTATTATTGTGAAGAGGGCACTTAATTCACTGATTGTCACTCTGCCAGGATGCATTTCTTCAGCAGAAGAGACTCATTTTAACCTGTTGGGGTTCATGATGTTGTTGATAATTGATTGTTTATAGAATTGTGTTAGTTATGTAAACATCGCTGGAAATAGCATCTGGATTTTTACAGATCAATGAAAACTGGAAGTTCCACAAGCCAAGGATAGCTTCCTATTGGTTGGTGAAATTAGATTCTATAAAACGAAGGAAGGTAATTTTGCACCAATTGTATGTTCATATTTTTTCAAACTAAGACTGCTGAATTATTTGAGAATTGCTTCATAAATATGGCCAAAGATTTCTTGAAAGATGTCAACAATTTGAAGTGGATATTAATAAATAAGCTGATCATTAGCATTTTTAAAAAATTAGCTGTAGTAAGAGATTTAAGTAAAACATTGCTGATTCAGTTTTGAGGAGGTGTGAAATAATATAGAATTATTATAAAATTGTAGATGATAGAATGTGTGATTAGGATATTTACAATACACAACTATGCTAGGACAGATCCTTGTTATTCTCATGAATGTAGAATAGAAGTTGAAGTGCATTGCTTTTTTCTAGCAAAATCATTGATTTAACTCCAACTAAGACTATTGACCACTCTCCCAGGTAGATCATTGATCAGTCTCCTTGACAGTATATTGACCACTCTCCCAGACAGTATATTGACAACTCTTCCAGACAGTATATTGACCACTCTCCCAGATAGTATATTGACCACTCTCCCAGACAGTATATTGACCACTCTCCCAGACAGTATATTGACCACTCTTCCAGACAGTATATTGACCACTCTCCCAGACAGTATATTGACCACTCTCCCAGACAGTATATTGACCACTCTCCCAGACAGTATATTGACCTCTCTCCCAGACACTATATTGACCTCTCTCCCAGACAGTATATTGACCTCTCTCCTAGACAGTATATTGACCTCTCTCCCAGACAATATATTGACCTCTCTCTCCCAGACAGTATATTGACCTCTCTCCCAGACAGTATATTGACCTCTCTCCCGGACAGTATATTGACCACTCTCCCATACAGTATATTGACCACTCTCCCATACAGTATATTGACCACTCTCCCATACAGTATATTGACCACTCTCCCATACTGTTTATTGACCACTCTCCTGGACAGTATATTGACCACTCTCCTGGACAGTATATTGTCCTCTCTCCTGGACAGTATATTGACCTCTCTCCCATACAGTATATTGACCACTCTCCTATACAGTATATTGACCTCTCTCCCATACAGTATATTGACCACTCTCCTAGACAGTATATTGACCACTCTCCTGGACAGTATATTGACCTCGCTCCTGGACAGTATATTGACCACTCTCCTGGACAGTATATTGACCACTCTCCTTTACAGTATATTGACCACTCTCCCAGACAGTATATTTACCTCTCTCCCGGACAGTATATTGACCACTCTCCCAGACAGTATATTGATCACTCTCCCAGACAGTATATTGACCACAATTTGAGACAGTATATTGACCACTCTCCCAGACAGTATATTGACCACGCTCCCAGACAGTATATTGACCACTCTCCCAAACAGTATATTGACCTCTCTCCCATACAGTATATTGACCACTCTCCCAGACAGTATATTGACCAATCTTGCAGACAGTATATTGACCACTTTCTCAGACAGTAAATTTACCACTCTCCCCGACAGTAAATTGACCATTCTCCTGGACAGTATATTGACTACTCTCCCATACAGTATATTGACTTCTCTGCCATACATTATATAGACCACTCTTCCAGACAGTATATTGATCACTCTCCCATGTGGACCAGTGATCAGTCTCCCAGTATATTGACCAGTCTACCATTCTCTTGCCCTTTTAATCCTTTTTTACTGGATTTGTACCATAGTTTTTAATGCACTATAGTGCTGTGGCTAGTTTCCTGTTTTCTTTTTAACAGTCCCCATTATTGCTTCTTTTTAATAGTCCCCAATATTGTTTCTTTTTACTAGTCCCCAATATTGTTTCTTTTTGCTAGTCCCCAAAATTGTTTTTTTTAAAACATTCCCCAATATTATTTCTTTTTAATAGTCCCCAATATTGTTTCTTTTTAATAGTCCCCAATATTGTTTCTTTTTAATAGTCCCCAATATTGTTTCTTTTTAATATCCCCAATATTGTTTCTTTTTAATAGTCCCCAATATTGTTTCTTTTTAATAGTCCCCAATATTCTTTATTTTTAATAGTCCACAATATTGTTTCTTTTTAATAGTCCCCAATATTGTTTCTTTTTAATAGTCCCCAATATTGTTTCTTTTTAATAGTCCCTAATATTGTTTCTTTTTAATAGTGTCCAATAGTGTTTCTTTTTAATAGTCCCCAAAATTGTTTTTTTTAAAACAGTCCCCAATATTGTTTCTTTTGAATAGTCCTCATGATTGTTTCTTTTTAAAGTTTCCAGTATTATGAAGCCAAGGTGTTCAAAGCCGGCTCTCTGACCGAGGGGTTAGCAGCTTTCTCCGTAATCCAAATAATCTCATGGTTGACGTGAGTGCACGAGAATTGGAAGTGGTTCGAGTCACACCAGTGACTTATGAGAGTATGAAGCCGGTCACTCAGAAAGTCGTGGCGTGCTGATGAGTGTAATCTAGCTTAGGAATCAACATACACCTGAAAGATGCTGATGTTGACCGCAATATCCTGAAACAGGAAAAAAAAGGGTGGAAAAAAAAAGGTGTTCAAAGCTTGAGACATTTTGAACTTCTTCATTGACTGCAATATTTTGTTGACATGTAGTTTTATGGGCAATATTGAGAAATATATTTGAACAAATTAAAACCCTCATTACAGTGATTCTGCCTTGTTTTATTATTTCCAGGTTATAGATATTGTCAGACATAATGTCCGCAATATGTTACAGCATATCTGGCACTCTGCCGACATTGATAGCCTCCGTCTGTGCAGAATTTTTGGCCGTCTGTTCAACAGATTGATCTGGAGTCATGGTCAAGGACTTTGGCTTTGCTTTTCTTCAAAGAGGTATGTTCATAGCAACAAAATATTGATAATGATTAGGTTTCATCACACAAGAGGTATTTAATTCATTCAGTCCCAGTAAAAATATGTGATCCGTGGTTGGCTCTTCCCACAAACCTTTTTTTTTACATTTGGTCTGGACACACTAAAAAATCTGGCTACTCCGATAACCACTTCCACTTAAAAATATCTGGCTACTCCAATAGTCACTTCCACTCTGCTAGCCCTTTAACAGTGATGCATTCATGATTTTTCATTATGGTTATTTTTCCCTGTATTTTTTTCTGCTGTAAAAGTTTTATTTGGAACTAGAGGAGTTCAAGAAAGCATACAACATTTATGTGTTCAATTCCTGTCCCTTGGTCATGTCTGTGTTTCTCTGACTGTTTACTTCTCTAGAATCTGTCCAATCTTAGTCCCTTATTATGCCATCCCTTCCTTAGTTACCTCTTACGACATGCATGGTAGATTACAGTGTTACTGTTCTTTGCTTCACTATGGTAGGTTACAGAGTTACTATTCTCGGCTTCAAAATGGTAGGTTACAGAGTTACTGCTCTTGGTTTCACTATGGTAGGTTACAGTGTAACTTTTCTTTGCTTCACTATAGTAGGTTACAGTGTTACTGTTCTTTGCCTCATAATGGTAGGTTACAGTGTTACTGTTCTTTACTTCACTATGGTAGGTTACAGATCTACTGTTCTTTGCTTCACTATGGAAGGTTACAGAGTTACTGTTCTTGGCTTTACAATGGTAGGTTACAGTGTTGCTGTTCTTTGCTTCTCTAGGTAGGTTACAGTGTTACAGTTCTTTGCCTCATAATGGTAGGTTACAGTTCTTTGCTTCACTATGAAAGGTTACAGTGTTACAGTTATTTGCTTCACTATGGTAGGTTACAGTGTTACTTTTCTTTGCTTCACTATGGAAGGTTACAGTGTTACTGTTCTTTGCTTCACTATGGTAGGTTACAGTGTTACAGTTCTTTGCTTCACTATGGTAGGTTACAGTTCTTTGCTTCACTATGGAAGGTTACAGTTCTTTGCTTCACTATGGTAGGTTACAGTTCTTTGCTTCACTGTGGTAGGTTACAGTTCTTTGCTTCTCTAGGTAGGTTACAGTGTTACAGTTCTTTGCTTCACTATGGTAGGTTACAGTGTTACAGTTCTTTGCTTCACTATGGTAGGTTACAGTGTTGCTGTTCTTTGCTTCTCTAGATAGGTTACAGTGTTACAGTTCTTTGCTTCACTATGGTAGGTTACAGTGTTACAGTTCTTTGCTTCACTATGGAAGGTTACAGTGTTACTGTTCTTTGCTTCACTATGGAAGGTTACAGTGTTACTGTTCTTTGCTTCTCTAGGTAGGTTACAGTGTTACAGTTCTTTGCTTCACTATGGAAGGTTACAGTGTTACTGTTCTTTGCTTCACTATGGTAGGTTACAGTGTTACAGTTCTTTGCTTCACTATGGTAGGTTACAGTGTTACAGTTCTTTGCTTCACTATGGTAGGTTACAGTGTTGCTGTTCTTTGCTTCTCTAGATAGGTTACAGTGTTACAGTTCTTTGCTTCACTATGGTAGGTTACAGTGTTACAGTTCTTTGCTTCACTATGGAAGGTTACAGTGTTACTGTTCTTTGCTTCACTATAGAAGGTTACAGTGTTACTGTTCTTTGCTTCACATGGTGGGTTACAGTTCTTTGCTTCACTATGGTAGGTTACAGTGTTACAGTTCTTTGCTTCTCTAGGTAGGTTACAGTGTTACAATTCTTTGCTTCACTATGGTAGGTTACAGTGTTACAGTTCTTTGATTCTCTAGGTAGGTTACAGTGTTACAGTTCTTTGCTTCACTATGGTAGGTTACAGTGTTACTGTTCTTTGCTTCACTATGGTAGGTTACAGTGTTACAGTTCTTTGCTTCACTGTGGTAGGTTACAGTTTTACAGTTCTTTGCTTCACTATGGTGGGTTACAGTGTTACAGTTCTTTGCTTCTCTAGGTAGGTTACAGTGTTACAGTTCTTTGCTTCACTATGGTAGGTTACAGTGTTACAGTTCTTTGCTTCACTATGGTAGGTTACAGTGTTACAGTTCTTTGCTTCACTATGGAAGGTTACAGTGTTACTGTTCTTTGCTTCACTATGGAAGGTTACAGTGTTACTGTTCTTTGCTTCACATGGTGGGTTACAGTGTTACTGTTCTTTTCTTCACATGGTGGGTTACAGTGTTACTGTTCTTTGCTTCACTATGGTAGATTACAGTGTTACTTTTCTTTGCTTCACTATGGTAGATTACAGTGTTACTGTTCTTTGCTTCACATGGTGGGTTACAGTGTTACTGTTCTTTGCTTCACTATGGTAGGTTAGTGTTATTGTTCTTTGCTTCACTATGGTAGGTTAGTGTTATTGTTCTTTGCTTCACTATGGTAGGTTAGTGTTACTGTTCTTTGCTTCACTATGGAAGGTGACAGCATTACTGTTCTTTGCTTCACTATAGTAGTTTACAGTGTAACTGTTCTTTGCCTCATAATTGTAGGTTACAGTGTTACTGTTCTTTACTTCACTATGGTAGGTTAGTGTTACTGTACTTTGCTTCACTATGTTAGGTGACAGAGTTACTGTTCTTTACTTCACTGTGGTAGGTGACAGAGTTACTGTTCTTTGCTTCACTATGGTAGGTGACAGAGTTACTGTTCTTTTCTTCTCTTATGGGCGCCAGCAACACATGGGTGTTTTACTACTTGTAGCATTGTTTTTGTCTCATCAAATTCAAAATTCACAGAGAAAATTGAGCTAAAAGTTCACTTTTTGTATAAGGCTGGTCGAACCCAGAGCTGTACTGGTCAAACAAATTAATCCTCTGTCTGTTGGGGATTGAACTCAGACCACTGCCATCACAAGCAAGTACACTAACCACTATGCCACCACAACTCCCTCTATTATTAATATAGGACCCAATTCCCTGTAGCTTACAAAGGCAAAATTATAGTATTTAGAGAAAATGCATTCAGATTTAAACATCGGAATACTGAGGTCAAAGGATTTACTGTGTATGAGAGTCTTGCACCAAACATGAGAAAAAACTCGCAACCTATATAAATTAATCTTCTGTTTATTCTTCATTCCTCTTTCGAGGGAAGCACATCACACCTGTTTACTCACCTCAGATGTCAGTGTGTTTGACACCTGCATGCATTTTTGTAAGGTTGACTTACGACAAGACGGATTCCATCCAACGTAATGGGCTCTTTCTACCTATGGATAAGTTTATTTGTTTCAAAGGTTGAACCAAGGCAGTGGCCTTATAGCCTACTCTTTGTAATTTCCAATTGCTACAGGGATTCGTTAATACGCACAACTTAAACAAGGATTTCCTATTTGTGGCCCTTATCCCAGAAAGAGTAGGTATCCGATCTCTTTACCCAAGAGATCAGGAGAGCATTGTGATATCATTAGATAAAACTGATTCTTCGACACATTCCCAGCCCTTGCAGAGACTGAACTTGGTACCTTAGTCAGTAGTCACGGTTCCAACTTTACAGCAAAGGGTCGCCCCACTGCCATGCCAACACAAATGTCTGCCATGAAAAATACAGTTCATCGTCAATGGAAGCTGTAGTCGCTAGAAAACCAGCAGCCATACATTACTGCATAAGGCAACCCAGTTAGTTCAGTGACCGTTTGGCCGCTATTTTTCTGAACATTGAGTTTACACTACAAACAACTGCGGACATATATATAAGCACTCCACACGAAATCCATAGCACATAGTGTCGCTCCACACACTCAACTAAATAGCAGGGTGATGAAACCATGCATTACCAGTCCAACATGAGGAAAATGCGTAAGCAAACTATAGCCACAAGCATAAACACTCCAGAGGTCATAACTACTAAATTGCCTATCCTCCATGTTGGGTACCACCCATACCTTCTAAGCCTGAGGCAGGCACTGTAATCTCTCCGCCACGGCTCCCCTTTAAATGACTTAATCAGTGACAATCTGGCGTGGAACTACATTTCAAACAAGAAAAAAAGAGTTAATTTCTTCCCCATTTTTGTTTCAGTAACGTGTGGGAAGCAGTTATCTGTAAAAGCGGGGAAAATGTATCAGACATAGAAATGGAGTGTTGTCGAAGGATAACTCAGTTGTGCCAGGACTGTTTGCTCATAGTGTACATGTTTGCGGAGGAGGCCAAAAGTTCAGCTAGCATCGTCAGTGATGAACAAGGACAACAGCAACTGGAAAATAAGCATCTTACACATGTGCAGAATGGGTGAGTTGTTTGGATTTCCATTAAAAATAAGTGTGATTTCTGTGTGGTTAAATGAAAACCTTAGATGTTTTTTGTGTGTTAAAATAGTTGCAAATCCTTTACAGGACATTGAAGTCAACCCCAGCATTTTTTGACTGTTTGTGATCTCTTGGCATGTTTACATTCAGTAGTTTGCCATTGCTTTCTGAATGACCGGCACCCATATCTTTTTATAAAAAACTCCACCACAAGGTGGTCTGCTGCCAAATCACTCACAGCTGTGTTTCGAACCCCTTCCACAGAGCCGGCTCCATGTGTGTGTGAGTATATTCTGA
Source organism: Cepaea nemoralis (assembly GCA_014155875.1). NCBI lineage: Eukaryota > Metazoa > Mollusca > Gastropoda > Stylommatophora > Helicidae > Cepaea > Cepaea nemoralis. The sequence continues at coordinate 200,800 of JACEFZ010027456.1, forward strand.
AGAAGCAGAGAACAAAAGTATTATTTTTTGATGTAGTACTGCGTTCAACTCAAGTCCACCAGCGCCGATAAAGTAGTTGCATTCCTATTGAAAAAAAATGCTCTTGGTCACAGCTCAGTGTGCCTGACCCAGGCATGAAGCAGTCTGTCACAGAAGTCACAGCTGTTTTGAAACTTCCTACTCCACTCATACACTCAATGGACTGACAGGCATGCATCACCATACTGGACCTTCATAAGCTGATGAATTTCTATAGGTTTCACCCCTTCGCTGATTTCACACAAAAAAAACCAGATAACAGAACACTGCTCCTCATTGGGCGCAGGTCAACAGTGGGGTGGCCATCTTTAAACTTTATGTCACAGTGTTCATTCTGCACCGTGACATCACATGCTAAACACTCTTGACATCCTTAACAACAATATTGAAGGTGACAAGACAATGGCATGGTTATTGTAATTTCTATCACACTTTTAAGGTTTTCATTTGAAGCCACCTCGTAAAAGGGCAGCCATGGCTGAGAGGTCACAGTGTCTAATCTAGGCTTAGGAAGTACTAGGTTCAGTTTCAACACAAGGCTGGAAGTATTTCTCCAGGTGGAGAAAGTGGTGGAACAGACTGAGAACTCTTTTGTGGAGAAAATTATATGGCGGGGGATTGGCAGGGGTTCTAGGCAAATCTCAAAACTGAAAGGGCAGACCAGGAAAACTTTTAATCAGATGACAGTTGGAACGATTAGCAGTATGACTCTTCGCTGGCCTTTGAAAGAGGGGATGGAGCACGTGTGGGAATATCCTGAGTGCAGTAATGTCGTTTCTTAGCTCAACACGGCTTAACTCAACTCATCGATATCTAATTATACTCCCTTGATCTCTCGGGTAGTCAGATTTGATACATAGCTTCCTCAGATATGGATGGAAAACAGGAGGTTCCTATGCAAGTTGTACATTTTTAAAAATCCCTTGACAGTTAGAAATTGCTGAGAGTAGGCCATAGGGATGCTGCCCTGACAAAATTATTAGGAAAGAAATTCTTTCCAAGGATAAATAGAGCCCGTGGTCTTGGATGGAATCTGTCTAGAGGCAGCATGACACACATGCATGCTGAAGTTGCACAAACTGACCTTTGAGATGCATCAACTTGGTGTGAGGCTCTCCCCTCAAAAGGGAAACAAAGAAGATTTATGGAAAATTATAGCATGTTTTGTTGTTGTTGCAATATTGGAAGCTGGACACAGAAATCTTGCATATTACATTCAATTGGTCACGCTGAATCAGTTTTAACATATGGCTGTCGATTCTGGACATTTTGTGAACAAACAAACAAATCCCTTGAGGCAACAAAATGTGATTTTGAACAAGAATGCTAAAAATATCTTAACCCTTTACCGGGCGTAGCGGCCAAACGCGGCTTTACCCGTGGACGGGAAAAACGCCAGAAAACGCCTGTGAATACTAAGCATTGTAAAAATGCAATCTCGCAGCTTTCCGAGGCTTCCGATTGTCTACTTTCAGTTTCACCGATAGCTTGACAATGTGGCCACCATTTGCAAGTGTGAACTTTGAATTTGAACGAATGTTTTAAATAGTTTTTGGGGGTTTCTTCTTCTTCTTCTGCGTTCATCCTGTTTTTTTTTTTTTCCGGATGTGACTGCGTTGTGCCTGTTTACAGCAGAGCTGCGTTCTTGCGCCGTTAGGCCGACACATCCGACTTCTGCTGGCATTTGTTGACCGGGTTAACCTTCCCAGGTTTTTGGGGGTTTTACGCTTTGTATTTCAAAATGGATTTCGACGATTCTTCAAGTGATAGCAGAAATTTCACTGGGTTCAATTTAAGTGACATTGAAGGGCACAAAGTTGACTATTAATCGGAGCTAGATATCAGTGATCAGTATTAGCAATCGTGAGTCGGACTTTAAAGAAAGTGATTCTGATTCTGAAAATATGTTTGTAAATTGCCGTATAAATGACTGACAATCACAAACAATATGTTCTATTTTGTAAATATTTGTGTTCATGTGTGGATTACCGGCAACATTCACGTGAGTAAAATAATCTGCATGCTTTTTCCTTCATTTTGTTTTTTATTTTACTAAAATCTGTTGACTAACACCTTATATGTGATGTTTTTACAAACGTAACCCAAAATTTTACCGAACCTCAAAAATCTTGCCCGTTCAAGGCTAGAAAACAGACAAACGTCTGCCCTGTAAAGGGTTAAATAACCCAAATGAGTAATCCGCATGCTTTGAAAGAGGCTAACACACAAAGGCAACTCTCTACAACTATAAGAAAGAGGCTAACACACAAAGGCAACTCTCTACAACTATTAGACACAGGAAATCAACCTTTTATGGCTACATAATGAGAAGATAAAGATTAGAACATATTGTAACAACTGGATAGATTTCTGAAAGAGTGAATAGAGGAAGACAAATAGAGAAGATCTTCGCCAGACTTTCTCATGCCATGGACAAATATCAGCAAATAAACTAATACATTCTGATAATGATGGTGATCTTGATGGAGATTTTGATGATGATGATAATGATGGTAATTTTGATGAAGATGCCACCTTTGCTAATGATGATGATGCCAACACTGCTGTCTGCTGGTGATGATGATGCTACCACTGCTGGTGATGATGATGCCACCCCTGCTGTTGATGATACTGATAATGATGCCACTCCTGTTGGTGATGATGATGCCACACATGCTGGTGATGATGATACTGATGATGATACCACACATGCTGGTGATGATGATACTGATGATGATGCCACACATACTGTTGATGATGATGATACTGATGGTGAGGCCACCCCTGCTGGTGATGATGATACTGATGATGATGCCACCCTTGCTGGTGATGATCATACTGATGATGATGCCACACATGCTGGTGATGATGATGATACTGACGGTGAGGCCACCACTGCTGGTGATGAAGACACTAATGATGATGCCACACATACTGTTGATGATCATACTGATGATGATGCCACACATGCTGTTGATGATCATACTGATGATGATGCCACACATGCTGTTGATGATCATACTGATGATGATGCCACACATGCTGGTTATGCTGATACTGATGATGATGCCACACATGCTGTTGATGAACATACTGATGATGATGCCACACATGCTGGTGATGATCATACTGATGATGATGCCACACATGCTGTTGATGATCATACTGATGATGATGCCACACATGCTGTTGATGATCATACTGATGATGATGCCACACATGCTGGTGATGATCATACTGATGATGCCACACATGCTGGTTATGCTGATACTGATGATGATGCCACACATGCTGTTGATGATCATACTGATGATGATGCCACACATGCTGGTTATGCTGATACTGATGATGATGCCACACATGCTGTTGATGATCATACTGATGATGATGACACACATGCTGGTGATGATGATGATACTGATGGTGAGACCACCCCTGCTGGTGATGAAGATACTAATGATGATGATACTGATGATGATGCCACCACTGCTGGTGATGATCATACTGATGATGATGCCACACATGCTGGTGATGATACTGATGGTGAGGCCACCCCTGCTGGTGATGAATGATACTGAATGATGATGCCACCACTGCTGGTGATGATATACTGATGATGATGCCACCCCTGCAAATGATGATGGTGGTGAAACTGGTGGTGATGTGGTAAAGCTATTTTCCATAATTTTATTCTGTAAAGCTGTATTTTGTGTTACTTTATGTTGTTCAGGTGCATAACAGCAGGTCTATCTCAGTGCATGCATGTGTCTCGTCTGTCTGTGTATATGTTTAATTGTAAAGTTCTCACTGTGTACCACAGATTCAAGGCATGACTTCACCAGCAAGGCTTATCTCCCCAGGTATGTGACCACCCATGATGTGAAGCCCCCTATCAACTGGACCCCACGCACTAAATATAGCCAAAGATTCCTCAAGCTTTACCCAACATGCAACCACAGCACCTCATGACCACAGCCTTGCTTCCTGTTTCAGCATCTTGGAAGTTTGTCTCAAATCCTTTCTTGTAATTGAGGACTGAAATGTTACATCCCCCCTGTCTTATTGCAGTAGATGTCAGATTCATTTACCAGGAATGCAGTTTTTATCACTTTGACTCATTGATTATTAAATCTATGTCACTTTCATTTATTGACTTAAAATCTATATACCACTTTGAATCAAAGAACAGAAATCACTTGCTGCATGGTTACAAACTGATAAAGGGATAACAAGATTACACTTAATTCTTCAACAAATGGTGTGGCCAAAGTTCTTTTAAAGATATGTAGTGTTCTCAAACATTCTACTGGGCAGCTATTAGTATTAAAGTTATCGGCAAACATTCAACTTGAGAGCTATTAGTATTAAAGTTATCAGCAAGTATTATACTTTGTCAGCTACCAGTATTAAAGTTATCAGCAAACATTCAACTTGGGAGCTATTAATATTAAATTTATCAGCAAACATTCAATCTGAGAGCTATTAATAATAATAATAATATTGAAGTTATCAGCAAACATTAAAATTGGGAGCTATTAATAATAAAGTTATCAGCAAACATGAGCTATTAGTATTAAAGTTATCAGCAAATATTCAACTTCGGAGCTACTAATATTAAAGTTATCAGCAAATATTCAACTTTGGAGCTACTAATATTAAAGTCATCAGCAAACATTCAACTTGGAAGCTATTAGTATTAAAGTTATCAGCAAATATTCAAAACTTGGGAGCTATTAATATGAAAGTAATTAGCAAGTATTAAGTTGAGTTGCTATTAGTTTTAAAGTTATCAGCAAACATTCTGCAAGGTAACTATTAGTATTAAAGTTATCAACAAACATTCTACTGGGTAGGTATTAGTATCAAAGTTATCAGCAAACATTCAACTTGGGAAGTTATCAGCAAGTAGTATACTTTTTCAGCTACCAGTATTAAATTTATCAGCACACATTATACTGGGTAGCTACCAGTATTAAAATTATCTGCAAACATTCAACTTGGCAGCTATTAGTATTAAAGTTATCAGCATTCAACTTGTGAGCCACTTAGCATTACGATTGCTGAGAAAACATTCCACTTTTTTGGGCTATTTGCATTAAAATTATGAGAAAACATTCCACTTTTTTGAGCTATTTGCATTAAAATTGTGAGAAAACATTCCACTTTTTTTTTTAGCTATTTGCATTAAAATTGTGAGAAAACATTCCACTTTTTTTTTAGCTATTTGCATTAAAATTGTGAGAAAACATTCCACTTTTTTTTGCTATTTGCATTAAAATTATGAGAAAACATTCCACTTTTTTTTTAGCTATTTGCATTAAAATTGTGAGAAAACATTCCACTTTTTTTTTTTTAGCTATTTGCATTAAAATTGTGAGAAAACATTCCACTTTTTTTTAGCTATTTACATTAAAATTGTGAGAAAACATTCCACTTTTTTTTTGCTATTTGCATTAAAATTGTGAGAAAACATTCCACTTTTTTTTTTTTTTTAGCTATTTGCATTAAAATTGTGAGAAAACATTCCACTTTTTTTTTTAGCTATTTGCATTAAAATTGTGAGAAAACATTCCACTTTTTGTTTTAGCTATTTGCATTAAAATTGTGAGAAAACATTCCACTTTTTGAGCTACTTGTATTAAATTTGTGAGAAAACATTCCACTTGTTAAGCTACTTGCATTAAATTTGTGAGAAAATATTCCACATTTTGAACTACTTGCATTAAACTTATGAGCAAGAGTACATTACATGACTATAAACTAAATTTCACCAATATTATAATTGCTTATGTCTTTTCTTCTCTTTTTTTTTTTGCCCCGTGTCCTCCACAGGGACATAATCCCTCAACCAACCCCCGCCAGCTGTCGTATATGTTGCTATCTCCTGCAGCTGCGTATTTATCTTCCAGCATTATGTGCTAAGCCTAAAATATAAGCTTTAACTGATTCAATGACAACCAAAAAGTAGGTTTGGACCAGACGTGGTACAAATCAAATGAACAAGCATTAAAATTGCAGAAGATACCGAGAAACAAAACACATGACACGATGACCCTAGTATGGCGATATATCATCCTTCTGTCCAAATATGGAGTCACATTGGCGATATATTATCATTTCAGCACTGAATCAGTTAAGCGCTCAAAATGTGCGTGCTAGCATGCTGAGCCTTCAGTGTGTGTTAAGTGCTCAAAATGTGTGTGCTGGCACATGTTAGCACAGCTTTGAGAGAACGCTGGGTGTGTTGATAATTTTGCCTGCGGTTTGTCAGTTTTCAACAATTTTTGTAAAAGGATTTGAACTATTTAAATGAGTTGTGGCTTCTAATTCTGTTGCCAACTTCACAAAGTATAATGCTTCTTATTCTTATTTTACCCAGCATCCCCCACTGCGGCATGCATCTTCAACCAACTCAACCAAACCTACAGCTCTGTCCATGTCTTCCCCACATGATTCATCTCTGTCTTTAATTGTCTTCTCAGTATATTTTACTTCTCCCACTATTTCATTTGCCTTGCAGTTTCCAGATAAGGGAGTGTCTAGCAATACTATACTCAGATTTTCTCAATATGTGTCCTATTTGGCATCATCATCTTTTCTTCTTCTCTTAACTCACTGGTATTTGTTTAGTTCTCTCCATGAGTTCTGCATTGGTTATTTTGTCGTACCATGTTAGCACCAATAGGTATAATACTAGTGTGAGTTTATTTATAGTTAATGAGATAAATGCAGTCACAAAGTTAAATTTATGCTGGAGTTTAGTGCTTGCTGCATTGATAACTCTCCTGAGACTTGAGCAGAATATGCCATCCCTCCTTCTTTTGTAAAACTTGTTCAACAATTCTGCTGAACAATTTCCGAAGGATAATTGTTGACAGCACATCGAAGTCAGTAACATTAATTTACTTGGAGGTGGTGTGCTGATGCCGAGGTAGCGTGTCAGATGGACTAAAATGTTGATTTCCCGTCCATGACTCGGGGATGTAAATTACAAGCACCTCTGAAGTTGGAGTAGGGGGATCACCTGATGGCGAGGGACACTGGTAATAGGGAAAGCTAATACACACACACAAAATCAGTCCAGGGTAGTAGAAGTAGTAACAGTGTGTATGGACTACGCTTGAGTTCAAAGCGAGCGACTGCTCGCAGTGGAGATGTGGTACCTGAGGGGAATGTTGTGAATATGTTGGATTACTAGAGTAACTAGGAATGATTGACTTATGTCAGTAGAACATTATATATGACAATAAGAATAAGGGAAACAGTTTCTTTGGTCATGTAATGAGAAGAGAGGCACTGGAAAACATAGTGATAACTGGAATTAGATGGAGAATAGACAGAGAGAAATGATGCTAGACTGACAGATGAAGGCGTATAATCAGCAGAGTTGATTCACAACACAACTGGCCAAGATCTGTGGAGACACACAAACACCTATGCTAGTTGTCAGGGCGCATGATGATAATGACGAAATAAATAAATCCGTAAGTTTTGACTTGTTACTTCTTTTATAGAGTTAAGAAATGTTGAAAATGTAAATTGACCAATCTTACTGTAATGACGCCTAATGAATTTTATCTGCCTGTGGTAATGAAAAAACACAAAAACCGCTCCATTACAGGAACCTACTGTGGATATGTGAAGTGTTAAGTCATCATATTTGTGTAGCTCCGAGTGCATGAAGGAATAGGCGGCCAATCTTTCCCTCCTGTAGCGAATGATGAGAGCAAGCATCGAACCCTTGTCTGACAATGCTCATTCCATTGTCAGTGTACTGCTGTAACTATCACACCAACACACCGGCCTATCTGCCTGTAGTGTGGAATACAAATGGCTGGGCTAGAAGTTTGGCCCAAACCTACATTTTTGTTTGGCACTCAATCAGTTAAACCTTAAAATCTGCAGACAGACATACAAGGATGTCACTAGATCACGATTCGCAGCCACTGCTAATTCTTCACTATATAATCATATGATGTGACTGATATTAGATCGAGGTTGGTAATGTTTTCTCACAGGCTGAAGGTATTTCATTGTTAACAACTCCTATCCAGTGTACAGGGGGATCTTGAGTGAATCATGGTATCATTCTTTTTTATGTGGCTGTGTGTGTGAAACGTGGACAATAATCTGACAAACCATGAAATGAAACTGAAATGTATTATCTGGGGAAAATGCAATGAATACCATGGACAGAGAGAAAAATGAATGAGGTAAACTTCAAGAAGCAAATGAAAAGAGAATTGATTAGAGAAAAAAGATGTAAATGTCATGATTTCTTCAGCATGTTATGAGGAGAAATAAACTTGATAACTTAGTGAAACCTGGCAAACTTGATGGGTAAGCAGCATTCTTTGGCATTTGATTTTCATTTGAATTACTTCTTTATATAACTTTTTTAAAATAGTTATTTTAGGAATTCCATTATGGGGTCGTTTTACTTTTGGCAATCTTTTACTAATCATTAGTGTTTTGAACTCTGTACTCTTCTTCCCTTAGGTGTTAAGGAATTTTTTAAATGATGTTTTACTTTTCGGCACAACTGCGCCTACAATACAGCAAATAAAAGATGGACTGGTTTTGTATATTTCATGTAAACACACACATGGTTGCCAAACATAAGTATGCAGTAGTATTTTAGACAGGTGTTATCTTATAATAATAAAACACTAGATCAAAAGTTTAAATAATAGCTGTCTGAAACTGCTAGACTTAAAGTGACAAGGACAAAAAGTAATGGCTGACTGGAACTGAAGAATTACAAACAACTGAAAGACATGGCCACACAAAATATGGTTAGTTGGGAACAGAAAGGAACAAGTAAAATTAATTAGGAATCTAAATCCATACAGAATTTGTTATTAATATTAACCACTAGTTAGTTTAGTCATATACTGCATCTGAAAATATTCTAATCTTTCTTTAATATTTGGTTATTTTAACATACACCTCAATAACTGTAACCATTGTGCATTCCTCAGTTATTTTAATATGCACTTGAATTATTCCAACCATAGCATATTCTTCACAATTTAGTTATTTTAACATTCACCCCAAAAGCTCCAATCACATCTCATTCTTTACTGCTTAGTTATTTAACATTCACCTCACCAATTCCAATCACATCTCATTCTTTACTGTTTAGTTATTTAACATTCACCTCGCCAATTCCAATCACATCTCATTCTTTACTGTTTAGTTATTATAACATGCATCTGAATGACTCCAACCGCATCCCACTGCTCATTACTGAGTGCCCAGCTTTACCACCTACCAGGAAATGTCCCACTCCAAGGCCAGATACAAGTAGCATTTTACTTTTATATGGAACAACACAGCAACTGCTGAACATGTGCATATATCACAGCATGGCATTCGACAGAAGCCCTGGCACTTCTGAATTGGTAGCGACAGCATTTTATTTATTACCTAACTTTGTATGGTGATCATTATTAATATTATTATTACTACTGTGATATATTGTTATTATACTTTGCTTATATGCTTTGGCTGATGTACATTTTTCTGTTGACACGGGGATTAAATCCATATAATTGTGTGGTTGGAAGAGTGGGATTGGTGAAGAGGAGGTGCAGACCAAAACAAAAAACGTAGTGCCAAGTCAGATATTTATTCTAATTTGGATGGAAGAAACAGCTTGGCAGTGCGTGTATGTATGTGTGTGTTTATTTCCCCAGGTGGACCTCTACTGCAAGATTTGTTTAAACAAAAAAGAGACATTTATTTAACTACAGGAATCTGCCTCTTTTGGCCTTGACCAATGAATATGGTTTTCATTGTCAGCCATGTCATATTTTTAGTATTATGTAAACCAAGAGTAATATTTATAACTGTTACTAATTTTTCAAACTGAAGCACAAGAAATCACTCTATATTTTCAGTATTGCATACACCAAGATAACTATTTATCACATTTATTGATTAATCATATTAGAGCACAAGATATTACTGCATTATCTCTTTTTTACTAAATCAAAAGTAATATTTATTAATTTTATTCACTGTTCAAATTATAATATAAGAAATAAATCTATCAATCCTCTTTATATTTAAGTATTTCCTAAATCAAGAGAAATATTTATCACTGTAATTCATTATTTAAATAAAAGTACAAGAATTCACTGCATTAACCTTTTATATTTTTCAGTATTATGTAAACCAAGAGAAATATTTATCACCTTTTCATTGTTCAAATTAGAGTACAGGAAATCAATGTATTAACATATACACCTTATCCAACAAACTCCCTGCCGTTCTATCTGTCACTATCTCTACACCTCATCCAACAAACTCCCAGCTGTCCTATCTGTCACCGTCTCCTACACCTCATCCAACAAACTCCCAGCCTCCTGTCACCATCTCCTACACCTCATCCAACAAACTCCCAGCCTCCTATCTGTCACCATCTCTACACCTCATCCAACAAACTCCTAGCCTCCTGTCTGTCACCATCTCCTACACCTCATCCAACAAACTCCCAGCCTCCTATCTGTCACCATCTCTACACCTCATTCAACAAACTCTTAGCCTCCTATCTGTCACCATCTCTACACCTCATCCAACAAACTCCCAGCCTTCCATCTGTCACCATCTCTATACTTCATCCAACAATCTCCCAGCTGTCCTATCTGTCACCATCTCTACATCTCATCCAACAAACTCTCAGCCTCCTATCTGTCACCATCTCCTACACCTCATCCAACAAACTCCCAGCCTCCTATCTGTCACCATCTCTATACTTCATCCAACAAACTCCCAGCCATCCTATCTGTCACCATCTCTACACCTCATCCAACAAACTCCCAGCTTCCTATCTGTCACCATCTCTACACCTCATCCAACAAACTCCCACCCATCCTATCTGCCACCATCTCTACACCTCATCCAACAATCTCCCACCCATCCTATCTGTCACCATCTGTACACCTCATCCAACAAACTCCCAGCCTCCTATCTGTCACCATCTCCTACACCTCATTCAACAAACTCCCAGCTTCCTAACTGTCACCACACCTCATCCAACAAACTCCCAGCTTCCTATCTGTCACCATCTCCTACACCTCATCCAACAAACTCCCTGCCTCCTATCTGTCACCATCTCTACACCCCATCCAACAAACTCCCATCGTCCTATCTGTCACAATCTCTACGCCTCATCCAACAAACTCCCTGCCTCCTATCTGTCATTATCTCCTACACCTCATCCAACAAACTCCCAGCCTCCTATCTGTCACCATCTCTACACCTCTCCCAACAAACTCCCAGCCTCCTATCTGTCACCATCTCTACAGCTCATCCAACAAACTCCCAGCCTCCTATCTGTCACCATCTCTACACCTCATCCAACAAACTCCCAGCCTCCTGACACCATCTCTACACCTCATCCAACAAACTCCCAGCCTCCTATCTGTCACCATCTCTACACCTCATCCAACAAACTCCCAGCCTTCTATCTGTCGCCATCTCCTACACCTTATCCAACAAACTCCCTGCCGTTCTATCTGTCACTATCTCTACACCTCATCCAACAAACTCCCAGCTGTCCTATCTGTCACCGTCTCCTACACCTCATCCAACAAACTCCCAGCCTCCTGTCACCATCTCCTACACCTCATCCAACAAACTCCCAGCCTCCTATCTGTCACCATCTCTACACCTCATCCAACAAACTCCCAGCCTCCTGTCTGTCACCATCTCTACACCTCATCCAACAAACTCCCAGCCTCCTATCTGTCACCATCTCTACACCTCATCCAACAAACTCCCAGCCTCCTATCTGTCACCATCTCTACACCTCATCCAACAAACTCCCAGCCGTCCTATCTGTCGCCATCTCTACACCTCACCCAACAAACTCCCAGCCTCCTATCTGTCACCATCTCTACACCTCACCCAACAAACTCCCAGCCTCCTATCTGTCACCATCTCTACACCTCATCCAACAAACTCCCAGCCGTCCTATCTGTCGCCATCTCTACACCTCATCCAACAAACTCCCAGCCTCCTATCTGTCACCATCTCTACACCTCATCCAACAAACTCCCAGCCATCCTATCTGTCACCATCTCTACACCTCATCCAACAAACTCCCAGCTGTCCTATCTGTCACCATCTCTACACCTCATTCAACAAACTCTTAGCCTCCTATCTGTCACCATCTCTACACCTCATCCAACAAACTCCCAGCCTTCCATCTGTCACCATCTCTATACTTCATCCAACAAACTCCCAGCTGTCCTATCTGTCACCATCTCTACATCTCATCCAACAAACTCTCAGCCTCCTATCTGTCACCATCTCCTACACCTCATCCAACAAACTCCCAGCCTCCTATCTGTCACCATCTCTATACTTCATCCAACAAACTGCCAGCTGTCCTATCTGTCACCATCTCTACATCTCATCCAACAAACTCTCAGCCTCCTATCTGTCACCATCTCTACACCTCATCCAACAAACTCCCAGCCATCCTATCTGTCACCATCTCTACACCTCATCCAACAAACTCCCAGCTTCCTATCTGTCACCATCTCTACACCTCATCCAACAAACTCCCACCCATCCTATCTGTCACCATCTCTACACCTCATCAACAAACTCCCAGCCTCCTATCTGTCACCATCTCCTACACCTCATCCAACAAACGCCCAGCGTCCTACTGGCAACCATCGTCTACACCTCATCCAACAAACCTCTCAGCTTCCTATCTGGTCACCAGTCTCCTACACCTCATCCAACAAACTCCTGCAGCCTATCTGTCACCATCTCTACTACCTCATCCAACAAACGCCCAGCTGTCCTATCTGTCACAATCTCTACATCCTCATCCAACAAACTCTCCTGCGCTGCCTATCTGTCACTTATCTCCTACACCTCATCCAACAAACTCCCAGCCCTCCTATCTGTCAACCAATCTTACATCTCATCCAACAAACTCCCGCCTCATCTGTCCACCATCTCTACACCTCAATCCACAAACTCCAGCTCCTATCTGTCACCAATCTCCTACAGCTCATCCAACAAACTCCCGCCTCCTGACACCATCGCTACACCTCATCCAACAAACTCCCAGCCTCCTATCATGTCACCATCTCTACACCTCATCCAACAAACGCATCTCTACAACCTCATCCAACAACTCCCAGCTGTCCTATCTGTCACCATCGCTAACTCATCCAACAAACTCCCAGCTGTCCCTATCTGATCTCACTACCCGAGACCAGGGGAAATTACTGGACAGTACCAGGGAATTTCTAAAGAAAGCCTGGTCCTCACCGGGACCTCCAGCACTCGAGGCGGACAACCAAGCCTGAGACCACTTAGCACCCCCCACTCCACCCAACCCCCCCCCCCCCCCCCCCCCCCCCCCCCCCCCCCCCCCCAGCACTATCTGTGCTATCTCCTGCACCTCCGTCCATGTCTTCCCCATATTATTCATCTCTGTCTTTAATTCTCGTCTCCATGTATTTTTTAAGGTCTTCCTGTTATATGTTTGCCCTTTTGGTTCCAGACAAAAAGCTTTCTAGTGAAACTATTCTCATGTTTTCTTAGTGTTTGTCCTATCCAGCACCACCATCTTTTTCTCACCTCTTGATTCACTGGTATTTGTCTAGTTCTCTCCATCAGCTCCACATTGGTGATCCTGTCATAGCATTGTATTTCTTCTATTCTGCTCAGGCACCGAGTAATAAATGTTTTAGTTTATTAGTGATTGATTTGGTCGTTCTCCATGTTTCTAATCAATACAGCAGTACTAATTTAACGGAGTTTAATATTCTAAGAACAGAAATCTAGGTTGTATCATTTGTAGATACATGGAAGTGATACTTGCGAAAAAAAATCTAGCACATTTGTAAGTTGTATTCTTTGAAGTATAGAATAATTCTTACTGTGTTGAAGGCTGACAGCTTCCCGCTAACTATAGTTTGGGGACCTCTGCTCTAATCCTTAAGGCAGAAAAGCAAAGACCAAACAAGCGTATAAACCTTTTCTGAAAGTTTAAATCCACATTTACGTTTTTTGAAGTCCCAAATTTTAATAAACATCAGTAGCTACTTGTGTTTTAATGTGTTTCCAATTGTTGTCTTGTTATATTGGTTGTCTGTTGCCTGTTTTCAATTTATCATTGTTCAATAATTAGAGCTAGCCTTCTGTGATCATAATATATTAATAATAAAAGCTATGACAAGTATGTATAAAACACAAGCTGTGGCTGAGATTCACGGTGTCAGCCTGTAAGCCACCAGGTTCATTCTCTGCATAGGACCAGGAAGTTTTCCAGAACCATCGACATCTAATATTTCACACACCCTGACCTCTTGGGTAGTGAGATCAGAAGGCTAACTTTCTAAGGGTGAAAAACATGAGGTTCCTGTGCAAGTTGAAAATCTGTGCTAGATTGTTACGAAAGAAAACGTACCCACGTGTAGATAGAGCCCGTTACCATGCATGGAATCTGTAGAGCAAGTGAACCTGACACACATGCATGCCAGTGTTGGACACACCGGCCTCTGAGGTACATGGTACACTCTCATCAAAAGTGGAACGAAGAAGAAAAAGAAACACACAAAAATCTGTACGACATTTCAGTAACTAATACATAAATCAAGAACAACACAAGCATAACAACTGTATTGTTCTTTCTGTAATTGACTGGCACCTTGCCGTCTTGACAGACGATAATTTGTAAAATGGGGTTATCTCTCCATAATGCAAAGCCTAGGCTGAATTTAGAGACCATGTGTTGCCCATGCAGCATGATCCCTCTCTCGGCCTGTCTAATGTACTCCAGAGAAAAGCTGACACCAATACGTCTGGAACAAGACAAGCTGCCAGATCAGCAAAGCAAAGTTCTAACTGTCCACCTGTCAGAGCTTCGATCCTAGACAGTTACCAACCAAGGCTAGGGCCTGGTCTGCCCTGCCATTTAGTCTTTAGGTTGCATTTCCTCACACCAGGATAAGGCTTGTACCCTCCCAATTGCGCTCTTCCGCCCAAAGCCGTTGGCACAATATGGGGTTCGGGTCTGGTAAGCGCCGTTCAACATTCGGCTCTAACAGAAGCAGGTAGTACTGTCTACTGTCATACAGGTAGCTCAGTCATATTTCTGTAATTATATAATTTTATCAATTACCAAAACGTCAGACAGTTTGTGTTTTATTCATACTTGTTTTAGTTTGTATTATTTATTTTCCCCACAATGATTGTTTTGTTGACCTGATCCTAATCAGGCTTGTACATGTACTTGATTGTGTTTCTCCACAGGAATACCAAATTAATGCACAAAAGAATTAATGACATCACTAAGAAAAGAACACATACATCAACGAGTTGCCTAAAAACTAAAGATGGCAAAATCATAATAGAAAAAGATCAGATTTTAAATACATGGTCAGATTTTGTGAAAACCTTTAAAATGATACAAGAGAAGACCAGTATAATATTCTGAATAATAATGAAGGACCATCAGGTCTGAGGATGGAGGTTCGGAATGCTCTGAAGTATTTGAAAATTGGCAAGACCCCAGGTCCAGACAAAATCACAACAGAAATGATCAATGCCTTAGAAGAATATGAATAAACCAAGTCACCAGAATGTTGAACACAATATACGATACTGTAGATATACCTCCTGAATTAGGTAAATATATATTTATATTTAAATCAGGACTCTTGGAATGTGATCAACATCGAACAATTAGCAAAGATTTTGCAAAGAATTATCATGCAAAGAGGAAGAAAATACAACCTGAAATAGGGGAGAACAATGTGGGTTCGTAGAAGGCAAGGGCACACAGTAAATGCTGTGTACTTGCTGAGAACAGTAATCAAGCGTTTGATAGAGGTAAATAAAGGCCTACATCTTTGCTTCATTGATTACACAAAGGCTTTCAATAAAGTTAGACATGTCAATATGATGAAGATGTTTACAGATTTACAAACTGATGAGAAAGACCTTAGACTTTTTTTTCCCTTATAGTGAAAATATTTTTAGAAATTTAGAAGATATGAAAGGAATCACCATTGGGGGACATAACATCAATAACATTAGATATGCGGATACAGTATTGATTGCAGACAATGAACAGGATCTGAAACATTGAGTAGATATGGTTATTGTACGCAGTGAACTACTTGGGTTAATTAAATTGTAAGAAGACAAAGATTATAGTCTCTAAGCAGAAAGAAATCATCATCATCAAGTGCCGTGCCGACTGGCGTAGGTGTTCATGACTTTCCACAGATCTCGTCTTTGGTTTTCTGGATCAACTCTGCCGTTGATATTCCTCCATGCCACCGTTGCAATCCATCCAGCATCATTTCTCGTGGTCTGCCTCTCTTCCCCTCGATATTTCCAGTTGTCACGATGTTCTCCAGTGCCTTTCTTCTCATCACATGACCAATAAAAGCTGTTTGTCTCTTTCTTATTGTTGTATATAATGTTCTATTTTCGCCAGCCTCTTTAAGGCATTCGTCGTTAGTTACTTTGGCAGTCCAAGGAATTCGCAACATTCGTCTAAGGAACTACATCTCTGTTGCTTCCAATCTCTTCTTAATTTGTTCATTTATATTCCAAGATTCATAGCCATACAGCAAAAACAGGTTCTATATAGCTCTTCAGCACATTCTTTCTTACATTCAATGATAGCGACTTATTGCATAAAATATTCTTCATTTTTTTAAATGCAGCCTTTGCTTGCCCTATTCTGCTCTTAATCTCTGTTGTGCATCTCCCATCTGATGTCATAGTGAAATATAAGGATAAATGGGAATATTCTTAAACAAGTGAATTGCTACAACAATCTCGGTACAGTCAGAACATATGATTGGAGATGCCCTGAAGAGATTAGACAAGAATCGCTATGGCAAAGGTAACCTTTTGCAAAATGGAAAACATATTGACTAATAACAAGATGTCAATTGCAACGAGAAAAAGAGTGCTGAAGTGCTAAATAGAATATGAACTTTTGTATGTTTGTGAAACATGGACGATGAGCAGACAAGCTGAAAAACATCTAATGGCAGTGGAAATGTGGTTTCTGAGGAAAATGCAAAGAATACCAGACAGAAAAACGAATGAGCAAGTCCTTCAAGAGGCAAATCAAAACTGCAAACTGATTGAGAAATTAGACGTAGACAATCACATTTTGGTGGCACATTATGAGAAATTAATTAGAGAACTTGGTGACAACTGGCAAGATCAAGGAAAAAAGAACAAGGGGAAGACAGAAAAGTAAATACCTGGTTGACTTGGCCACTTGGTATGGTCAAGACAAGAACACAGAGCTGATCCATGATGCTGGCGATTGTGTGAGATGATGAAACGTGACCATCCATGCTTATTGGCATGGCACATGATAATGATGATTTGATTTTTTTTCTCTGCAGGATCTGAATATATCTTTTTGTTTCAAAATATAAATTTTTTTCATTATATACATTTTTCTTTCATGCGTACCCTTTTGTTTCCTTATATACCTTTGTTTCATTAAACAGTATACATTTTTGATGTATTATATACCTTTTTGTTTCATGATATACTTCTGTGATCAGTCTGCCACTGTGTTATAGTTTAATGTCCATTGCAAGGTGGATGTCTCTTTCCTTAATTCATGTTTCATTGTTAAGCTTAGTGATAGGGGGAGACTAAGCTTGCATTCCAAAACCTGGAGATCAGCTTGGCTGAGTGGATCAGAGTGCTTGCTCTTAAACTTCCAGTGTTCAATCCCTACACTGGTAAGTTGGATTAAAATATTGACTTCTTGTCCTTCACTTGGGGACGTTAATTACAAGTACCTCCAAATTCAGAGTGGGTTCACCTGAAGGCGAGGGACACTGGTCATAGGGAAAGCTAATCCACACATAAAAATCAGTCCAGTTCACTAGAAGTAGTAGCACATGTATTGTTTACGGTTGAGTACAAAGCGAGTCTGCGGGAAAAAAATAACGGACCGGTGTAGGGGGTTGAACCCACCACCTCAGCATCAGCACACCGAATGTTTCAGAATGAGCGCTCTTACCCATTTGGCCATGCTAATCTCCGGTGCATGATGTTGATAAGGACCAAGTTTGACATTGATTAAAAAAGTTTGAAGAAAATATTGTTTATCGTGTCTCATTCTGATTTTCATTGTAAGTTTGAAATATGAAAGTAAAGGTGACGGCATCTACTAAGTCACACTGTGACAAAATATTACAAGGCAAACATTGTGACTCAGTGTTTGCCCTGTAACATTTTGTTTTTTTCTTCCGTCTTCTGTAAAAGTGCTGCCTAGATATTAGAAATATTTGGAAGCATCCAAAACAGCGACTGTGTTGGAAATAATCTGGTATTAAAGGAGGATGTGATAACAGCCAGGAAGAATGTATCAAGGGAAGATGGAATTAGATGTGGTTCCAGCCATAATGAATGTATGAGGGGAAGATGGAATTAGATGTGGTTCCAGCCATAAAGAATGTATGAGGGGAAAATGGAATTAGATGTGGTTCCAGACAGAAAGAATGTATGAGGGGAAGATGGAATTAGATGTGGTTCCAGCCATAAAGAATGTATGAGGGGAAAATGGAATTAAATGTGGTTCCAGCCATAAAGAATGTATGAGGGGAAGATGGAATTAGATGTGGTTCCAGACAGAAAGAATGTATGAGGGGAAGATGGAATTAGATGTGGTTCCAGCCATAAAGAATGTATGAGGGGAAGATGGAATTATATGTGGTTCCAGCCATAAAGAATGTATGAGGGGAAAATGGAATTATATGTGGTTTAAGCCATGAAGAATGTATGATACAGCACCAGCAAACATCCAGTGAACACTCACAACTCACAACCTCTGAATTGATGCACGCCATTCAGCACGAAGCGTGCCAGTCTTCACTTTTGTCAGCATGATTTGTGAATCAGTTACAATCACAACATGTGTATACAGTTTGTTCTCCAACCAGTGGAAACCTCCACTGAGGTTGTGGTGTCATAAGCCAAACTCTCCTTCACTAAACATTGACAATTTTCTTTGGCTATGAATCCCCAGTCACCTTTTTTTGCCTCTTAACACAGAGCCATTGATATAGATAATCACATCACCAGGACAATAGTCCTGAATTAATTGCTGAATTTCTACTTCCATAGCGCCTGCTGGCCACTCCCTACTCTCTCATCCCAATGTGATTATAACCCCACACGTCTGAATTTCTATTCAGCATTCTGACCTACTCCTTGCTTCTGCCAATCTTCTCAAGTGTGCACACTTCTAGGATGGCATCTTCTGCCTTAGCCATCCATGATCTTCCTCACTGAAGCCTGTAACGCTTGGCTGCATCCAGGGAATCATGATTGATTGATTGATTGATTTAGGAACCGACATCACAGCATTCGGGACATTCCCATAAGCGCTCCGTCCCCATCCCCAGCGAAGAGTTCCAACACTAATAGTTCCAGTAGCAATCAGGGAATCATGCAGGAGGTGTTCCTTGTCCACAGCTACCTTGAGGTATGACTTTGCCTGCAACAACTTGAGTCTGCCTGCAATGGTTGGCAATGCCAGAATGTATAGTTAGTTAAGTTGCTTCCTGGGCAAGTTTACATTCAGTAGTTTGCATTGCTTTCTGAATGACCAGCACCCAAACCACTTCTTAAAAAACCAACACAGCTGTGTTTCAAACGTGGTATGCTGCATTACGAACTGCATCCGTAACCCCATCGCCACGTGTTCCTTATATATCCCAGAATCACCATCAGCCTTCATTCTGTATGCGCTCTAGTTTCACTAGCTGACTCTTTGAGACAGTGAGCATTCTTAGTCCATACATATACAAGGAAAGATGGAATTGGGCGTGGTTCCAACCAGAAAGAATTATGAGGGGAAGCTGGAATTATTTGTGGTTCCAGACAGAAAGAATTATGAGGGGAAGATGGAATTATATGTGGTTCCAAACAGGAAGAATGTGAGGGGAAGATGGAATTATATGTGGTTCCAGACAGAAAGAATGTATGAGAGATGTGGTTCCAGACAGAATTAATGTATGCAGAGAAGAATCCAACATGTTTACAACCGGTGTGTTATGGGAACGATTAATATCTACACCTAACATTTGCTATTGGAGACAGCATCGATGACTTTGCTCCAAGTGGTATGATCATCATCAGCATCACGTGCCATGCCAACAGCTGATCAGGGAGCACCATCTGCACATCACTGGAGTCTCGGATCAGGCTTGTATCTTTGTCCTGATTACGCCATTCGGCCAAGCTATCCATATGTTTAATCTCTCTGCATTCCTCTTGCTTTCTTCCCCATTAAGTTTGCCAGCTGTCATGAATTTTTCAAGTTTATGTCTCTTCTTGATGTGCCCAAAACATATTTATTAAATTTTGTGAAACAATTGACTGTTTTAGGATGCTACACTGATGACATCAGTGCAGTCAGAGATGGGGTCAATGCCAGCTCTCAACAGGAAGGCAAGACTGACCACCTATTCTTCTATGCACTCAGGACTACAAAATGTAATGGCCGTAAAACTTCACACTCCCACAACAGTTTTCTGCTTCAGAACTTTAAGCCATCTCCCATGCACAGATGGTTGTGAGTTCATTTTTGGATAACATCATTGGGTTCTCAAGTGCAGCTGTTTTTGAAGGCTCCTGTGCTGTCGAAGCTATGGAGTTTATGCTGTGTGTGACGTTTTCGGCAGGCAGTTAGCTTCTTTACAGATAAAGACCGAGCAAACTGGGATAAAACCCATACAATGAAGTCAATTATCTTGCCTTTAACTCTTGAAAATATCCGTTGAACTACTGTAATTAGAACTGAGATGTAATTAGAAATGAGGAAATTAGAAGACGACTAGGTCTGAAACCATTCATGCACTTCATTAAAGAAGAAAAGATTCAATGGTTTGACCACCTCACAAGAATGCCTTGTAACCATCTGCCACAAAGAGTCACAATGAAGAAATATAATGGATACAGAGCAATAGGAAGACCATGTAAAAGCTGCAGTGATGGTATTAAGAACACCCTAAGAGAAATAAATACCAACTTACAAAGAGCATTAGAAAGAGTGCATAAAAGATCTTTACATCTTCCCCCAACACTTCACTGTGGTAAATGGAGAAGAAGAAGAAGAACTGTAATTACATCAACAAGAGCAAACTAAGAATCAAAAGACAAATGCATTTCAGCAAAAAAGAAAACATGTTTTAATATCTAACAGATTTTCCCAAACACCAGTTTACTTGGTGATTAAGAAAACATTTTAGAACACCCACAAAACTGTTCATTCTCAGATCACATAAAAACATAGCAAATGTGAACATCTGCAAATTTTTAACAGCAATTAATGTTAACCTCAATTAAGTAACAATGGATGAAGATAGTAAACAGGTGACTGTCTTCATCATGAGAGGTTGAGCGCTTCTAGAACTTTGCCACGTCCTAGATCTATAAGTGCATCTCGAATGGCAGATATCGAATCCCTTTCTGGTTCCTCCTCCTGAGATAAATTTAAAAGTGTAAATATCTGAGTTAATGTATTAAATAATACACAATTGAATGACTATATACAAGTTTTAATAACTTGTTGGCTAGTATGTCAGAGAATAAAGATGAATCTGTCACTTCCTTGTCCTTCCTTGTCCTTGTTAAGATATTAAGATAAGGCTGTCATTTAGGAATAATGATAAAAGCTGTCATTCCGGGATAAAAATAAAGCTCTCATGTAAGGGATTAAAGACCTAGATGTTATATAAAGATAAAGCCATTACATAAAGAGACAGATATCAAGAGAATAATGGTAATGCTTTTCTAGACAGGAATAAATTCCGTCAGATATAAACAGAATGTATGAGGGGAAGATGGAATTATATGTGGTCTCAGACAAAAAGAATGTATGAGGAGAAGATGGAATTATATGTGGTTCCAGACAGAAAGAATATATGAGGAGAAGATGGAATTATATGCGGTTCCAGACAGAAAGAATATATGAGGCGAAGATGGAATTATATGTGGTCCCAGACAAAAAGAATGCATGCGGGGAAGAATCCAACATGTTTACAACCGGTGTGTTATGGGAATGATTAATATCTACACCTGACATTTGCTAATGGAGGCAGCATCGATGGCTTTGCTCCAAGGGGTTTGACCATCATCAGCAATAAATGATGCCCTAAATATTGTTGGTCATGACATACAAGAGATTCGATATGCTGGTGAAACAGTATAGCTATCCACAACACAGAACTGTATAGAAAACCTAATAACCTCAACCCATTGAATAGTGAAAATCACAACATATATCTTAACATAGCGAAAACTACTTGTGGAGAAATAAATATATGTTAATGATTATTTGGTTGTTTCGGGATTTGAAATTTAAATATTGAGCACAACCCACTACAGGCAACGCTGATCGTATTCTGGTATGAACCTAAGGCCTATCCACATTGACGTATCCCATATTGACGTGGATAGGCCGGGCCTTAGGTTCATACCAGAATACGATCAGCGTTGCCAGCAGTGGGTTGTGCTCAATATTTAAATATGTTAATGAAGAAAAAGTGGAGGTGGTGGAAAATTTTGAATATCTTGGGTCATTGATTACCAACAATGATGACACAATGATAGATATTAAAAGACAAATATATATTGCTCTTCAAAGACTAAAACAACTGAATAAATTGTGGAGTGGCACAGATAGAATCATAAAAATTAGATTTTTAAGAGCATGCATCTTTCCCATTGCAACATACTCCTGTGATATCTGGACACTTACTAACCAAGCTGAACAGCTCATAAATGCCTTTGAATATAAATGTTATAGACAAGTTCTAAGAATATTTTGGATAAAGAAAACAACAAATGCATCCATACTTCAAGAGCTGAATACTGAAGAGGGTTGGCTATTAAAGACAACAAAACAAACTGACATATTTTGGTCACTTGAAACATCACAAAAGTTTGGAGAGAACAATAATGGAGGGACATATGCCTGGGAAGAGAGGAAGAGAAAGGCCAAAGAGAAGACGGGTGCAGGATGTGGCAGATGATTTCCAGATGGGTGTATCGGACGCGGGACATCTTGCTTATGATTGAGAGGTTTTCTGGAAGGTTATTATGGAAGCGAGGTTCTGCAAAGGACATGCTACTGAATGAATGAATAGTAAAAATACAGCTATCATACAAAGGTTGAGTCGAGTTAAGAACCGACATCACTGCACTCAGGACATTCCTCCCATATGTGCTCCGTCTCCTCGTTCAACAGCCAGCAAAGAGTCATACAACTAATAGTTCCCACTGTTATCTGATTTACAGTTCTCCTGGTCTTCCCTCTCAGCTTTGAGATTCTTCCAGAACCCCTGCCGATCCCCCACAACCTCATTCTTTCCGCATACGGGTTCTCAATCTGTTCCTCCGCCTTCTCCACCTGGCCCCACAAGAGCACGACCACCTCCCCCTTTCCATAGGCAATCTACCACCAAGAGGTGCATTCTCCCGCACCCAGGGCAAAATATCCATACAATTCTCACAATCTGTGACCTCTGAAGCAACGATAGCCGTTCCACACTGAAACATTCCTTTCTCCACCTTACTAAGCATACTCTTTAATCAGTAATGAATACAATATGTGTTGCAGTAGTCTCCTCTAAATAACAGAATGCCGCTGTTACTGCCTCTACCTCCATACAAAGCTATGAAGATAAAGCTGTTTATATAAAGATATGAAGATAAACTTGCTACATAAGGGAATAAAGATAAAAGAAGATAATAGTATAATGCTTGAGTCGCAATCAGTAGCTTTCCCCTTTAAAAAAATGAATCTATTTCTGAATAGTTTCAGGAATTTCTTGCACTTCCTCATAAGTCAGATTACTTCATCATCATCATCAAGTTCGTTAGCCAGTCTGAAGACTGACGTTGAGCTGAGTCAAGAACCGATATCACAACACTCAGGACATTCCCATAGGCACTTCATCCTCATCTTCAACAACCACAGAAGAGTCCCAATACTAATGGTACCAGATGCAGTCTGATTATATGTCCGTCTGACCTTCCCTCAGAGAACTCAGTGTTGGCCAGATCCTCTGGTCACTCCCTGCCACACCATTCTCTCCAGGCAATGATGGTGTATCTGTTCTTCCACACTATACGAAAGGTAGCTGATCAAATCTGCCTTATCGAGCACCAATATCCACCCAGAGGTGCAGATCCAACCAGTTTGTCCGCATGCTCATTTCCACCAGTACACCAGCATGGCCTGGGCAAAAGATCTAATCCTATCTTCAATTTTTTTTAGCTGAAGCATGCCACTCTGCCGGCTCTGTGGTGAAGTGGTTATGGACGCAATTTGTAATCCCACATACTGCATCTGAAACACAGCTGCGGACGATCTGGAAGCAGACCACCTTACGATGGTTTCCATACAATGATATGAGTGCCGGTCATTCACAAAGCAAAACTACTGGACGTAAACTTGCTCAGGAATCACTAACAGCCAAAAAAGTGCTGGAGTTGACTGCTACGTCCTGTAAAGGATATGTAACTAACTTTAACTCTGCACGAAGCATACCTGTCTTCACTCTGCTCAGCATGCTTTGAGAGTCAATTAGAATCATGACATGAGTGCTGTTTATTTTCCAGCCAGCAAACAGGTACTATGACCTTCCCCCACCTCCATTCTCAGACTAGATATTGTGGTATCATATACCAGGCTCTCCTGCACTAAACATCAACCATTAACTTAACTTTCACTATGAACACCCAGGGACTTCTTTTGCCTCTTAGCATGGAGCCATCCATGTAGTTTCACTTAGCTGACTCTTTAACACTGAGCAGTCCCAATTCAAACTCATTACTGAAATAATCAGACTGATAGAGTATGAAAACATTTGTTGCTCCTATGTCCATTGCTGCCAGTCTTCAGTGCACCAAGTCTCTTTTTAGGATCTTATAACAACTCCTTCCTCCACATGATCCCTGAACAACAAGCTTCTATCAAAGGTGATTCCCAGGTACCAGACTACTTTGCTAATATTTCTGCCATTTATGGTGAGATCTGGGACGTTAGCCTTAACAATCCTCCAGAGAACACCCTAACACAGCCGCCATACCTAGTTGATGACAGCATCCATTTCTGTGCAACAATCAATCACTTTATTCACTGTCTCCTGCAAATCTTGCACAATTTACATCCTGTCTCTCCCCTGCCTATATCCAAAGACATCATCAGCAAATGTCAGTATTCTTCCAATTCCTGGAGCATCATCATCAAGTGCCGTGCCGGCTGGCGTGGGCGTTCATGGCTCTCCATAGATCTCAGTCTTTGGTTTTCTGGATCAACTCTGCTGCTGATATTCCTCCATGCCACCGTCTCAATCCATCCAGCATCACTTCTCTTGGTCTACCTCTGCCTCTCTTCCCCTCGATCTTTCCAGTTGTTACGATGTTCTCCAATGCCTCTCTTCTCATCACGTGACCGAGGAAAGCTGTTTGTCTCTGTCTTATTGTTGTATATAATGTTCTAGCTTCAAAGCTTGTAAATGAGCATGTACCTCCACTATCTCCTCATCTCAGCAACTCTCTTCAGCCCAGCACAAGTCTCAGCATCAACATTCTTCTTGGATGACCTTTTCTTCCTTGTCCAGGATCTGCCCTCCAGTGTTTGCACTAACAGATATCCATGTCTCGTACTGCACCCAGCCATGACAACCTCCTCTGGCTCACATAATACTCACTCACTCACGTACACATGCAGTCATACAGAAGTCATACACAACTCTTGTCCTCAAAATGAAGCTGCCTCACCTGCCAGACTGTCAGCATATTGACTGCCACCTCAACAACATTATCTGAGGAATCCTTGAAGTAAGCAAGATGATCAGGGGGCAATCCAAGTCTCTCTCCCAGCTGCATCCACATGCTACCAGTTTGGTCAGCTATGAAGCGGATCTGATCTTTGGTGAGCTGCAAATGGGGGCTGCCAACATCTGTAGAAGTTACAATCAGCTATCTTAGAAACCTCAAGGGCAGAAATGTGCTGCAGCAGTCACAATCATTTATCTTAGAAACGTCAAGGGCAGAAATGTGCTGCAGCAGTCACAATCATTTATCTTAGAAACTTCAACGGCAGAAATGTGTTGCAGCAGTCACAATCATTTATCTTAGAAACTTCAAGGGCAGAAATTAGCTGCAGAAGATCTTTGGTAGAGATTAGAACAAGAACTGCCATGGCAAATTTAGCCTTTTGCAAGATGGAAAATGTACTCACCAATAAAATAGCTGTCAGTTGAAGTGAGAACAAGAGTGTTGAAGTGTTAAATAGAGCCTATTTGTTGTAGGCTTGTGGAACATGGACAGTAAGCAGACAAGAAAAGAAACATTCAATGGCTGTGGAAATGTGTTTTCTGAGGGAAATGCATATAATACCATAGACAGGCGGAAAAACCAATGAGACAGTCCAAGAAACAAATGAAAACCATAAACTGACTAGAGAAATTAATTGTAGGCAGTCAACAATTTTATGGATACATTTTGGAAAAGAAAGAAATGTGAAAGCTTAGTGACAACTGGCCAACTTGATGGGAAAAGAGCAAGGGAAAGGCTAGGGCACACGGCGTAATTGGAACATAAATGTAGACCTGATCAAATACTCTGGTGATCATGTGAGATAGCGACTCATGACTTCTACACATTTTGACATGACACATGATGATGATGATGACATTTCCAGTCATGAAACTTGCCAGGGACTAAATACTTTGCAAACTATAATACTGTAAGAGCTACAGCATTTTAAAGATAGGCCAGGTATATATGTTATGCAGATGAAACAATATTGATAGCTGAAAAAAGAAAAGATCAAGATTTGGACATTGTAGTAATAATGACTGGCATCTTGACAGATGATAGTGTGTAAAATGGAGTTATATCTCTCCATAACAAAAAGCCTGGGGTGAATTTAGAGACCATGTGTTGCCCATGCAGCATGATCCCTCTCTTGACCTACCTAGTTTACTCCATAGGAAAGGTGTTAAAATACTTAGCAAAGTTTATCAACAGAGCATACGGCCACACTTGGAATACAGGTCAACTGCGTGGTGTTCAGCATCAAAAACCACATTACAGGAGCTGGACAAGGTGCAAAATCAAGCTCTTAGAGTCATCACAGGAGGGATGAGATCAGCCCCTATAGTAGCAATGGAGAAAATGGGGAGGACACAAGCTCTAAGAGAACGCAGAGATACAAAAACACTAATACAAGCAGAAAAGTTCATCAGCTTGCCAGGCCACCCTAAGAAGAACCGATTTGAAAAGAAGTAGTTTCATCCACCAGCCCAAACGACTCTGCAGAGAAATCTATGATCTTCCCACAGTTGGTATCCCCCTGACAACTATTCCAGAGTGGAAAGATGAACATAGACTACCGCTACAAATCCAGACAAAAGTCAGAGGAATATTTGACAAGGAACAACAGAACAGTGTACCGCACTGAACAGCCACTCTCAGCTTCCTTGATGACGAATACCCACAGGATCTCTGGATCCGAGTCTACACAGATGGGTCAGCACAAAATGCTGTTCGAAATGGAGGAGCAGAAGTTTACATAGAATATTCAAATAATACTAGGGACACAGCCAGAGTTCCAACAGGAAAGTACTTCCATAACTATGATGCTGAAATTGAGACAATAAAGATAGCCACAGAGAAATTACAAAATACCAGCCATGGTACACAACCTGTGGTGATATTGACAGATGCAAAATCCGTAATAGAGGCGCTCCTGTCTGGGAAATTGCCAGTTCTAAGGACACTACTTTCTGAACTTAGCAGTCAGCGTAAGATCACCATACAGTGGATACCATCCCACTGTGGAGTCCCCGGAAACGACAGAGCTGATCGATTGGCTAAGGAAGGAGCAAAAGAAGAACCTGATGTGCCCATTACATACCACCAAAAGAAAAGAATGATCAAATCAGTCAGAAGGCCACCAAACCCTACTCAAGACGACTACCACGTTATGGACAGACCAGAACAGGTCATTCTTCTGCACCTCAGAACAGGACACAATAGATTACGCAACCACATGTATACAAAATTCAAGATTGGTGACTCAGCCATGTGCACATGTGGTTTGGAGTCGCAGACAGCAGAGCACATACTCCAGGATTGCCCAAACTACAACATATCCAGGTGAACCTTCTGGCCTAGAGAGACAACAGTGGAAGATAAACTCTATGGACCGCTGAGTGAACTAAAAAAAGACTGTTAGATTCATACAAGAGACAACATTGCAGTTATAAACATATTTCAGGCGAACGAAAGAAGAAGAATACGTCGAACAAGACAAGCTGCAGAAGCTGGCATGTCAGCAAAGCAATACTTCAACTGTCCGCCTGTCCGAGCCATCCTGGACCAGTTGCTGACCAAGGCCTAGGCCTGGTCTGCCCTGCCATGACATTTAGTCTTTAGGCTGTATTTTCTCACACTTAGGGTAATACTTGTACCCTCCCAATTGCGATCCTCCGCCCGAAGCCATTGACACAATGCAGGGTTTCAGGTTTGGTGAGCGATGTGTAGCAATAATAGAGAGTACAATAAATAGGACTTTCCTTGAATATCAAGAAAACAAAAACAATGGCTATACCAAAGAATAAGTAAAGACCGTAATTCGATATAACAATAGAAGGGAAAATGTTGAAATAAGCTGATACATTTGAATATCTAGGTGCAATTATAACATCAGATGGAAGATAAGTGGCAGAATTAAGAGCAGAATAGTCAATGTAATGATACATTTCAGAAAATGGAAAGTATATTATGCAAAAAGTCACTATCACTGAATGTTAGAAAGAGAGTAGACATGTTATATAAATCATGGAATGTGAACAGACAAATTAGGAAGAGCTTGGAAGCAATGGAGATGTGGATATAGTGAAATATTGCGAAGACCTAGGACTGCCGGAGTAATTCATGATTGCCTGGAAGAGGCTAATGAAAGTAGAACATTATATAGAATGAGACAAACTGTCATTTGGTAATACGATGAGAAGAGAGACGTTTAAAAACATCATGACAACTGAAAGATTAGTAGTAGCAGAGGCAGTAGCATAAAGAAATTATGGTGGATGGATGGAGACGGTGGCATGGAGGAATAGTATCAACAGAGTTGATCCAGAACACCAGTGACCGATATCTGTGGAGAGATGAACACCTAGGCCAACTGGCAAGGCCCATGATGATGGTGATGATGTCCAAAGAAATAATCATAAAAGAGAGGCAGAAGCAACAAAGAATATATTTTTTTGGTGTCATATCACATTTGTGTGTTTTTGAGGGAAAGTTCTTGCATGAAAGAAACAAAACTGAGCGACTGAATAAAGGGGGAGCATGCACAATGAATCAAATAACGTTTGTTAACATTGCTACCTTCCTCAGCATTTCTCATGTCATCCTCATCCTCTTGATTCTCCTTGATCTCATCATCATCATTGGGAACAGTCACTTCTGACTTGACCTCACTTGTGTTTAGGTTCTGTGTAAACATTTGGCCATGTTGTTATAGAGGAAGAAGAGGCAGGTAAGGGCAGGAGAAGAAAATACAAACATGTATTAAACTAGTGTTGAAGAAAACACAAAGATGTATTATAAAACCAGCATCATTGAAGAAAAAATTGCTCAACAATTTAATGCTATTATAAAACTAGCATTAAAGAAAACACAAACATGTATTATAAAACCAGCATTGAAGAAAAAATTGCTCAACAAACTATTTTCAAAGGGTCACAAATTGGGCACACAGGTCTTTTCAACGACTCATCTTTCAAAAATCTGTTATGTTATCTACTATACATGTTGAAATCATATTTTTATTTTAAAATTTGGTAATATGAATGATGTACACATAAACAATATGAATGATGTACACATAAATTGCATACTACAATGTTATGAGACAGGTAGACACAATATACATACATACACACTCACATACACTAAAGCAGTCACACACCCAATACACACTGAATGAGATCAAGGTAAGGCCAATGGCCATTAATCTACTTGGAGTATATAAAGAGACACAGCTCCTTGTCAAAGGAACACAAAGACCTGCTTTCTGAGAAAGTGGAGTGGAAGTGTGCAAGAGGAAGACAACTCATATGTGTGGACAAGAACTAGAGATGGATCATTAGAAACCTGAATGAGTGAGCTGTGAAGACGAAGGACAGATGGTTGATGTCTGCACTCGTGGTTTGCTATGGGAGGGAAGAACTGACCACCTATTCCTCCGTGCACTCAGGTACAAAACGGGACGTCCTAGCACATCATAGCAAGTTGCTGCTTTGAGAGTAGTTTTCTTTGTTTTTCAATCTCGATGTGACACTTGATGATGATGATGGTGATTATAAATGTTACTGACCAATGCTACATACATTAAGTCTTCCAGCTGTATTCAGCTTGTCTATAATAACCAACTAACATGCTATTATAAAGTATACTAGGGCTATGGTATAAGGCCCATACTTTCCGTTCTCAATCACACATGGGAGGCATTAAGGTTGGTACTACTCCATCCATTTTCCATTGACTGATTTAAGCAGCGACATCACAGCACACCAGGCAAGCATATAGATGCTCCGCCTTCCGCAGCAAATATCATAAGATGCAGATGCTAATAGTTCCAGTAGCATGCTCATTGTAAACATGTTGTACTTTTCTTCTCTCATGTTCCTCCTTGCCAGACCCACAGTTACGTCAAAATTAATGCATCCTTAAACAAGTTGTTTTATTTGTCATTATATATTTAACCAACATTAATTCATTCATTCATAGGTAGTATTTAGAATATTTGCCTAGTCCACAGTGAGTGTTCTAACTAGTGACACTCTAGTTGCTAATACATCTGCTGAGAAAATATTGGTTGTCCTCATTATCAAATGTCTTGCCAATTGATGTTGGTGATAATTCTGATTCACAACTCCTATTCTCTTGATCAATTCACATCCTGGTAACTCCTATTTTCTAGGTCTATGTATTACAATTCATATCCTGGTAACACCCATTCTCTAGGTCTATGTATCAATTCACATCCTGGTAACTCCCATTCTCTAGGTCTATGTATTAAATTTACATTCTGGTAACTCCCATTTTCTAGGTCTATGTATTACAATTCACATTCTGGTAACTCCCATTCTTTAGATCTATGTATCAATTCACATTCTCATAACTCCCATTTTCTAGGTCTATTATCACAATTCACATCCTGGTAAATCTCATTCTTTAGGTCTATGTATCAATTCACATTCTGGTAACTTCCATTCTCTAGACCTATGTATCAATTCACATTCTGGTAACTCCCATTCTCTAGATCTATGTATCAATTCACATTCTGGTAACTCCCATTCTCTAGATCTATGCATCAATTCACATCCTGGTAACTCCCATTCTCTAGATCTATGTATCACAATTTACATCCTTATAACTCCCATTCTCTAGATCTATGTATCACAATTCACATCCTGGTAACTCCCATTCTCTAGATCTATATATCACAATTCACATCCTGGTAACTCCCATTCTCTAGATCTATGTATCACAATTCACATCCTGGTAACTCCCATTCTCTATTCACATCCTGGTAACTCCCATTTCCTAAGTCTATATCACTTCACATCCTGGTAAGTCCCATTTCCTAAGTCTGTATCAATTCACATCCTGGTAACTCACATTTCCTGTGTGTATCAATTCACATCCTGGTAACTCCCATTTCCTAGGTGTGTATCAATTCACATCCTGGTTACTACCATTCTCTAGGTCTATGTATCAATTCACATCCTTATAACTACCATTCTCTAGATCTATGCATCACAATTTACATCCTGGTAACTCCCATTCTCTAGATCTATGTATCACAATTTACATCCTGGTAACTCCCATTCTCTAGATCTATGTATCACAATTCACATCCTGGTTAACTCCCATTCTCTAGATCTATGTATCACAATTCACATCCTGGTAACTCCCATTCTCTAGGTCTATGTATTACAATTCACATTCTTGTAACTGCCATTTTGTAGGTCTATGTATCACAATTCACTTCCTGTTAACTCCCATTCTCTACTTCACATCCTGGTAACTCCCATTCTCTAGGTCCTATGTATCAATCCATGTTCTGCTGGATTCCCATTCTCAAAGTCGATTATCAATTTACATGGCATATTGCCACTTAACTTATCAAAATATAAGCAATGAAACCTGGCCCTACGCTGAGTTTGGCACTCACCGGGTTGATCTCCCTGGCCATCTTGTCCACAATATCCTTCAGGTGTACAGTTATGGGAAGTCCTGGGGTGTTTGTGTGAACAAAGAAGTGTGGAGATGATCGTGCCAGAAGTCTGTAGGCTTTCCACTGAAAGTTCTGTTGGTTGATATCTCTGCAAGAAATATACACAATTTATATTAGCAGAGACATGGACAGTCAACCTGCAGTAGGGAGATGAAGTAATCTAGCTGAAATTTGAGTATTTAGGCAGATTTGGTGGATATCAAAGAAAGACAGCCAAATAAAGAAGTAATCAACAATCTAGGAATTATTATACAACATGTATTAAAGTTTGGACATAAAAAATACATTAGGCATACAAAAAAGCATTGTAAGTTTTTAAACAAATGTAAGGGACCATTTTACATGCTTTAAGGCACATTGTGCAAATAGTTCTTCTTCTTTCTTCTTCTTCTGCGTTCATCCGGAGTGTTTTTTTTCCAGACATAATTACGCTGTGCCCGGTTTTGCGCCCTTAGGCCGACACATCCGACTTCAGCGAGCGTTTGTTGACTGGGTTAGCCTTCCAGCGCAAATAGTTCAATATGCCCCTATTGTCACTGACCAATCGGCACCTGTGAGTGATGTGGTCAGTATCATGCCCATATTGTCACTGACCAATCGGCACCTGTGAGTGATGTGGTCAGTATCATGCCCATATTGTCACTGACCAATCGGCACATGTGAGTGATGTGGTCAGTATCATGCCCATATTGTCACTGACCAATCGGCACCCGTGAGTGATGTGGTCAGTATCATGCCCATATTGTCACTGACCAATCGGCACCTGTGAGTGATGTGGTCAGTATCATGCTCATATTGTCACTGACCAATCGGCACCTGTGAGCGATGTGGTCAGTATCATGCTCATATTGTCACTGACCAATCGGCTACCTGTGAGTGATGTGGTCAGTATCATGCCCATATTGTCACTGACCAATCGACACCTGTGAGTGATGTGGTCAGTATCATGCCCATATTGTCACTGACCAATCGGCACCTGTGAGTGATGTGGTCAGTATCATGCCCATATTGTCACTGACCAATCGGCACCTGTGAGTGATGTGGTCAGTATCATGCCCATATTGTCACTGACCAATCGGCACCTGTGAGTGATGTGGTCAGTATCATGCCCGTATTGTCACTGACCAATCGGCACCTGTGAGTGATGTGGTCAGTATCATGCCCGTATTGTCACTGACCAATCGGCACCTGTGAGTGATGTGGTCAGTATCATGCCCAGTTGCCTTTATTTCCCAAGATAGTGCCTGGCACCCATGTTAAGCTGGGTCTCTCCAGGAGACCAGGTCAATTTGTACAATTTAAATCTGTTGAGAAAGCATAGTATCTTGGTGAAAAGCATTACTTGAAGGAAAATACCTTCTGTTTCAAATGTTTGGAGGAAACTTTGCCAACCTAGACATAACCCCAGCCAGGGTACTGTGCTGAATAATGACAAGGTCACAAGCGAAGATGTCTCTTTGCAGCTGCAAAGTTCCAGTACTAGCCTTGCACACCCCGCACCCAACTGGTTTCTGGGCTTGGAAGGAGAGCTATGGACACAGTCCCTGTGAAGATGGTACTTTTTTAGCTGGCTGCGAGAAAAGACTCGACACTAATTTCACTACGATAGATGGATCAGATGACCTGAGCATCAATAAATCAGACTTTAGTGTTAGCACTCAGTCTTTTACAGCATCCACCGGCCAGCCAGCCAACTAAACAGCTTTACTCACTTAACCTCACTTCATAAATTGTTATGTTCATCTTAATGATTGGATACACTGAAGTTCTAGAAAGAGTGTCCATGCCCAGTATCCACACTCTACTACGAGGGGAAGTCAATAAGTAAGTCACAAATAGCTGTAGAAAAATAACTAAATATGGTAACAACTTGAAACCAGTTTATTTTTAACATTGTCCCTTCATTTCTCAACATAATTTCCACTAACATTGATGCACTTATCCCATCGTTTTATCAGTCCTCCCAAACCAGCTGCATAGAACTGAGTACTCTGTTTTCTAAACCACGTTTTCACTTCACATTCAACTTCGGTGTCATTCGCAAAATGTCTCCCACCAAGGTGGGTTTTCAGTGGACCAAAAAGGTGGAAATCGCTAGGGGCTAAGTCGCGGCTGTAAGGTGGATGTTTCAGAACTTCCAACCTTAGTTGGTTAATTTTCCCCTCAGTTAATCGAGCCGTATGTGGTCTGGCATTGTCATGAAGAAGCAACACTCCTCTAGTCAGCAGCCCTGGACGTTTTCTTTGAGTTGGATTATGAAGCATCGATCGAACTGCACAGTACATTCAGAATTCACATTGTCACCTTTCTTCTTGAAATTGGTTAAAAGCATACAATCCCAGAATACTGTCAGCATTACCTTCCCTGCTGATGGCATAACCTTGAATTTTTGGATGACGAGATCGGATTTCATCAACAATTTTAGAGCATCTTTGAGAAAATTGTTCTACCCAGCTATGCACCGCTTTATGGGACAAACATTTGTCAGCATAAACAGGAAGCATTTCCTTATAAATGTCCTTTTGCCCACAAAAAACGCACAACAGCACATTTCTCTTTGGTTGTGCACGCCATAAGTACAGTCACCATTTGTTTAAGCGCTGCGTATGCGCATGAGACAACTAGCGCCACCTGACAAACGGGAATATAAAGTTTGATGTTGCTGTCACATAATGACACCTGTAGAAAACACCAACTACATTTGCCTGTCATCCCACAGAACTGTGTGACTGACTTATTGATTCACCCGCGTAATGAAGAATCAGATATGCTGGGCTGGTCACTTGACTCGCATGCCAGATCACAGGCTCCCTATACAAATTTTTTTACGGCAAGCTGCATTATGGTAAACATTCCCAAGGCGGCCAGAGGAAACGCTTTAAAGAAACTGAAGATCTCACTAAAAGTTTTGGAATTTATCATGACACTTGGGAGACTGCTGCCAAAGTTCAAAATTCATGGCGGACATCATTACGCAAGGGTGCAGTCACTTGTGAAGCAACCAGGAATGCAAGAGCTGTGAAGAAAAGGCTGGACAGAAAAACCACTACAGGAGATCCTCCTTCTGGAATGTCAGGCATTCTTTGCCCACATTGTCAAAGAACATTTCAAGCCAAAATAGGCCTTATCAGCCATCTTAGAACTCATGGCTCTATACTTTCAACCCCACTATGATAAAATGAATGGTCATCATCATTCTTGATGGACAAACAACAACAATGATTGGATATCTCCTCCATAGTGTTTTGTACCAATTTTATGATATAGCATGGCTTGAGTTTCAATTACAAACATTTTGTATGATATTAAGCAAGAAAACAGTGCACTAATTTTGGGGATCACCTGCCACAGAATATAGAGCACTAATATTAATGGGACTTTTAACCAAAAGATGTTTTGTATGGGTAGGATGGACAATGCATTTGTTATGCCATGCATGTCAGCAGGTTGAGTTGAGTTGAGCTAAGAACTGACATCACTGCACTCAGGACATTCCCGTACGTGATCCTTCCCCTCGTTCAACAGCCAGTGAAGAATCACACTATTAATCCTGATTGAAAGTTCTCCTGGTCTTTCCTCTCAGTTTTGAGATTCTACCAGAACCCTTGCCAATCCCTTGCAATCTCATCCTTTCCACAGACAGGTTCTCAATCTGTTTCCCCACCTTCTCCACCTGGTCGCACAGGCACACGACCACCTCCTCCTTGTCCACAGGTAATCTACCACCAAGAAGTGCATTCCCTGCCAGCCTATCAGCCTGTTCATTCCCCCATACAATTCTCACAATCTGTGACCTCTGAAGTGAGGTTAGCTGTCAGCAGGTAAACCCTTGTTATTCAAATGACCTTGCTTCAGTAAAATGTTATACCCAACATCAGTAATTTATCATAGCCTGCTGATAGAGTTAATCTCACACTTTTTTTTTATTAATTTAGTAATTTATGACACCTTGCTTCAGATTCCATCACAACATGCTTTAGTAATTTACCATACAATTGATCAGTTGTCACACACTGCAACAATTATCACGCTTGCACCAGTAATCAACCACTCTCCTTCAGTTATTGGCACTTTACTACAATAATTCCACGTTTTGCTTCAGTAAAACAAGACACCTTGCTTCAGTAAAACAAGACACCTGGCTTCAGTAAAACAAGACACCTGGCTTCAGTAAAACAAGACACTTTGCTTCAGTAAAACAAGACACTTTGCTTCAGTAAAACAAGACACCTGGCTTCAGTAAAACAAGACACCTTGCTTCAGTAAAACAAGACACCTGGCTTCAGTAAAACAAGACACCTGGCTTCAGTAAAACAAGACACCTGGCTTCAGTAAGACAAGACACTTGGCTTCAGTAAAACAAGACACCTTGCTTCAGTAAAACTATACCCTGGCTTCAGTAAAACTAGACCCTGGCTTCAGTCAGCTCTCACAAGCTGCACTGGTCAGCTCTCACAAGCTACACTGGTCAGCTCTCACAAGCTGCACTGGTCAGCTATTACAGCTTCTTTTTCCGCCCTTTATCTCAAGTGGACAGGATACCCTAAACCTACACATGCAAAGCTATCTTTAGATTTGTTCTTAGTTGGTTGATTTTGCAGCTTAAATTTTCTACAGGGTAGGGAAGACAGGCTCAAACCAAACCTTCCATAGTAACTTCTTATATCATGCATGGTAAGTGTCTGTGCTGTTATTCTTTGCTTCACTCACAGGCCCTGGTAACACACGGGCTGATCACAAATTGCTTGCCTCCATCTAATGTAACTATTCTGACAATAAGCCTGGTATGACTACACTTACTTGTACTGTTCCTCAACCATGGCCTCGGGATCTGCCTGTTCAATGGCATTAGCAAAAAACTCATCTAGCTTCGGCAGAAACACACGAGACTCTGCTTTGCATGCTTCCATGTTGTCCGGGTTCAGATTCCACAAGCGGGTCAGTTCTGGGTTTCCTAGTTTGAGTGATTTTTCTCCTGAAGCCATCAGATCATCTCCAATCCGCTTTCGTTTTGGTCTGATGGGAGGGTAGGTTGTTTCACAATGTGTTAGTACAGGTATATGCATTGTGTATAAATAAACAAACAGACAACAGATTTTATTTTTAAAAATAAAACACACATCTATCATTTGGCACTGGTAGAAGTAGAAGAGGTAGAGAATATAGGATGCACCTTGTGTTTATTTATGAACTGTCTTAGTGGCCTCATAGGGTTCTCCAATTGATATTTATTTTTAAAGTCACAAATACGCACTAGGAGTTCATTTTACACTCAACTATGTCAACCACTAATCTTTCACAGTAATTATATATATTCTGTGAAAATAATGTATGTTAAATTACTGTACCAGTAAATATAATAACACAAAAGTTGAGCACACAAAGAAATACACAGTACGGACTAAACATATGAAACAAGCATACAGATGAACATACACCGACCCAAACAGATACAAACTCACACAATTAGACATGTGGGGACACACAGAGGCATATCTTTCTATGAATAAAATATGTAAACTATGTAACTCTTTTTGTCCGGAGCAGTGCTTCATGTGATCAGCTATTGTCTATGTGTATCAATGTACAGTGTGTTATATCCTATACGTTTGGTCTGATCTTACTATATACAAAATCTGGCTACATATTCTAACATGCAGAACAGTGTTTGTTTTATAAAAGATGCCTCTTTGAAAGTAACACATGTGTGCTTTTTTAAAATTGTGGTTATTGTCTCCCTAGGACATCTATTGTGTAATATTCTGGATCTGAAAGTTAGTTGCATATCCTTTACAGGCTGTGTGTGATTCCTGGGCATGTTCAGTAGTTTTCCATTGCTTTCTGAACGATCGGCACTCATAATGCTATATGAAAACCAACATAAGGCAGTCTGATGCCAAATCACCACCAAAGCAGCGACCCTTGGGTCTGAAGGAGATCAGAAAACCCTTTATATGCTTTAGCTGTTTGCCAATCATCACCAAAGACAGCCATAATGTCATCAGTCAGCGCTGGAGTGGATGTGGAGGTGGGACTGATTAGACCAACCGGAGCCAGAAAACATCCGCTGCAATGGTGGGTGACAAGTACAGGATCAGGTGATCATGGTGCTGTTATTCTTCAAGCAATTTGCAATAACTGAATCACGTGATAGCAGCTGTAGTGCTGTGAAGGAGGGGTGCTCAGTCTCTGATGCAGAGGTGGACATGAGAGAGAATTAGGAGACAAGTGCTTGGAAGATGGTAGGTATGCATGGATGCTAAAACCGCAGTCCTGAGTGGGGGGATGCCTGTGTAAGCTGGGGTCAGATCTGCGGAAGCGATAGTCCTGCCTGCTAGGAAGGGAAATACAGGCAGGGTATAAACAGACAGCAACTATTGCAGACATATGATGAGGATAAAACACAGACATTTTATGATGACTGCATACTTTCCTTCTAAGCCAGAAGTTTCACAAGAAAAATATTACTGCTATTCACTCACAAGAGTTGTTTGCAAAAACTCTATGACAGTTTATATATATCTTTCTTGCACGCTCTCTATCTCTGTGTGAATGTGTGCACATATGCAACAAAAGGGTGAGTGTGCTGTCATGATTGAGCTGTCAATTTCCCATTACACAGACTCGTTCATTTGTTAATTTCTCCACATCCGATTCAGAATTTCTTGATGGAAGTCAGCGCGGACCGAATGGATAAGAGAGCACTTGTTCCTAAACATCTGGTGTGATGGTGCGAACATAGATTCAACCCCTACACCGGTCAGCTGGACTAAAATATTGACTTCTTGGCCTTGACTTTGGGATGTAAATTACAAGTACCTCTGAAACTTAATGGCTAGGGACTCTGGTAATAGGGAAAGCTAATCCATTTGCAAAAAATCAATCCAGTGCACTAAAAGTTGTAGCATGTATATGGACTATACTTGGGTTCAAAGCGAGCAAACCAAAAATTAATTGACTGACCAAACACAATAATCCAGTGATTTGCCAGGCTCTCTTCTCTACCAACATGACAAACACAATAATCCAGTGATTTGCCAGGCTCTCTTCTCTGCCAACATGACAAACACAATAAGCCAGTGATTTGCCAGGCTCTCTCCTCTACCAACATGACAAACACAATAAGCCAGTGATTTGCCAGGCTCTCTCCTCTACCAACATGACAAATACAATAATCCAGTGATTTGCCAGGCTCTCTCCTCTACCAACATGACAAACACAATAAGCCAGTGATTTGTCAGGCTCTCTCCTCTACCAACATGACAAACACAATTATCCAGTGATTTGCCAGGCTCTCTCCTCTGCCATGACAAGCACAATAAGCCAGTGATTTGCCAGGCTCTCTCCTCTACCAACATGACAAACACAATAATCCAGTGATTTGCCAGGCTCTCTCCTCTGCCAACATGACAAACACAATAATCCAGTGATTTGACAGGCTCTCTCCTCTGCCAACATGACAAACACAATAATCCAGTGATTTGCCAGGCTCTCTCCTCTGCCATGACAAACACAATAATCCAGTGATTTGCCAGGCTCTCTCCTCTGCCATGACAAACACAATAAGCCAGTGATTTGCCAGGCTCTCTCCTCTACCAACATGACAAACACAATAATCCAGTGATTTGCCAGGCTCTCTCCTCTGCCAACATGACAAACACAATAATCCAGTGATTTGACAGGCTCTCTCCTCTGCCAACATGACAAACACAATAATCCAGTGATTTGCCAGGCTCTCTCCTTTGCCAACATGACAAACACAATAATCCAGTGATTTGCCAGGCTCTCTCCTCTGCCATGACAAACACAATAATCCAGTGATTTGCCAGGCTCTCTCCTCTACCAACATGACAAACACAATAATCCAGTGATTTGCCAGGCTCTCTCCTCTACCAACATGACAAACACAATAATCCAGTGATTTGCCAGGCTCTCTCCTCTGCCAACATGACAAACACAATAATCCAATAATTTGACAGGCTCTCTCCTCTGCCAACATGACAAACACAATAATCCAGTGATTTGCCAGGCTCTCTCCTTTGCCAACATGACAAACACAATAATCCAGTGATTTGCCAGGCTCTCCTCTGCCATGACAAACACAATAATCTAGTGATTTGCCAGGCTCTCTCCTCTGCCAACATGACAAACACAATAATCCAGTGATTTGCCAGGCTCTCTCCTTTGCCAACATGACAAACACAATAATCCAGTGATTTGCCAGGCTCTCTCCTCTGCCATGACAAACACAATAATCCAGTGATTTGCCAGGCTCTCTCCTCTGCCAACATGACAAACACAATAATCCAGTGATTTGCCAGGCTCTCTCCTCTACCAACATGACAAACACAATAATCCAGTGATTTGCCAGGCTCTCTCCTCTGCCAACATGACAAACACAATAATCCAGTGATTTGCCAGGCTCTCTCCTCTGCCATGACAAACACAATAATCCAGTGATTTGCCAGGCTCTCTCCTCTGCCAACATGACAAAAACAATAATCCAGTGATTTGCCAGGCTCTCTCCTCTGCCAACATGACAAACACAATAATCCAGTGATTTGCCAGGCTCTCTCCTCTACCAACATGACAAACACAATAATCCAGTGATTTGCCAGGCTCTCTCCTCTACCAACATGACAAACACAATAATCCAGTGATTTGCCAGGCTCTCTCCTCTGCCATGACAAACACAATAATCCAGTGATTTGCCAGGCTCTCTCCTCTGCCAACATGACAAACACAATAATCCAGTGATTTGCCAGGCTCTCTCCTCTGCCAACACGACTCCTCATGTTCTTTGGCTGCTCTGCAAGCTAAATATGCCGCTAAATAAGACCAGATTTGAGTAATGAGAAGACTGGCGAAACATGACGGCAATGCTATACTCCATTCCAAAAGAGGCCTTCCTGAAATGCGTCCACTAATAGCTGGAGTGCTGGGAGTAATGTGTACAGTCCCAAGCAGATACTTTCAAGGTGATTAGGTTTTCAGACCTCCAGGTAAGTAACTGTATTTTTCCTGGACCACCAAAGGTCCAATACTTTTTTAATAGATCTCATATAAATATTGCTTCAAACGCAACTCTTGTGTTGAAATTAGGCAAATCTTCCTTACACTTTACACAAATCTTGCCAATACTACCAACAATTCTCACACTAGCACAAAAAAGGACAGATTTTTCCTTAAAAAAACAAGCATCCTTACTTAGCCTTAGCTTTGTTTTGCTCTTTGGGTTTATCTTTGATAAAACTTGGGCAGCTTTCATTCTTCCAGTTGT
The DNA here is from genome assembly GCA_014155875.1 of Cepaea nemoralis. Classification (NCBI taxonomy): domain Eukaryota; kingdom Metazoa; phylum Mollusca; class Gastropoda; order Stylommatophora; family Helicidae; genus Cepaea; species Cepaea nemoralis. The sequence goes on from JACEFZ010027456.1 coordinate 242,472, forward strand.
TCCAGTGTTCTTCTCGCTCCAATATATGCTGTCAAAAAATGTGAAAAGAATTTGGTGTGAAATGAAAATTTATCATAATAGAAATTAGCCCTGGGAAGGTTAACCCGGTCAACAAATGCCCGCAGAAGTCAGGTGTGTCAGCCTAACGGCGCAAGAATGCTCTGCTGTAAACAGGCACAACACAATCACGTCCGAAAAAAAAAAAACTCTGGATGAACGCAGAAGAAGAAGAAATTAGCCTGTAAACAGCTCAGCCCCCTTTGAACGATGACTACGGCTATTTAAGTGTCTGGCCTTGAGAGCCTTGAATGCTGGGCTACTGGAGACTCAGAATCGAGCCCTCAGTAAGGTGATGTATTTGTTCTCTTGGTTGTGACAGAAAAGTAAACCCTAACCTGCACAGTTCACGGTGAACGCACTAACCAGGCGGCCTTAATTCTTCAGTCTCAGGACTCCTCTGTCCTACACAGCAAAGTACTATAAGCAGTAATGACAGTTTTGAAAAATGGCCTTAGCTTCTAAATGGTTGACATTTTATTTGTAAGGATTTCTTGCTTGTACAGTCTTTATCAAGTCTATCACGTCACAAGTAGCTACAATATCATTGTCATACCACAGTTGGTTTCAGCTGTTCATTCCTGTACAGCAATGACTTAGTGCCATCCTGGTAGGCAGGCAACACATTCATTCTAAGAATGCTCAAGAAATCTTTAAGCGGAGAGTGAAGCACTTGCGTCTTGATTTCATACCATCATCGTGAGGGATTACTGTGAATGTCTTTTACTGTCTGCAGTTTGCAGTCGGCAGACTTCACTACAGCAGACGAGCTTATTCGAATCTCTCTTCCCGGGAAGGGTAACCCGGTCAACAGATGCCTGAAAAAGTTGGCCGAAAGGTGCAATTATCGCAGCTCTGCTGTAAACAAGCACAATGCAATTACATTTTTTTTTTAAATTCCGGACGAACTCAGAAGAAGAATCTCTCTTTGTGTGCCAGAGATAAAACATACAAGACTAATATGTTGGTTGGAAATACATCAGTAGATGAGTTGATACCACACTACAACACCAGAGTGCTTGCATTCTGGGGTAAAAGAACTGTACACCCCATCCCCAAACTGGTGAGATACTTGTACATAAGGTCAAGAGTCCCATAGCAGATACTGGGTCAGGGTACGATACGCTAGATCTTCATATACTCTAGGTCACGCATATTTGTAGTGCCCAATTCCCCTCTAGCCGGTCTCCCCTGGCATAGGTGTTTACGACTTTCTCTTTCTATATCCATGTGAGTAACGAAACTGCGGGAGATTCTGCAGCAGATTGCGCCTGTGTTGGTTACTTACAGGGTACCTGAGCCGGTCACTCAGAAAGCAATAGCAAACTACTGAGTGTAATCTTGCCAAGACATCAACAGCAGCTGAAAAACTCTGGTGTTGACTGTAAAGGATATGCGGAAAAAAAAATTCCCATCTGAACCCAAAAAACTATATGATACTGATATATAAGTTCTGCAATCTTCAAACCTCTAGCCAAAGTTACAGTCCCCTGTATTTGAGGTTCTGTAAGACACTCATAATTGTACAATAAGAAAAGCACCCTTTTACCCAGCTTGAGGTGTACTGGGCATATGGTTCTAGCCCCATGTTTGTACAGACCAACTGGAATTTGATGGATGATGTGGTCAATATCACATTGATCAACTTTATTGATCAGAACATTCCCTGGAACCCATTTTTAGGCTGGGTTGACCATGGGATCCCAGATGAATTTTAAACAAAAAATCCATGATAACAATTTTTTTTTTTTTTTTTTGCATATCCTTTACAGGACATCGCTGTCAACAGCAGCATCTTTCAGCTGTCTGTTGATTTCTTGGCAAGATTACGCTCAGTAGTTTGCCATTGCTTTCTGAGCAGCCGGCTCAGTATCCCGCAAGTCACCAGCGGGGGTCGAACCGCTCCCAGTTCTCTCCCGCCACGAGACCCTGCGTGATAAACGGGATTACGGAGGAAGTGTTGTAACCCCTCAGCCAGAGAGACCGGCATGATAACAATACAGACGTCTAATTTTGACTGACTCTCAGATCAGGCTGCCACCTTGTGACAGATGCCTGACTGCCAGTGGTGACATCACAACCCTAGAAGTGACAGCTGCCTTAAAACAACCAGCACTTGCCAGAGGTCAGGGCAAGGATGGGTATCATCACTGAGTCAGGACAACAGAACTACGCAGCTAACACTATGAGACCTTCAAAGTAATCCATGCCATTACCCATCTGACCCCGCGATCCCAATTTTTTTGGGGAAAGAACTTGACACTTCAACCTAAGCTGACAAGATACATAGGTCATGGCATAACAGGGTTAAGTGTCCAGTTTCCTTACTGACCCAAAATACATGATGATACTCAAATATCTGTGGTGTTATAACTTCCAAATTCAAACAAGAATAGTTAAAATCCCTTGTATTTGAGATTCTTAACATAAGTTTGTTTTAAAAAAAGGATCCCTTTCCTTGCAATAAAGCGTATTGGGTATATGCTTTTAATTGACCAATTGGAACTAGATGGGTATGTAGTCAATATCCTGTCAACCATCTTTATTTTCCAGAACATTCCATGGAACCCATTTCGTCATTTAAGGCTGGGTCAACCCGGGATCCCATATCCATTTATTCTTAAATCCTTGATAACAATAATACAGTCGTCTAATGTTGACTGACTCTCAGATCAGGCTGCCACCTTGTGACAGATGCCTGACTGCCAGTGGTGACATCACAACTCCAGAAGTGACAGCTGCCTTAAAACAGCCAGCACTTACCAGAGGTCAGGGCAAGGATGGGTATCATCACTGAGTCAGGACAACAGAACTTACGCAGTTATGCAACATCCAAAGCAATCTATTTTTATCCATTTGACCCTAAAATATCTATTTGTGGATGTGAAGTGACTTCTTTACAAACAGTAAGCCTGCTTTCTATCTAGAAAAGGGGGGGGGGGGGGGGAGGAGGTGTGTAAACTGTACTAATAATAGATGGCTTAAAATACAACCAATTACATTTTCTTTCAACTTTTTCAGTTGCCGGAGGTTTGGCGGCAGGCGCTCAAGTGAATAAATATCCAGTATGAACAATCATGACTACATTAGCTTTAAAGAGGCTAAACACATCATGAAATATGAAATGAAGAAACAACATCATTGCACTCAGGACATTCTCACACAGGTTCCGTCCCCTTCTTCAGTAACCAGCAAAGAATTCTCATGCCGATGGTACACAGTAGACCTAGCCTATGTGGAAGCCAGGTTAGGTTGACTTGGAAAGCCCAGTCAATTTTAGCAACATGCCTGATGGGGTTTTGAACATCTGACCACTGGGCCAGCAAGCAAGCTTGCCACCATTGCACTACTGTGGTTTCTGCAACCAGTAGGAAATATTCAATGAACTCTGAATTTCACACTGAAAGAGTTAAAAGTTAATTATCCTTTACAGGAAAGTCACAGCCAACCCCAGAATGTTTAGCTGTTTGTGATTTCTTGGCAAGTTTAGGTTCAGTAGGTTGCCATTGCTTTCTGAACGACCGGCACCCATATCATCATATTAAAACCGACGCAAAGTGGTCAGCTGCCAAATCACCCCAGCAGTGTTTCGAACGAGGTATGAAGGATTATGAATTGCACCTCTAACCCCTTCGACACAAAGCTGACTTGAAAGAAACACACACAAAAACACTCTAAATGGTGTTATTGAAAATACAGCAGATCTAATGTGAATACTTCATGAGCAGTGCTGCAGCTGTTGGAAACTAGTGATGGTGAAGCCTGTTTTGCTGTCATTTGTGTCCCAAACTCTCAGCAAAGTTGGGCAATGCCAAAATGATTTGTTCATCATATGGATGTAGCCAACATAATTTGACTCATGACATGTGATCAGCCTTATCAAGCAATCTAATAGAGACTGACAGAGATAAAACATGCCAGACACCTTGTATGTTGGTTGGAAAGATGTCAGTAGATTAAATAATACCAGCCTATGCATTAGAGCTCTAGCATTGTAGGGAATGAACTGCACACTTCACCTCAAGCAGGCAAGATACTTGTACAAAATACAAAGACACCCACAGCAGAAACTTCTATTTGGGTGTGAAGTGCTAAGCCTTCATATACTCTAGGCCATCGCATAACAGGGAGAGGTGGCCAGTTGCCTTACTGCTATTAAAGTGGTGTTTTACAGTTTCAAATAAGAAAGTTAAAATCCCTTGTATTTGAGATTCTAAGTTTAAAAAACACAAAGAGTTAATGCTATGAGGCACAGTAGGTATATTTGTTATTGGCCAATCGGAACTATATAGATGGGTCATGTGGTCAATATTCTGCCGGCCACCTTTATTTCCCACAACATTCCCTGGAACCCATTTCCCCATTTAGGCTGGGTCAACCTGGGATGCCGGCTCTGTGGTGAAAGGGTTACAAATGTAGTTTGTAATCCCGCATACTGCGTTTGAAACACAGCTGCAGGCAATTTGGCAGCAGACAGCCTTGCGCTGGTTTATTTTATAAAAGGTATGAGTGCCGGTTGTTCAGAATGCAATGGCAAACTACTGAACGTAAACTTCTGGGAAGGTTAACCCGGTCAACAAATGCCCGCAGAAGTCGGATGTGTCGGCCTAACGGCGCAAGAACGCAGCTCTGCTGTAAACAGGCACAACGCAGTCACATCCGGAAAAAAAATCTGGATGAACGCAGAAGAAGAAGAAGAAGAAGAAGAAGAAGAAGAAGAAGAAGAAGAAGAAGAAGAAGAAGAAGAAGAAGAAGAAAAACGTAAACTTGCCAAGAAATCATGAACAGCCGGAAAATGCTGGGGTTGACTACAATGTCATGTACAGGATATGCAACTAAGTAACAACCCGGGATCCCATATCAATTATTTTTTTTTTAAATCTCTGATAACAATAATACAGATGTCTAATGTTGACCGACTCTCAGATCAGGCTGCCACCTGGTGACAGATGCCTGACTGCCGGTGGTGACATCACAACCCCAGAAGTGACAGCTGCCTTAAAACAGCCAGCACTTGCCAGAGGTCAGGGCAAGGATGTGTATCATCACTGAGTCAGGACAACCGAACTATGCAGCTAGCTTACTATGAGACTTTCCAAGTAACCCGGTGTACATGTCATTACCCATCTGACACCACAATCCCAATTGTGGGGAGAAAGGACTACGCCACTTCACCCCAAACTGAAAAAATATTTGTAGAAATAAAACAACACCTGACTCTTGACAGATAACAGGGTGGGGTATCCAGTTTCCTTACTCACCCAAAATACTTCATGATACAGGCATTATAGTGGTGTTATAACTTATTTCAAATAGGAAAGTTAAAATCCCTTGCATTTGAGATTCTGTAACTTAAGTAAAAATAACACATTTAAAAAAGGGCCATTTTTTTATGCTATGAGGTGTATTGGGTATATTTTTTTTATCGACCAATCAGAACTAGGTGGTCAATATCATGCCCTTCACCTTTATTTCCCAAAACTTTCCCTGGAAACTTTAACAATTTTTATTTAAATCCCTGATAACAATAATACAGATGTTTAATATTGACTGACTCTCAGATCAGGCTGTCACCTTGTGACAGATGCCTGACTGCCGGTGGTGACATCACAACTCCAGAAGTGACAGCTGCCTTAAAACAGCCAGCACTTGCCAGAGGTCAGGGCAAGGATAGGGTATCATCATTGAGTCAGGACAACAGAACTACATAGCTAGCTTACTAAAGAGACCTTCAATGTACCCCAGTTTACATGTCATTATCCCTTTGACCCTCGAGATCTGGATTTCTAGATCTGAAAGTGATTTCTTCACACGTTGTAATCCTATGATGGAACTGCACTTGCACTGATATCATTATGTAGCAGGTCTTTGCAGGATGTTGCCCGCATCATAACTCACTGAGACAATTCTTGATCCGTTGTCAATTCTCCTGCCTCACACATGTTCATGCACAAGAAGTCAGCAATGTTCCGTGTCCATCTCTATACTAGTCCACCACTACCTCTCCTTCCTCTATCTGACCATTCTCATGCCAGTGTTAGAGCAAGGCCCTAACCATTACACAAATTCTGTTGATTAATTTACATTCATATGAAATATGTTCCTCTGTCATTTCAGAATCTTGCTATTCATGGAATAATTTGTGTTCAAATTGGAATGTATAATAGCAAAAGCACTTTATCTTCATAAAGGTTAATTTCACTCTTTCAAAATATCTGGGTAAGAGATATACAGACAGTAAACTATGTTCCCCCCAGGAAGGTTAACCCGGTCAACAAATGCCCGCAAAAGTCGGATGTGTCGGCCTAATGGCGCAAGAACGCAGCTCTGCTGTAAACGGGCACAACGCAGTCACATCCGGAAAAAAAAAATCCGGATGAACGCAGCAGAAGAAGAAGAAACTATGTTCCTACAGAATGACTCTCAGACAATGATCTATGATGTGTGACATCACAACCCATACAGTGGCAACTGCCATCAAAACAGTCACCACTTGCAGCAGGTCAGAGCAAGGATGAATGAAATCACACAGTCAACGAAAATGATGCCACAATGGAATGCCTTTGTATTTTATGTTTAACAATGAACGAACATGACATTATGAAAGGACACGAAGCTTTCATAGACTAAAGACAGCCATGTGATAAGGAGATTAGACTAATTATTCTCTCCCAAATGAAAGCCACAACATAATGAAGAGAGAAGACAGTTCCCTTTCTCACTATCCTTTCCTGTCCATACAATTCATACACAATTCTTAAAAGTATCTGGAAACTTCTTCTTCTTCTTCTTCTTCGTTCATCCGGAGATTTTTTTCGGATGTGATTGCGTTGTGCCTGTTTACAGCAGAGCTGCGTTCTTGCGCCGTTAGGCCGACACATCCGACTTCTGCGGGCATTTGTTGACCGGGTTAACCTTCCCGGGGGTTTCTTAGGACGTTTGACTCTCACTGTTGTGGTGTTATCCCCCATCCCAGCTGGTCCATATAGAACAGCCAAAGATCCTGGTCAGCCCTCAAGGGAAGGCAGGGGCAGACCATGGGCATTCCCCGCCATCCAAGGAGGCTTCCATACTTGCAGAGCCGATACATAGCGCTCTGGTACTGGGCTCACCCAAGGAATCGTCACGTCCTGCACATGGCTGCTTAGCCTCACTTCCGTATATTGGGCCTTCCGTTCACCATAGGCTGTTCTTCCGGAAACCAGAAGTATGCAGTCTGCAGATGACATCCACACAGTGAGCTTTCGATTCGGACTTTCCACGTAATGGATTTGCTATCCAAGCAATATTCCATTTCATGCCACTAGGACACTTTTCCACCTTTTATGAAGCCCACACAATGGGCTTTTGATTCGGACTTTCCACGTAATGGATTTGCTATCAAGCAATATTCCATTTCGTGCCACTAGGACACTTTTCCACCTTTTATGAAGCCCACACAGCGAGCTTTCGATTTGGACTTTCCACATAATGGATTTGCTATCCAAGCAATATTTCATTTCATGCCTCTGGGTCTTCATGCACCTTTAAATGTCAACCTGTATGTAGTTAAAGTAAGCTGCGGTCAACTTGAGCTTGTTGATATCTCCATAGAGCTTGTCCTCAAATGAAGCAGGTGTGGGCCAAAATATCTTTCTCTGTTCTGCATACGTTGGGCAATCCTGCAGCAAATGTTTTGCTGTCATTTTTCCAGTTCTACAATTACATTCATCAGTATCTCCTATCTTTAGTTTATTGAACAAGTGGTATTTCAGCCTGTTATGTCCTGTGCGGAGTCTGAAGATTGCTACTTGTTCTCTTCGGTCGAGTTTGTAATATGCATCATCCTTCTGATGGCCTGGATGCTCAGATTCCCATTTGGTTCTATAAGTGCTTTTTATCAACCTCTTTGCCTCATTATAGGTTATGTCTATGTCAGGCTGTGGTAGTCGTCCGCCCTCTTTTGCCAGTCTGTCAGCCTCTTCGTTTCCAGGTATACTGCAATGTGATGGGATCCACTGTATTACAACTTTTTTGGATTTCTGGCATAGACCATGGAGTGCTGCTCTTAGGTCAGTTAGTTCTGTGCTGTTATTGCTCTTGAGTATTGAGACAGCTGACTTTGCATCTGTGAAGATAGCTATTTGCTTCTCTTTATTTTCCTCCATCAGGAGCATTTCTGCTGCAGTTTTCAAAGCCTCTACCTCCGCTTTGAAGTTACTTGAAAATTTTCCAGTTGCCATTGAATGTGTTTTTTTCACTCCATTTTTTAAATTTAAGAGAATTCCTCCTCCTCCATTCTCTATTGAATTTTTGGCTGATCCATCTGTATATGCATGGGTCCAATTCCTGCTTGGGTAATGTTCTTTTATGTAGTTTAGGGTTATTTCTCTTCTTTCGGTTTCATGCTGAGTGTTCTTTTTCTCAATACCAGGAATGTTTTCTATCATCTCAGGCAGTTGCTGCTGTCTCCAAGCTGGGAAGTTGTGTGCATTGTGTATGGGCTTGACTGTTGATATGTTAAGTATAGGATCTGCCCTAATCCTTCGTTTTGCAGTTTCTACAAAGTTGCTACGCTTCAGTCTTCCCTTTCCAAAACCATTAAATCTGTTGTACATAGGGTGGTCTGTCAATCTTCTAAATTTTTCTGCTTGTTGCTGGGCTCTGCTATCTCTTCTATCCTGCATTGGTTGTAAACAAGTGATCTTTTCTAGTTCATTAATAGGCGTTGTCTTCAGGCTTCCAGTTATGATTCGCATTCCTTGGTTTTGGACTCTACTTATTTTGTTAAAGTTTGACTTAGCTGCTGTTGCCCAAGCTGCAATGCCATATTCCAGTACTGGCCTCACCCGTCCAGTATATAACTTCTTGAGAACTTTCTCATCTGCTCCCCACGTTGTACCAGCAAGCTTTTTCATGATTGCCATTCTCTGCCTTGCTCTTGTTCGATTTTTCTCAACCTGTGTCTTCCATGTCAGGCGACGATCAAAGGTGACTCCTAGATAGTTTGGATTTTCTTCATGGCGCAATATTTTTCCATTCAATACCAGCTTAGGTTGCTGAGTTTTATTTGAGAGGGAGAACACTGTGCATGTTGTTTTCTCCTCACTTATCTTCACTAGCCATGATTTTGACCAGTCCTCTAGCGCTAATAAGGCTTGCTGTATTCTGCTGTTAGCTGTACTAATATATTCTTCAGATGTCCATATGGCTAGGTCATCTGCAAAGGAGGATGTGTGTACTCTGGCTGGAAAATTTTCTGTGATGTCATTTATATATGCTAGGAATAATGTTGGTGAAAGAACTCCTCCTTGGGGGACACCTTGCTCCAGCAGCATCATTTTGCTTGTTTGTCCTTGTACTTTTGTCCTGGCAGTTCTGTTCTCAAGGTAGTGGCTGATCCATTTATACATTTTTCCACAAACATGCATGTTTTGCAGTTTTACTTTCAGTCCTTCCTTCCATACTTTATCAAATGCTTTTTCTAAATCTATCCAGACTGCTAGTGTGTGCTTTTTCTCTTGGAAGGCATCCTCTATTTCCTGAGCTATATAGGTTATTTGATCTTCAGTGGATCTGTATTTTCTGAATCCTGCTTGGTGTGGTGTTAAGAGTTTGTTTTCTTCCAGATGCCATGTTAGCCTGCCATTGATAATGCGTTCCATTAATTTTCCTACACAGCTCAGTAGACTGATAGGTCGATAGCCATTTGGTTCTTCCAGGTCTTTTCCTTTCTTTGGGACTGGTATTAGTATAGCTTCCTTCCATGCCTGTGGGACTATTCCTCTCTTCCAGCTGTTATTTAGGACTGCTAGTAGTTTCTTCTTTGCCTTGGTGCCTAGTCCTATTAGCATTTCATTTGTGATTCCATCCTTTCCTGGTGATTTCTTCTTTTTTAGGGTATTCATTGCCTGTTCCATTTCTTCCATTGTTAGATTTGCCATCATATATTCTGCTGCTGTCTCTGTATTTCTATGATGTGTCTGTTTGTCTTTGATTGCTTTCTTCTGTTCGGTTGTAATATCAATGTGGTTTGCATTTGCATAGTGTTCCATTAGTGCATTTGCAGCCTTTTTGCCTGTAAGCAAGGCATTTCCTTGTTTAATTGTTATTTGTTTGTTTCTAGGTCCTTCATTGTTCATGGCTTTCACTAGTTTCCATAGTTTGTTTCCATCCCTGTCAAAATTCAGGTTTTCTGTTTTTTCCCTCCAACAATCTCTTGTTGTTTGATTTACTGTTCTTTTATATTTTGCTGAGATGGCTTTGAGAGAGATGTTTGCTTCAATTGTTTGTTCTCTCTCTGCTGTCTTCCTGGCATCTTCAACTTTGTCCTCCAAACTTTGTAGTTCTTCAGTCCAGTATGGTTTGTAATTTTTCCTCGCTCCTCTTGGAATGGACTCAGTGGCTGCCTGTATTATCGCTCTGTTTAGACTTTCCACCATTTGCTTTATGTTGCCATATCGTGTATTTATGTTTTCACAATATTTGTCTGTTAGTATGGCAAATCTGTCCCAATCTGCTCGTTTGTAATTCCAGCGGGGCAAGGGCTTTTGCTCCTGTGGAACATACTCCATATTCATTTCAAGCTTGATTGGTCTGTGGTCACTACCTGCTAATTGGTCCAGCACATGGCGATCGATTTTGTGGAGGATGTCTCCTGTGCAGAAAGCTAAGTCTGGAGTAGAAGTGGTAAGCCATCTTCTGGAGTAGAAGCTCGGTGTGTCATCCGCTTTGTTGAGTAGATGGAGATTTGAGTCTATTTCCCAGTCCTCCAATTCATCTCCTCTTTTGTCAGTATCTGGGTATCCCCATCTTTCTGAACGGCTATTAAAGTCTCCGACAATAATGCAGTTTGTGTCAGTTATTTTCATGTTTGAGAGTGTAAGGTCCTTATCTGCTGGGCTATACAGATTGTAGATTCTTATTTTCACGTCCTTTATCATTATGTCAACACCTATAATTTCCGTTTGGTTGTCAGAGATCACAGATACTTCGCTGCAAGGTATTGTATTTCGTGTAAGTATTAGAACTCCTCCTTTGTGTCCTTCGCGGTCGAAACGTGTGGCCTGATATCCTCTGACTGAGAATTTGTGATTGGCGTTGAGGTGTGTCTCTTGAATGCATGCCACATCTATTCTATCTTTATGAAGACGATGTGTTAGGGAGTCTTTCTTCTTGTAAACTCCTTCGGCATTCCACTGTAGTATGTTGAGTGTCCGGGGTATTTGGTCAATAGCTCTTAACCTACTCCTCTGTGCCTTGACTCCACAGCACAGGGGAAGGTGACCACCAGTAGTCATGGGTGGACCCCCTCGAGGCAGGGGGCCCGGCACTATCACCGCCTGATGGGACTTCACGGGATTAGCACCATATCGATTAATTTTGATTTGTGACATCATGAATTAAGTTACGTTGCACTGCTTTGTCAAGCCTGTGGCTCAGTACATCCGATTTCGACAAGCATTTATTCGGGATGCTTTCCCTAGCCTTTGACTGTCCCCAGTCTACCTACAAGGCAGCAGGTTTCACGTTGCACTGCTTTGTCAAGCCTGTGGCTCAGTACATCCGATTTCGACAAGCATGTATTTGGGGTGCTTTCCCTAGCCTTTGACTGTCCCCAGTCTACCTACAAGGCAGCAGGTTTGTGTGTCTCTTCGTCTGGTCCCTCTCCCTTGACCTGTCCGACATGGGTGGCCCTACCAGTAGCTGTGCTACCGTCGGCATAGCTCTTGGGGTCATTGGGACGCACAAGCCCCTCTACCTCGTCACGGTGGACACACAGCAGAGGGGGTATCTGGAAACCATTTTCTGAGGCCGGGTTGACACCTGAGCTATATCAGTTAGAAAGAAAAAAAAACTGCTTGGGATTGAACTAAGCCCTCTATCGCTGGGAAGCAAATGAGCAATAGATCAGGGTGATAGACTGAATGCTAACAGAGAGGCAGGGTGATTAAATGAATCAAGATACAACTGTGACTCTGCAACTTTTACTAGGCTGCAAGAACATCAAATATAAAGGGATGAAGCTAGACAAGAGCGCCGGGTGCCAAAAGAAGAATAGTTAAACGACAAAGAACTGGTGTTATGTGCTACATGCTGAGGGAGATTGTGAGACGGGGATTGGAGCACCTGTGGACTGCATGGTCCCATGTGCAGTGAGGATAATCTGAAGACTAACTAACCTCTATCTTCGTAAGTAAGCACATTAACCACTCTGCCTCTCTGACGTCTATGTTATATGTACAATTGGCATTTTTGCCTATTCAGTTACAAAGAAACAAAATGCACTAAAAATGTTAGTTTTTTTGTGTTTTTTTTTGGGGGGGGGGGGGTGGTGGTGGTGGTGGTGTGTGTGTGTGTGTGTGTGTGTGTGTGTGTGTGTGTGCGCGTGCGCGCCAGCCAATTTATAGGTGATAATTTTCAACAAAACATGTTAAACTGATAAAAGCCAAATCTGAGATCTTTGTGATTGATATAATACCCACATAAAACATGTTACTCTGTAATTTCAGAATCTTGTTATTCACGGAATGAATGGTGTTCAATTTGGAATGTATAATAGCAAAAGCACTATATCTTCATAAAAGTTGATTTCATGATTCCACGCTTTCAAAATATCTGGGTAACAGACAGTAAACTGTGTTCCTACAGAATGACTCTCAGACAATGATCTATGATGTGTGGCATCACAACCCACATAGTGGCAACTGCCATCAAAACAGTCACCACTTGCAGCAGGTCAGAGCAAGGATGAATGGCATCACTGAGTCAACTAACATGATGCCACAATGGAATGCCTTTACACTATATGTCAAGCAATGAACACATATAACATTCTAAAAGAACATGAAGCTTTTACAGACTAAAGACACAGCCATGTGGCAAGGAAGACTAGTCTGCATAATTATTTTCTCCCAAACGAAAACCGTAAAATAATGGAGGATGACCAATTCCCTTACACACTGCCTTTCCTTCCCAATCTAGAAAATTCTTATATATATATATTGTATATCTGGCATCTTATGAGGCTGGATTGACTCTAGAGCTGTATCATTCATCAAAAAAAAAAAAACACTGCTAGGGATTGAACCTGGACCTCTATCGGTTACTGTAGCAGACTGAGTTTTGCTCATACAGAATGACTCTCAGACAATGATCTATGATGTGTGGCATCACAACCCACATAGTGGCAACTGCCATCAAAACAGTCACCACTAGTAGCAGGTCAGAGCAAGGATGAATGGCATCACAGAGTCAACTAAAATTATATAAAGGATCAAATCATTTTTGATACAGAAAGTTAATAAAAGCAAGCGAATAAACACAAACCACTGAATACAAATACAAATTCTAATGACAACAGATTGACTATGTTTAAATGTAGTTAAAACCTGTTATATGAATCCCATTATTTTGCCCTTATTTCCATGTTGTGCTGTTTAGGCTATGCTTATTTAAATTATAATCATGAAATTAAGAATTTATGTACAAATTATCAAGCTAATTTTAACACACAGACTATTTACAGGAATCCTAACTTATATATTTGGTAATCACATAAGTACTCACCATATTTTCAAGTACCACCCAATTTTAACACAGAGCCTATATACAGGAATATTAACTTATGCACTTAATATGACATAAGTACTCATTATATTTCCAAGTTAAAAAAGTTAGTTACATACCCTTTACAAGACATTGCAGTCAACACCAGCATTTTTTGCTGTTGTGATCTCTTGGCAATATTTCCAAGTAGCAAGTTAATTTTAAAACATAGCCTATTTACAGGAATCCTAATTTATATATCTGTTAATAGGCTTGATATATAGGCAGAATGGACCGATGTCCAGTAAGGCCAAACTGATGACTAACTAACCTCTACCTTCTGTGTTGTTTGACTATTTATCTTTTGGCCTGCTGCACAGCGCTCATCTAGCTTCACCCCTTTTGACTTGATGCTCTTGCAGTCTAGTGAAATATTCACCATATTCTCATAGTGGTTAGTGCACTTGTTTACAAAGACAGTGGTCCAGGTTTAATCCCAGCAGTGGCAGAATTATTTTTAAGCCAGTACAGCTAATGAGGTCACAAGAGCCTCATTAAATGGGTATAAGTTTATGCTCAGAATTTTCGGAGCATTCTCTGGGAAGGAAAAGTACCAATTAGGGAACTATCCACTCCATCTAATTATGTAATGACCCAGAATATGTGGAATGTATTCCTCAGCCAGGTAAAAACTCTCCTGGCTCATACTAATCATGGTGTGGGTCATACTCTTCTTATGCTGCTGCCTTTTATCCCCCAATGGAGGATAGACCCTCAAACAACTCACACACAGGAGTCTACACTGTGACGTGGTTACACCACCTGCCTCTCACTCCGAAGTTTGTGGGTTCAATTCTGGGCCACGTCATTCGGTTCAGGAGGTTCTGAGACATGGAGGTCGTTGCTGGAGCAATAAAGTTTGTGCTTTGTGTCGATGCTTTTGGCAGGATGCCCTGCGGAAAGAGACCTGGCCATATGGGATAAAACTCGGTGCAATGAAGTCAATCCTCTTGCCTTTAAAATCCCGTTAAACAACTCTCATAAAGACCTTTGAAAACTTATTCATGGTTGGTTGGATTTTTGCTGTTAGTTTTCTATGGGAGTGAGGTAGCCAGTGCCATGCCTCTATGGGGGTGAGGTAGCCAGTGCCATGCCTCTATGGGGGTGAGGTAGCCAGTGCCATGCCTCTTTGGGGGTGAGGCAGCCAGTGACATGCCTCTATGGGGGTGAGGTAGCCAGTGCCATGCCTCTATGGGGGTGAGGTAGCCAGTCCCATGCCTCTGTGGGGGTGAGGTAGCCAGCACCATGCCAAACCTCTGAGGCCATCTCTTACTATTCTTTGATTCCCTTATACACCCTGGTAACACATAGGCAAAAGGTATGGATGCCATATAAAATACAAGCACAAGTAATGAACAATCACTGTGGCATCTAGCAGTGTAATTAACACTACTAACTAGGCTAAACCGAGTTACTCACTAAAATACATGAGAATACATAAAATTGAACCTGTACCAGCAATTACGCATACCAGTCTTCCATGCCACAATACAAAGAATACATTAAAAAAGTGCATGACGTCTGCTAAAACATAAACAGATTGCCACATAGAATGCCTGGTTGGCTGTTAACAACCAAACTATTTTTAAATTTATAAATGTATAAAGACATGAAGCAAAATAACTGACCTTCACAGAATTGCAAAATTGTTCTCCGTTTGGTGGTGTCTCACACAACAGTTTGATCACCTTCTCCTGACACTCTTTGATCCAGTCTGACTGTTCATCTGTTAGAGAGTGTACAGCCCTGAAGAAGCAAGATGAAACCAGAAATTAGTGATGAATAATGTGGATTTGAAGAGTAAAAGATAATAATATAATGTACACTCTCAGGACATTATTAGAAAAAGCTATAGAAGTAAAACAGATCTATAGTATGCTTTATAGACTACACAAAAGCGTGTGACAGTGTGAAATATGAGGAAATAATTGAATACTAGAAAAATAAAAACATTGATGGCAAAGATATGCAAACAATAAATGAAGAATATATCCATCCATCCATCATGTGCCATGCCGGTAAGCGTGGGCGGTCATGTTCTGCCATCTCACTCGATCACCAGAGTCGTGGAATATATACTAGCAGCAAAAAGGAGCTATAAGAATCAACAACCATTTAGCAAAATTTCAGTGCATACAGAATTCAGACAAGGATGATTTGTTTTCGCTATACAGACAGCATATAATGAGCAGTAGGTAAGGAACCTATGACAGGTCTAGCAAACTGGTTGGGAATTTACATGATCTTAGAAAAATTATGCTCATAAATCATGGAGGTAGGTGCTGCAACTTCAATAAACCCCTCCCCTGGAGGCTTAATGGATTAAGTGGAAGACAACAACAACAACAACACATGAGTGAGCTTATGAGATCTATAGAAAGTATACCAAGGATTGTGGTTGGTGGACATATTATAAATAACTTGCTTTATGTCAATGACACCATCTTGACATCAACCAGTCAGAAGGAACTACAGAAAATGATAGATAGTGATTGCAGAAAAAGAATAAAAATGGACCCAAGCTTGAATAATAGGAAGAACAAATAATTGGTCTAGGTCAGCATCAGTGAATGGATTACTGGCGCTTCGTTCTTAAACATCCAGTGTGCTGATACTGGTTCAACTCTTATAGCAGTCAGTTGGACTAAAATGTTGACTTCTCGTCCTTGACTTGGGGATGTAAGTAACAAGTATCTCAGAAGTTGGAGTGGGTTTGCCTGATTGTGAGGGACACTGGTAATAGGGAAAGCTAATCCACGCACAAAAATCAGTCGAGTGCAACTGAAGTAGTAGCATGTGTATGAACAACGCTTGAGTTCAAAGCAAGCGATTGAACGCACGCACGAGCACACACACACATACACACACAACAATAACGGGTTTTTGAAACAGACACGGAGAACCTGCACTTCTTGAGAATGGCACTGGACTGCCAAGATCATACACCTCAGCGGGATAGTTTTCTTAGTTTTTTTCAAACATCCAGAAGAAATCAATGTTATAACTACAACTGCCTAGCTGATTTAAAAAATGGTCGAGGCAGAAGGAATTAATGTAATAAGAAATGTCTAGCTTAATTTAACAAATGATTAAAGCAGAAGAAATCAATGTAATAACAACAGCTGAGTTATATGAAATAATGGGCAATGTATGTAGAAAGAACTGTCTGCATTAATTTACAAAATGAATGGAACAGAAGAAAATTTAACAAATGACTGGAATAGAAGAAAACAATTTAACAAATGATTGGAACAGAAGAAAACAATGTAATAACTATAACTGAGTTATTTAATGTAACAAATAGCCATGACAAAAGTAACTGATATAATAAGAACTGTCTGGATTAACTACACAAATGATTGTAACATAGGGCTACAACTGAGTGGCTTACTTTACCAAATGATTGGAAGGGAGGGAATCAATGTAGTTACAACCAAGTGGCTTAATTTAACAAATGATTGGAAGGGAGGGAATCAATGTAGTTACAACCAAGTGGCTTAATTTAACAAATGATTGGAAGGGAAGGAATCAATGTAGTTACAACTGAGTGGCTTACTTTACCAAATGATTAGAAGGGAGGGAATCAATGTAGTTACAACTGAGTGGCTTACTTTACCAAATGATTAGAAGGGAGGGAATCAATGTAGTTACAACCAATTTAACAAATGATTGGAAGGGAGGAATCATGTAGTTACAACCCTTGCCTTATCTTAACAAATAAATTGGAAGGGAGGGAATCAATGTAGTTACAACTGAGTGGCCTTAATGTAACAACATGATTGGAAAGAGAAGGAATCAACTGTATTTACAAACCAAGTGTGCTTTAATTTAACAAATGATTGGAAGGGAAGGAATCAAGTTAGCTACAACTCGAGTGGTTTAATTTAACAAATGATTGGAAAAGGAAGGAATCAATGCTAGTTACCAACTGAGTGGCTTACTTTAACAAATGATTGGAAGGGAGAGGAATCAATGTAGTTACAACTGAGTGGCTTACTCTAACAAATGACTTGTGAAGGGAAGGGAATCCATATGTAGTTACAACTGCTAGTGGCTTACTTTAACAAATGATTGCAATGTAGTTACAACTGAGTGGTTTAATTTAACAAATGATTGGAAAGGAAGGAATCAATGTAGTTACAACTGAGTGGCTTACTTTAACAAATGATTGGAAGGGAGGGAATCGATTTAGTTACAACTGAGTGGCTTAATTTAACAAATGATTGGAAAGGAAGGAATCAATGTAGTTACAACTGAGTGGCTTACTTTAACAAATGATTGGAAGGGAGGGAATCAATGTAGTTACAACTGAGTGACTTAATGTAACAAATAGTTGTGGTAGTCATTGTGGACGAACATTTACAGCGCAAATTGGATCTGGTCAGTGGCAAAACATTTAAGACAAAATCTCCATACAAATAAATACTGTTTAGTCATAAAGGAAAAGGACCATATCCCTTGCCACATGAGGAAATAAGTTTGACCCATATTGGTGGTGTGGACAGTATGGTGACGAACATCTTATCTCCCAGACAGTTTTCTGACACCCATTTTTTCTTCTTCCGTCATTTTTAAAAAACAATGTTGGACAGTATTTGTGTCCTATCTGTTTAATTCAGAATTGCAATATTTGTGTCTTTCGTCTGACACATCCAATTTCTTCCTGACATTTGCTGACGGGGTTAACCTTCCTGGCGATGACACTCACTGTATAAGACTGGGGTGGCTTCAGAGCCATGTACAAGTACACAGTAAAAGACCCCTTTTCATGCCACCAGGTATACAGGGTATAAGGTGCTAGCTCCATATTTATAGACCAATCAGCACTCGATGGGTGATGTGATAAACATCACAAGGGTCACCTTTACTTCCCAAGAAGTGCCCAGGTGCCTACTTTAGATTGGGTCACCCTGGGAGCTCAGGTCAATGAAAAAATCCCAGCCTCGAAGGAGATTAGAACACGTGATAACCAGGTTGGCAAGCAGGTACGCTGGTCAATTCTCTATCACATCGCAGCCATGTGCTCATGTAACAATCCCACCTCCAGGTGAATTTTAAACCAGGGCCACTGGGCCAACAGGTGAGAGTGAGAGGTCTAGACTCTATGCTACCATGATTCCTACTTAGCACAGTACTGACAGAAATGGTAAATACTTACGTTTTAAACTTGATTGTGGCTCGGAGGTACTGGAATATGATGAGAAATTGCACGAGGACGTATCTGCGGAAATTGCTATCGCTGAGCTGTAGGTTCAGCAGCTGGAAGGGAAGATTAAACATGGTGACATGAACACTGAGGGTGCAACACTTTGAACTGTTCGTATTAATGTTATCAATGTATAATAATGTGGTTCAAGTTTTAGAATTTGTCATTCCAGAAGCAATGGTCAGTACCTGACTTTCATAGGTTAGGAAAAAAAATATCAATTGATAACACTGTGACAAGACAGACAGGCAGGCAGAAAGGTAAGGAGAGGGGGGAGAGGGGGGAGAGAAACATAGAGAAAATAGGGCAAAGAGGAAAGAGAATATCTGCACATATGACTGGCACCTTGCCATAGTGACAGATAATAGTTTTTAAAATGGAGTTGTGCCTCTCCATAGCACAAATTCTTAGCTGAATTTTTAGGCCATGTTGCGCAACACGATTCCTCTTTTGGACTGCCTAGTTTACTCTAGAGGAAAGGTAACACCAATACATATGGAACAAGACCAGCTACAAAAGCTGCTGGATCTCCAAAGCAATACTCTAACTGTCCAGTGTGACAATTTCTTAAAAACCACATGCATGAAATTCCCTCCCCCCTCCCTACCTACCCATCTATGTTGAATGATGCTGTGGTGTTGAATGAAATAATGTATGAGAGGAAAGAGAGAAGAAAGGCAGAATGTCAGACAGGCCTGTGTGCCCAATTCTTAACCCTTTGAAAATAAAGTTTGTTCATTCATTCTTTCATTTCGTTCTATCACTCTCCCTTTCTTAACATCCCAATCCAGTATGTGTCCTTATGGGTTATTCAGAAACAGCATTTCTTACAAGAACATTACATGAAAACTGCAGACATCTGATGATTCCACCATTTGGATTCATTGTATCAGCTCACCAGAAGTTATACAATTCAGAAATATGGAAATGGTCAACTAATCAGTACAAATGAAATCATGACAAGAAATATTATTTAAGAGCACAAATTCAGACCAGAACACATAAAGAGAGCAGGATGTTGGGCAGTCAAAAGTAGAATCTAAAATGAGGTTAAGGAAATCAGTGATAATTGAATTGTTTTACCACAGTTCAGAACAAAAATCAGTAGTGTACTATTGCTGCAACTCTATTGTTACCATATCCATAAAGAAAGCAAAGAATAGTAGTATTGGTAGCTGCCAAGCGTGTGATAAGAGATTCCTAAAGAGGGCTGATGCAGGGGATAATTAGCAGAAAACCATAGTCACAAAATATAACCAATCAATAACAAGTATTTATTCCTATATATTTATTTATTCCTATATATCTATGTATAGATAGTCCATGGCTATAGCATAAATCTACTGCTAATTGACGGTATTAGTTTAATATGAAATAATACGTTATAGTAGGATTGGGGGAGAGGCTGAATTTACAAAGCCAAATCTACAAATTTGGCTACGACTATTGCACAATTTGGTCGGATAAAGGAAAGGAAACGAACTCCCTGGCATGACCACTTCCGGTCAGGAGAAAAATACTAAAATCGTTCTTTTGCAATCTAGACGTCGGTGCAAAAACATCTGCTAGTCGCTAGGCTCTATAAAATACTTATAAAGTGTTAAGAGTTTTATCTTTGGCACGTATTACGGCCATAAATATATTTACAATATATTAGAGAGATACCTAGAGCAAAGTTTTTGTACCTGACAAGTTCGGTCAGTAGATTAGAAGGGTAAGGAATAGTTATGTGTATCAATATAATATATTGCCGTGTGCGCCCGAGATTTCCGTGTGTAGTTAAAGTTGGAAACCGCCGATAATAGGTTAGTTTACCTAATTATTTACCATAATAATTATTTTACCGACTAAACTCGATCGCCTATATTATACTTCGTACAGGTAGTTTACTAAGCACGCAGGGAAAATGGTAAAACATAACTGTGTAGAAAATTACCTTTACAGGAGGTTTAGAGAGGTGTACACGATGTGAGATAGTTGTAAACTTGATAAAGTCGGATAGAACCCAATTTTCGATTAGTCCGTATAGCAGTAGACTAGGCCATACTAATCGAGCAGTTAGTTTAGGAAATAACATGAGGCCGTTTATAGTGGTGATATTTCAAGGATGTGATAGGATTGCGAATACTTAGAGATAATAATGAATATTTCGATGCCGTGAAAATAAGAAATGTTACTAAACACGTACGAATGTCAAATACTAGCGTGGTAGATCCTAGGCATGTTCGTTAATTCTTATCGGTGATTTCTCACCAATTCGCAGTCCTGTTCTTGTCAGCCACTCCATTAACTTTCAGCTTATCTTATTCTGTTATGATAATTTCATAAATTGTGTGTATTTTAAAATATACGTTATATAGAATCATTATTAATTATATGCTAGAAATATAGCTTCAGAATTTGAACATAAATATCTATAAAATGTAATCTGTTTAATAGATTCTATATGTATCTACCTCTAGATTACTTTGTAATTATTATATTTTAATAATATAATTATGATATGCATTATATGATGATATGTTTAATTATTACTGAATAATTATTATATTCACTTGTAAGGAAACATAGAATGATTTTATTTAGCTGTTTTTCTTAAGTCAGTGATTTTCTATTTATCCTAGGATAGGGAATAATAGGGAGCAGGGACAGATAGCTCATGCTATTTTGTTTCTGCAATTGTGTATGAGATGTTATTGGCCATCAGGAACAATCCAGGGTCGATGCTTACAGATGTCTCGACAGACGAGTCACGTACTCTCACTATATTTCACAGATTTGACACCTTCAGCGCCAAGCTTTAGATGCGCCAACCTGTGTGACTCTTTTGAGAAGCAGCACTTACTACCATCTCACTTATGCCTACTAACTAGGGTTTACACGCACTGTGTAAGCCGGAGAACCAGAAGATAAGTGGCCAAACTTACCGTTGGCCACCACCACCATCAATCAACTCAAAATATACTATAGGCCAAAGAGTCGTCAATGATTAGACAGTCTAGTAGATTCCACCCATAATATTAGATATGCAATAGGATACAGGGAAGTGTATCCCTTTTCATGTACAGGGCTGCCTCCAGTGGAGCACCCAAAGTGTTATCATATATTAAATGTTAATGTGATTTTAATTTTACAAACTCTAGTTGTTACCTAATTAACCTTAGTCATAGTAGAGTGAGAAGATATGAAAGTTTGTCTCTGTTATATATTTTACTCTGTCTTTCTCCGTGTCATTGAGAGGGATTAGAGTTGGGGGCTCGAGCTTTGTTTTATTTCAGGCAACGTAGCTAGACAACCTTGGCAGACTGTCTGTATCAAACCAGTATAGTTGTACGCCATTCCTGTCTGCCTGAACACTGTCAGAAGATTAGACTTGTTCTGGGACCTTTATTCCGCCTAGAATTACGAGCTATTCAGTCTTGTCTTCTCCAGTGACCTATTTTTCTATTCGTAGAAAGTCTATCCACAGCACTTTGATAGATTCCTTATCATCGTAGCTGACGCTACGCTACAAGTGGGAAGAAAAAAAGAAAGAAAAATAAATCTACAAAATAAGGCAAACAATTCTGCTTTTCATCTATAGGTGAGAATTAGACATGCAGATGAGTAAAATGGTTGAACATGGAAAGAATTATAAGAGATAGCAAAGAGGGAGAGTTTGTGAGCCTAGCATAGTGGCTAGACACTCGCTTGCAGGTCTGGTGGTCATGGATTTAAATCCATATTGAAGCAGATATTTTTAATGACCTGGGTTCTCAAGTCAATCCAGCCTTAAATGGTTACCAGAAAATGTCTTGAGAAGGTGGCCAATGTGAAACTGACCCTTTCACACACTAAGTGCCAATTGGTTAATTAAAAATGAGTCTGGCACAATGTGCCCAAAGCATCTTAAGCATTTAAAAGGGTCCTTTACTTACTATACTTTGACATGAGTTGGTTGAGGTCCTATGCCCTGTTGAGGGACAGAGGCAGAAGAAGATGAACAAAAGGAGGACATGAATGCTGCAGCTCCGTGTACAGAATTCACTATGAAATTATCACAGGTAACGTAAACAATTAACATAAAACTGACATCAAATTTGATTCAATCTTGACCATGCAGCTACAGGAGGAAGAAATTATACACTTGACAAAACCAGGTGCCAAACAAACACTCATCTCACCTTTTCACTTGTGAGGTACTTGGCAAAGAAATTCTGAGGATGCTGGTGTGTCTGATGTGTGAGTAGGGTCTTCTTCTGGCTGGATGAGACATCATCCAACTTGTAACTGGCAAATATACTCAACACATCACCTGCATACTGGAAATAGTGACAACAACATGTTAGAATATTTCTGAGAGGAAGACTGATTAGTAAGTGCTGCCCTAACATACACAGACTGGTAAGTCCTGTCTGAACATACAAAGACTAATAAGTACTGTCTAAACATATGGGGTCTGTTCAAAAAGTAGAGCTTTAGCCAGAAAAATCGGTGGTCTGAAACCATAACCTCTTTCAAAGTACTCTCCTTGGGACTTACATACTTCTCCTTGGGACTTCCATACTTCTCCTTGGGACTTCCATACTTCTCCTTGGGACTTCCATACTTCTCCTTGGGACTTCCATACTTCTCCTTGGGACTTACATACTTCTCCTTGAGACTTACATACTTCTCCTTGGGACTTACATACTTCTCCTTGGGACTTACATACTTCTCCTTGGGACTTACATACTTCTCCTTGGGACTTACATACTTCTCCTTGGGACTTACATACTTCTCCTTGGGACTTACATACTTCTCCTTGGGACTTACATACTTCTCCTTGGGACTTACATACTTCTCCAGTGGCCTAGGCATTGCTCTAACCATTTCAGGAAAGCCTCTTTGGGAATGGAGTAAAGTGTGGCCACAGCGTTCCACATATTGTGAAATCTAGTTCTTTTCAACTTTTTTTTTTTTCAGCTTGGGCAAACTGACAAAATTTGCAAGAAGCCATGCCAAGAGTGTAGGAAGCTTGATGAACCAGAGGCATAATGTGTCTGGCCAAGAAAATCATCAAATGTGAAGAATGGACATATGCACTGTCCTGAAGGAGTCGCCAGGTTTAATTAATCACACACCAATCTGTTCACGTTGTTTACATATGCAAAGTATTGTTAGTTAGTTAGTCGCAGTTCCAACTTCACAGCAACGGGTCGTCCCCATTATGCTCCGTTCCTGTGCCAGTGAATATCACACAAAACGCTCCCCACTGCCCAACGTGAAAAGTGGAAAAGACAGGAGTCTTGACAAACAACAGCCCGCACAGATACACTGTGCATAATGACGCCGCCAGAAATGTCAACACACCAGTCCCCCATGTAACACCCGAATTCATCTCTGATGGAATCGGCAGTCATTTTCCTATCTGGATATTTCCTAGATGTTCACCCACACAGTCCACGAAAATACAGTTCATCGCCGACGGCAGTGGCAGTCAACCAGAAGCCCAGCAGCCACGCATTTCTGCATAAGGCGAAAGCCGGTCAACTCTGGGACATAGCCACCTCCCATCGCTCCAAACATGCAGTCACGTTCCAAAAAAAACTTGGGCAGATTCAAAAGCACTTCACACGAAACTCACAGCTCACAGTGTCGCGCCACGCACACACTCAGCAGCAGGGCGACGGAACCATCAAGCCTCCTTAGTCGCCTCTTACGACATGCGTGGTAGACTACAGTGTTGCTATTCTTTGCCATGAAGACATTCCAGAAATCTGAGGCATGAGGGTGCATGAGAGAAGTGGTGATGAGACAAGAGATGATGAGAGCAGAGATGGTGAGAGAAGAGATGATGAGAGCAGAGATGATGAGAGCAGAGATGATGAAAGCAGAGTTGATGAGAGAAGAGATGGTGAGAGAAGAGATGATGAGAGCAGAGGTGGTGAGAGAAGAGATGAGAGAAGAGATGATGAGAGAAGAGATGATGAGAGTATAGATGATGAGAGAAGAGATTATGAGAGAAGAGATGATGAGAGCATAGATGATGAGAGAAGAGATGAGAGTATAGATGATGAGAGTATAGATGATGAGAGAAGAGATGATGAGAGTATAGATGATGAGAGTATAGATGAGAGAAGAGATGATGAGAGTATAGATGATGATAGAAGAGATTATGAGAGAAGAGATGACGAAAGCATAGATGATGAGAGAAGAGATGATGAGAGAAGAGATGATGAGAGTATAGATGATGAGAGTATAGATGATGAGAGAAGAGATGATGAGAGTATAGATGATGAGAGAAGAGATGATGAGAGTATAGATGATGAGACAAGAGATTATGAGAGAAGAGATGACGAGAGCATAGATGATGAGAGAACAGATGATGAGAGTATAGATGATGAGAGAAAAGATGATGAGAGAAGAGATGATGAGAGTATAGATGATGAGAGAAGAGATGACGAGAGCATAGATGATGAGAGAAGAGATGATGAGAGAAGAGATGATGAGAGTATAGATGATGAGAGTATAGATGATGAGAGAAGAGATGATGAGAGTATAGATGATGAGAGAAGAGATTATGAGAGAAGAGATGACAAGAGCATAGATGATGAGTATAGATGAGAGAAGAGGTGATGAGAGAAGAGATGATGAGAGTATAGATGATGAGAGAAGAGATGATGAGAGAAGAGATGATGAGAGCATAGATGATGAGAGAAGAGATAATAAAAGAGAGATGACAAGAGACTTTTTGGCGGGCAGTGAGAGTGACATTCTAGAAAGGTCCTACCACAGAATAATAATGAATGAGAGCTGTACAGCTATTTGTTCATGTAACCATCGCTGGGAATTTCCTACACTTATTCTGCTATAACTAGCTCAGATTTTGTTTAGGTCTGTGGTTAATCTAACACTCTACAAAACAAGTATTTAGCTTACTTAAACATAACCAGCTTAGTGTTTGTAGTGACTTAGATTTGGTTTGAAATTATTCTGACACTGTACGCCCAATATTCAGCTAACTTAAAAATTTTAAACTTTTTTTTTGTATATCCTTTTTACAGGACATCGCTGTCACCAGACTTACTGCTGTTGTTGATGTCTTGGCAAGTTTACGTTCAGTAGTTTGCCACTGCTTTCTGAACGACCGGCTCCCATACCAATTAGTTTTGAACGCGGTTAAGTGGACTTGCGAATCGCGCCTGTAAGCTTTTAGCCATGGAGACTGGCATAAACATAATGCGAATTGTGTCCGTAAGCCCTTAGCCATGGAGACTGGCATAAACATAATGTGAATCGCGTCTGTAAGCCCTCAGCCATGGAGACTAGCATAAACATAACTAAGATTTTGTTTTAATCGTCCGGAAGCAGTTTCCTACTATGCATCTGTTATATGACAGGGCCATCACATATTGTAGGCCTGGATGACAGGAGGAATAGGTGGCCAGTCTTTTCCTCTGTTGGCGGAAGATGAGCAGAGGCGCCGAATCCTCGCCCGATAGCGCTCATCACATTGCCAGCTTAGCTCCCTAACAACTACACTAACATGCCTGCCCAACTCAGGTTTGGTTTATAGTTATTCTAACACTGCAAACCTACTATTTAGTTAAGTTAACTATAACCACATTAGATTTGGTTTATAGTTATTCTAAGACTGCAAGCCCACTATTTAGTTAAGTTAAACATAATCACATTAGACTTGGTTTAGTTATTCTAAGACTGCAAGCCCACTATTTAGTTAAGTTAAACATAACCACATTAGATTTGGGTTAGTTATTCTAAGACTGCAAGCCCACTATTTAGTTAAGTTAAACATAACCACATTAGATTTGGTTTATAGTTATTCTAAGACTGCAAGCCCAGCATTAAGTTAAACATAACCAAGATTTGGTCTATAGTTATTCTAACACTGCAAGCCCAGTATTTAGCTAAGTTAAACATAACCAACTAAGATTTGGTTTACAGTTATTCTGACACTCTTAGCATTACGCTAACTGAGACAACAAATGACAGTACCTGTGAAAATGTGTCCCATGATACCTTCTCGTAACACTGTGTTGGTCGCCTGAAGAAGTCTTGCAGGGCCCAAAATTTCCGATACAGATGGTAGTCTATGGGTATTGAACTGAAATAAATACAAACTTTCTAGATAGACACACAGCTTGATAACTTTTCCTTGACATCCTGTAAACACAAACACACAACAGTTATGATGTCAAAAACAGCCTGAAAAACCCAAACCCCACATCTATAAATGACCAAGTATAAGGTATAACAATTGTGCAGATATAAACTACATAACTCAACAAAAACCCTGAAGATATAAATTGACCAACAAAACATCTTGCAGCTGTAAAACTCCGGTATTTTATCATTGAATGATGCTGGACCTTCAACCAACCCACTCTGAGCCCTCCTAACTGTTGATGTCTCCTACACTTTCCTAGAATTGATCCAGAACACAAAGGACAGAGATTTGTGTAAAAACATGAGCACCTATTCCACTTTAGGAGGCACATGATGATGATGATGATGATGATGATGATGATGTCTCAATAAATAAACTAAAATGTGAATAAATTTACTAAACTTTACATAATTAATTGTGACTACAAATGTTCTGCTAACATTTAGTTGGTTTATTGTGACTGCATTGTGAAACCTCCCACGACTGACATCTGTACGTTGCCACAAGGAAGAAGCATGGCCCCAAAAATGTGACTTTAACTTGCTGGTGTTGCGCCATACGCCCATTACTGTTTCACATCTGCACTGCTATGGCCAGTCTACGTCTGACTTCTCCTGTACACTCGCCAGAATCACTTGACTGACTGGCACCCTGCTGTCTTGACAGACGATAGTTTGTAAATGATCCCTCGCTCAGCCTGCCTAGTTTACTCCAGAGGAAAGGTAACACCGATACGTCTGGAACAAGGCAAGCTGCACAAGCTGCCAATCAGCAAAACAATGCTCTAACTGTCCATCTATCGGAGCTTCCATCCTAGATAAGTTGCCGACCAAGGCTTAGGGCCTGGTCTGCCCTTTAGGTTGCCTTTACTCGCACTAGGATAAGGCCTGTACCCTCCCAATTGCACTCCTCCGTCAGAAGCTGTTGGCACAATGTGGGGTGTCGGGTTTGGTAAGCGCCGCCCAAGATTCAGCGCTAACAAAAAAGCAGGTAGTACCGTCTACTGTCATACGATGATAATTCAGTCATAACTGACTAAGACCTGACATTAGAATCACAGACCAGAATCACATATGCTATAAATATTTTGATAGGTAAGTTTCCTATTCTAAAATTTGGCCTGTTCTTTTGTTTAAATGTCCAACTGTTGAAGGATTTGTTATATCCATACCATGCTCACAGCCCTCCAAGCTGTTCAGATCTTCTGCTACGTCTATAGTCAGGCACATAGCTCTCATAAACAAATCAACAAGACAATCAAAATGTACCCACCTTGGCTGCTGGACTGCATCATCAACTTCCATTGCCTCATTCTTGATCTGCCCCTGAACCTGAAAACACGGTATTATGTAATGAACAAGCAATCATTAGCAGCAAAACATGATATGGTTGCCACCGAGTAAATGGTGGATTGCCAGCAAGTTAGTAAAGGAATATTACCACCCGGTGAATAATTGTCCAAAGTGAATATGGGTTACTACTTGGTAATCAGAGGGTGAAGAATGGGTCAAAAATGAGTCGGCAATCAGGTCTTGCTGGATGGATTACGACTGGCGATTCTACTGCCACTGAGCTATTCTGTGTTGCCGATGGATGAGATGTTACTCAGTTCTAACGCATTAGGGCACAGGTAACTGTTGACATAAGTCACTCTACTGTCTCCAGGTAGACAGGGCACATATAATATTCATGTTCTATTGTTATTCTTATTTGCCCTGGAGTAGATTGGCAGTGTTTGCCAGTGCTTGACGCTGGTATCTGTCGGGAAGTTATTCTCCTACTCTGTCTGCTTTCGTCTCGCAAAGAGCACCCTGTTGTTCTTCAGGAGTGATTCTTAACTGACTGGTGGTAGTATTAACCTTTCTACCTTCTCTAAATCACCACAGATATATCACATAACAGACAACACTGCGTTAACAATAACTTTGTCATAACACGACAGCTGCATCTGTTTTCACATGGTGTATTCTGTCTTTCTTTTAAAACAAATGTCAGATTAATGTCACTAAAACAATGATACTTGCACTCGACCTCTATCTTGTATATCTGTCGCTCGAACAATCACTGACGTCGACATTTGTCCACTGATTCACAAACACTCCATCCACTCCATCTGTACAAATGTGGCGGCTAGATGGACTTCTGCCATGTGCCATTCTCCGTCCGACCTCGAATGCGGTCCAGACATGAATGATCTCTCACAGACTTGTAGTCCGTGCTTGACCTTCGCTCAGGTTACTTCCGGCAGAGTGGTTCACAATCCACTCGATCTTCACGTCTGTCACTGAACTGTGCAAGACTCTAGGACACCTCACTGAGTGGTACTTTAATCCACGCCAACTCCATGGAACTCCCCCCTTGTTGGGCAAAAAATGTGTGTAACACATTTTCTCATAAAGAATTTTACAACAAATCATTAATGTCTAATTAATTAATAAATATCTTGTCTGTATCTGAAAGTACATCTTGGGATCTGAAAGTACATCTTGGGATCTGAAAAATCGGAAATCTGAATATTTTGTTTCAACCAACTAATATATGTATATCCTCATAATTTACTCTATCAAAATCTGTATCTATTCAATGTATACTTATTCTTATTCTATATACATGACATTGAAATCTGTTAACTGAGTTTCAAAATCTGTTTTCAAATTAACAATTAATTTCACATATATGGTATACTGCTAAATTAAATCACTTCACTATATTGTCGACTGTTAGCATTTAACATGGCCTTACTGAATTTACCATTGCTTCGGTTCATCTTGTATGCCATTATGCAATCCTACTTGCTCCACACTTTGCCTTGAGTCTACCAGGATTGTCTTTGTAGATTCACTTTTGAACCTCTGGCCATATAACTAATCATAATAATATTTTCGGCATAGTTATCCATACACTTTGCACTGACTTGTCCAACAGACATCTCCGAGAATTATATCCGAAAATTAAATAAATATTTATTTGGAACCGCTTAAAAATGTGTGTAGCCTCAGCCTCCTTTACGATTCAGAGGACTGAGGTATAATCAATATGGGTGCAATGGATGGACCTTCTACCATCCTCCATACACGTCCTTACCTATGTTTTATACTGGAGATCGAATCGCTATGGGTGCAATGGACGTCTCATATCCATCCTACACGTTCATGGACATCCTCCATACACATCCCTTACTTATATTCTACATAGGCTTTCTACATTCTGGGAGTGTCTTATTTTCCCCATTCCTTAAGCATTGTAGTATGTACTTTGCCTTTTTGTTTTACCATTGGCCACTGTTTCCATTTCACTCTGGTATTCTGGACTCAGCTCAATTTGCATATAGTTGCTGCTGGCATAGTTTGAAACACTTGTCTCACCAACCGCTGTTTCGAATTAAGTTAATAGTGCCATAATCTCTAGAAGTGTTGGCTGTATTATATTTTCTAACTATATATAATTTCTACATAATCACATCATAAAATGATCATTCAGTAATATCTAATTAATCTATCTTTATAATAATCTAATAACAAATACATAATAAATCAAATAATAATAAACATAATACAATATTTCACTCATATTTATCAATAACTATTATTAATAACGTATAATCAACTGTAATAATCACCATTTATCATTCATTAATAAATGTAACATTTATTCAATTTACAATATCTATAAACTATAATATATAATTCACAGTATTCATCATAAGATATTAATAATAAATATTCAATAATGATAATACTACTGTGTTCA
Organism: Cepaea nemoralis; assembly: GCA_014155875.1. Taxonomy (NCBI): domain Eukaryota; kingdom Metazoa; phylum Mollusca; class Gastropoda; order Stylommatophora; family Helicidae; genus Cepaea; species Cepaea nemoralis. The sequence continues at coordinate 273,221 of JACEFZ010027456.1, forward strand.
TAACAATAATAATTATTAGTTATAATCTAATTTTATAATCTTTTATTTTATGAATACCATAAAACCAATATCTTTACTCATTAAATTATTGAATAATCACTCTGTATATAATTATATCATCATTTCATTTAGTAATATATTTACTCTTTCCATAACATCTATTCTCCTCCTGGGATAATTACAAAATCTATAACTCATTTTGTATGGCATCGCGGCATAATGACTACAAGTTAATAACAAATAACATGAAAACAAATTATTTACATTTCACCATGCCACCACACACGAGTTATTTCCATGCATCGCCATGCACCATCGTGGTACCCTTCAGCCGGGCCCAACCAGTAAACCACTTAGTGCTCAACGATACATACATACAACTCTGACCTATTTATAAGTATAAGTCAAATTCGTTACCAAATTGTAACAAAATCACATAGGGTTTGATCCAAACCAGTGATCCTCCTCATCAACCCGGCGGTGCCGTACCCACAGAACACAAGGCAGCTGTTAAAGCCAAAATTCATAACCGCCAAGATAATGCGAAGACCTCACTGACACGAACTGGACCCATCCAATTCGTTTCCTAATCTTGACTCCAAACTCCAATATTACACATCTACTAACTTAACCATGTTTGATCTCAACTCGACCCGATGCCTCCCCAATGGTCGCTCAGGTGGCAATGTGTTCCACACACTACTTAAAAGTTACCACACCAAAAAAAGAATACATCACCCCCAGAACAACACAGGAATCCACCGACTCGAACAGAAATCATATTACCTAACAGGTGTTGATCCTTCTTATCAATCCCCGTCAAAAACAATTAACGACAGTAATGATAATTGCTAATAACTGTCACGCAAACAGGAGCAACTAATTAGTTCCGTTATTACAAATTATCAATTTTATAACAATAAATGTAAAAAAAAAAATCATGCAAATAACAATAAAACTCAGTAAATAATAATATCATGTCATAATCATGCAGAAAATCGACAACATTAAACCTCAATATTAATATGAAGTTTAAATAATAAACAATCAATTACTTAATAGACTTCATACTTACAATCCAATACCTCTATTATTAATATTCATATATGAACAATAAAACTTCAACAAACAACTTTTCAGTTATTAATGTCATGCAACTTCCATCAATAATATAATATGTAATAACCAATAATTTCTAATAACCTTTAAATCTTATGTTTAAATTACTAACTATATTTTATTTATTATTACAATATTCATTCAAAAGAAAAATAATATTTTTTTCAATAATAATAATATATTTAACTTTTAAGATTTTATAACATAATAACAACAAATTAAATTCTCTAATTTTGTGTAACTAATGATTATAAAAATTGTATGATTACTATTAGTTCATTGTCAGTTATATTATGTAACTATTCCACTAATTAAGCTGTATGTTTACATTAATTCGGCCGTTATAATAACCAAAACTCTATAAATAAACTATATAATCTGCTAAAAAATGGACAAGCGTCTGCCCTGTAAATGGTTAATACATGCTGGCTTTTCCATAGGTGGTGTTATTTCTTGATAGAATAATATTCTTTTATTTGAGGTGCCGTATGTAAATTTTCTGCGTCGTCATGTATTCTGTATGGCCAGCTTTTTCCTGTCACCATACCCAGTAGACAGTATCTTGACTTTGATTCTTTCATCTTGAGAATAATTTTCTTGTCATATAAACTTCTGTTTCAATTCTCGTTTTCTTTATCTAGGGTTTATGTCTCCAGAGTAGAACATGTCCGCTGTGAGCTTCCCATGTTGCCACCAAGTAAATGGTGGATTGCCAGCAAGTTAATAAAGGAATATTACCACCCGGTGAATAATTGTCCAAAGTGAATATGGGGTTACTACTTGAGAGGGTGAAGAATGGGTCACAAATGAGTCGGCAATCAGGTCTTGCCGGATGTATTACGACTGGCGATTCTACTGACACTGAGCTATTCTGTGTTGCCGATGGATGAGATGATGTTACTCAGTTGCTAACGCATTAGGGCACAGGTAACTGTTGACATAAGTCACTCTACTGTCTCCAGGTAGACAGGGCACATATAATATTCATGTTCTATTGTTATTCTTATTTGCCCTGGAGTAGATTGGCAGTGTTTGCCAGTGCTTGACGCTGGTATCTGTCGGGAAGTTATTCTCCTACTCTGTCTGCTTTCGTCTCGCAAAGAGCACCCTGTTGTTCTTCAGGAGTGATTCTTAACTGACTGGTGGTAGTATTAACCTTTCTACCTTCTCTAAATCACCACAGATATATCACATAACAGACAACACTGCGTTAACAATAACTTTGTCATAACACGACAGCTGCATCTGTTTTCACATGGTGTATTCTGTCTTTCTTTTAAAACAAATGTCAGATTAATGTCACTAAAACAATGATACTTGCACTCGACCTCTATCTTGTATATCTGTCACTCGAACAATCACTGACGTCGACATTTGTCCACTGATTCACAAACACTCCATCTGTACAAATGTGGCGGCTAGATGGACTTCTGCCATGTGCCATTCTCCGTCCGACCTCGAACGCGGTCCAGACGTGAATGATCTCTCACGGACCTGTAGTCCGTGCTTGACCTTCGCTCAGGTTACTTCCGGCAGAGTGGTTCACAATCCACTCGATCTTCACGTCTGTCACTGAACTGTGCAAGACTCTAGGACACCTCAATGAGTGGTACTTTGATCCACGCCAACTCCATGGCAATGGTGATGCAAGATTCACAAAATGTGATTATAACATACACTAGGTTGTCAATAATCAAATGTGTACCTAATTAACAAACATAATACATAGACCTATTGCTCTCTTTTGTTTTAAATAGTTGCATATCCTTTACAGGATGTCGCAGTCAACACCAGTATTTTCTGCTGTTGTGATCTCTTGGCATACTTATGTTCAGTAGTTTGCCTAGGCCAGCACAGCACCATTTCTACATTTATAATATGTTCCAGTGTTTCTACTCTCATCAAGTTAAAGAATGTTAACTGCTTCTTTCTGATTACCAGTTTCTTTCTGTCTTGATCTTTTTTTTTTAATGTTTTAGATAATGACTAATTTTAGCTGTTCTTGCCATTTTCACAATGTCCAACAATTAAATGCTTTATGAATCCTTTCCCAGAGACCAAAATAACTATGGTTTGATTTACAAGCATACCAGATTATGTTAACAGTACTTGTGTTTCCAAACTGGCATATACTATTGGGGTTGGAACTCTTCGCTGGCTTTTGAGGATGGGGACTAAGCGCTTATGGGAATGCCCCGAATGCTGTGATGTCGGTTCCTAAATCAATCAATCAATCAAACTGGCATATGCTATCCTTACTACATTAAGTCATTTGTGATTGTTTTCTTGTAAAGCTGACCCTCTCCAATTTCCATTTCTGTTGATCTATTCATTGCATTTTTACAGCGTCTTTGCAGTTCGACACTGTTCTTTACATTTTCAGAACGTGTCAATTTTATGAGATTGAGTCGGCCCTTGATGGGGGGAAAATTCATGTCTCATACTACTAAGGAACGAACCCAGATCTACTTGTTTGGTTGGTAAATGCATGGACTGCTACACCATATAACTCCTAATACTGTATAAGACAAATCACAGACAGTCAAGGAAGAAATTAATATAGCTATCTTCTTACCATTATATAAGAAAAAAGAAAGGTAGTGCAGAAAATATTATTTAACTATTCCAAAATTATAAAAGAAAAACAAATTGTGAAATGGGACATTAGTAAAGACACCGCTACCATTTTGTTACCGGCTCCGTGGCAAAGTGGTTACGGACGAAGTTCGTAATCCTGCATACCGCATTCGAAACAGCTGCTCTGGTATTTTTATGAAATGGTATGGGTGCCGGTCGTTCAGAAAGCAATGGAAAACTACTGAACGTAAACTTGCCCAAAAATCACGAACAGCCAAAAGATGCTGGGGTTGACTGCTACGTCCGTAAAGGATATGCAACTAACTAACCACTTTGTCGAACAAATGTTGGGCGGCGCTCACCAAACCCGATGCCCTACATTGTGCAAATAGCTTCGGGCGGAGAAGTGTAAAATGAGAAGGTACAAGCCTTACCCTGGTAGGAGGAAATGCAACCTAAAGACTAAATGGGATGGCAGGGCAGACCAGACCCTAAGCCTTCATCTGGTCTAGGATCGAAGCTTTGACAGGCAGTCAGTAAAAGCATTACTTTGCTGATCTGGCAGCTTATGCAACTTGCCTTGTTCCAGACGTATTGGTGTTACCTTTCCTCTGGAGTAAACTAGGCAGGCCAAGAGAGACATCATGTTGCATGGGCAACACATGGTCTCTACAATTCAGCCCAGGTTTTGTGATATGGGGAGGTATAAATCTATCCCCGGCTTTACTGCATTGAATTGTAGTTATTGGGCCACATTTTGTAGCAAAATGTAACAAACTATCATGTGTCAAAATGACAAGGTGCCAGTAAATAAAAAAATGGCTACCACTTTTAAACACAAATTAGAAATGATTAACTATGAAATTAATATAATTATCTACTACATGCAGAAATTGACCTAAAACAAAGAAAACAGCCACATAGCCATAATATAAGACAAACAGTAGCTAGAACAATACAATAACTAATGCCAAGAGGAAACTATCACACAATTACAGTTATTATACAACAAAAGAGAAGCTAACAACAACCCACAAGCCTGCAGTACACATTATTTTCAGTGGAGATTCACTCACACATTAACTTACTTCATCAGAGGGCTCTTGTTTGGCATAGACTGTTAGATTGTCTAAGTTGAACTGGCTAGCAAGGTTCAGAGCTGAAATGCAGTGACAAGTAATTCAATGTTATGTGACGGGTAACAAGGTTGAGAGCTGAAATGTAGTGACAAGTAATTTGTTGATATGTGACGGGTAACAAAGTTGAGAGATGAAATGTAATGACAAGTAATTCATTGTTATGTGACAGGTAACAAGGTTGAGAGCTGAAATATAGTGACAAGTAATTCAATGTTATTTGACGGGTAATAAGGTTCAGAACCGTAGTGATAATTAATTCATTGTTATGTGGTGGGTAACACCATTCAGAGCTAAAATGTAGTGACAATTAATTCATTGTTATGTGGCGAGTAACAAGGTTCAGAACTGAAATGTAGTGACAAGTAATGCATTGTTATGTGATGGGTAACAAGGTTGAGAGCTAAAATGTAGTGACAAGTCATTCATTGTTATGTGATGGGTTAGCAAGGGTCAGAGCTGAAATATAGTGTCAAGTAATTCAATATTACGTGACAGGTAACAAGGTTCAGAAGTGAAATATAGTGATAAGTAAATAATTGTTATGTGACTGGCTAGCAAGGTTCACAGTTGAAATATAGTGACAAGCAATTCCTTGTGGTGCACAAGACACTTCAGGAATGCCCTAAAGATATGCCTCTGCCGATGTGAAGTTCTCGTATGTAATAACTTAGAATATGTGAAGATCTAACACTCCAATGGCTGTGCCTACTATGAGACAATAATTAACTCTCTAATTAACTCTTTGATTATAAGCGTTGTTTGGATCTGTTATGTCTAGAAATAAACTGTTTAGCCTTCAGTCTTCATGTCAGTTCAGTTAGACTGTGAAGTAACTAGTTTATTATTATTATTTTTTTAATGCACTTGCTTGCTTTGAACTCAAGAGTAACCCATACTTGTGCTACTGCTTCTAGTGCACTGGTCAGATTTTTGTGTGTGGATCCGCTTTTCCTATTACCAGTGTCCCTCTCCATCGGGCAAACCCACTCCGGTTTTTTAGGTACTTGTAATCTACGTCCCCAAGTCAAGAATGAGATGTCAACATTTTATTCTAACTGACCCGCGTAGGGGTTGAATCTGCTAACTCAACATCAGCACACCGGAAGATTAAGAGCAAGCTTTCTTATCCATTTGGCCATCCTGGTCTCTGCATATTAGGGGATAAACAGGTCATGATTCAGCACAGCACACACTGGCTGGCTAAGATTAGCTCTAAAAAGTCGCTTAAAAGTCGACATGGGTCAACTTCATTGCACCGGGTTTTGATCTCATATGGCTCGGTCTCTTTCCGCAGCACGGAAAGCGTCGCACAAAGCACGAACTCCGTAGCTCTAGCGGCGACCCACAGGAGTCTCCGGAGAATTTAATTCGTGAACCGAAGGACGCGGCCCAGAATCGAACTCACAACCTTCTGAGCCCGAGTTAAACGGCTTTACCACTTCGCCACAGAGACTCTAGTTCTAATAAGTAATAACAATAATAAAACCCTAGTCAGTCTCCTTTTGGTAGACAGTATGTTTGTTCCCCACAGTTAATAGCAACTGCCACATCATTCATTCATTTTAGTGAGTATTGTAGCAGTGATTTTTGCATTTTTTTCCATGCCTTTATAATGCATATCTTTCATACTACTGTTGTTCTCAGTTAGCCTTGAATGATGTGTGGATGAAATAATGTATAAAAGAGAATGACAGAAGGGTAGAATGTTAGACAGGCCTGCGTGCCTAATTCTTAACCCTTTGAAAATAAAGTTTGTTCATTCGCTCGTTCGTTAGTTCTAGTTTGGTCATGTCCCCTTCACAGATGTTTAGGAATCACATTGTTAACAGGCTCAAACCCAATGCCTAGATGAAATTCATTTGGCCAGATCAAGGTCTCTGTCTTCATTTGGCCAGATAAGATCTCTGTCTTCATTTGGCCTGATCAAGTTCTGTCTTCATTTGGCAAGATCAAGGTCTCTGTCTTTATTTGGCCAGATCAAGGTCTCTTGTCTTCATTTGGCCAGATCAAGGTCTCTTGTCTTCATTTGGCCAAATCAAGGTCTCTGTTTTCATCTGGCCAGTCTCAGTGTAAAAAAAATGAACCTATTCTATACCTTGAGGCATACTGAGTATATGGTGCTAGCCTCATATCTTGTTCCCACATATCAACACTCTATGAGTGTGTGATTGACACCACACTGGGTGCCTTTACTTTACCAGAATATTTCCGACTAGCCATTTTAGGCTGAGTCAACCTGGCAGCTGTGCTCACATTTTATCTCTCTCTTGATGGTGATTCAAACACATAACCGCTGGGCCAGCAGGCAAACGTGCTAGCGACTGTGTTTCCGTGGCTCCCAAAAGTGGTTTCTCATGGAAGGAACAGAAACAGATACATACACGTAACTCCACCACGAAAACACGTACAGTTAAAAGCATCAACGTTGACTATATATAAACTTCAACACACCTGATTTCTCTGACAGTGGGAAGAGGCGAGATAAAAACAGCTGTATTCTGCCACAAAACACAGTGTTCTGAGATTTGGAGAGTCGCCTGATCAGATCTGGAATGAAATGTGGTCATGACATTGTTAGTAAGCAAATATTACTGTGAAATGAAAGCTGCACAGTGAACACTTACAATCCCTCACTTATAAGAAAAATTGATACTACATTTCACATGCTGTTGACTGCAAAGTTCAGTGACAATTTTGTTATATACGTATCTCATCATCATCATCATCATGCCAGCTGGCAAAGGCAATATTGTTTATCCTGTGGGTATTAGATAAAAGGTTTTATATTGACGATTCAACAATTTGCTGATATAAAAAAAGCTTGGTTCATATTGATTTCATGGTTTTGCTATAAATGTTTAGTCACATAAGGAGCGGTTGACCAAGTGGCTAGAACACCGGATTCTCCTTCAGGAGACCCGGGTTCGAATCCTCGGTAAGGTGTGGAATTTTTTTCTGTCAGGGGCAAAAAGAAAATCCTAACCTGCACAGTTCGCGGCAACAGCACTAGCCAGACGGCCTTAATTCCGCAGGCTCACAGAACCCCCTGCCATACACCACAAGGTACTATATTGGCAGTAAATGACAATGACAGATTAGTCATGTGGTTTAACTACACACATATAATCACCGACTTTAATATGTTTAGATACTCAGGAAGGTAACCTGGCTAACAAATGCCTGAAGAGGTCGGATGTGTTGACCGAAAGGTACAAATATCGCAGCTCTGCCGTAAACAGGCACACCACAATTACGTCTAAAACAGCATTCCGGACGAACGTAGAAGAAGAAGAAATGTTTAGTAAACAGGTTTCACCTCAGATGTTTAGTCCGTTAAGAATGAGTGGACAACGTAATCTCTAGAGACTAGGCTTTTATGGTAAATGTGACCAGTTAGATGTGCTGCAAAAATGTTCATACATGGCATGAAATAAAACAGTAAACAAGTGTCTAACTTTGCTCCAAGGCTGCAAGGAAAAAGCAAAATGAAGGAAACATTAGCACGTCTCACAAATACTCCTAAAGAAATAGCGGGAGACTTAAAAACACTTGGAGAGAGAATTAGAGGCAAGGGTAAGTAACATGGAGAGAACATAGAATGAGCTATAGGAGACAGCAAGGTAGCGCCTGGCATCAGTTGGCTGAGGGACTATGTTCCACTGGGAGATAAATGGCAGAAGGACATGACTTTCACAGGGTCCACAACAAATACACTGCCAGATTTCTTCTTCTTCTGCATTCATCCTGAATATTTTTTGGACGTAATTGTGTTGTTCCTGTTTACAGCAAAGCCTGCGATATTTGCACTTTTTGGCCAACACATTCCGAATTCTGCAGGTATTTGTTGCCCAGGTTATCCTTCCCAGGCATTGCCAGATTTAATTAGCATGCTTTGACTAAACACAAGTACAACCACGCAAGAAATGTTGATTGGTTCACAAGACAGACAGCATGTTACTTGAGGAAGAATAGTCCAGAAAAATATCTTACCATTGCACATTCTCAACAGGTAGTTTTTGCCAGATTCATAGAAAGGTTCCTGCAAATAAAAAGGTTGATAAGGATATATAATACAATGTTTACTCAAATGTATATGGTGCCTCCTTGCTGGGTTTATGACATTATAATGAGCGGCATCATCATCATGATGTGCCCTATCAAATGATGAATATCCACAGATATTGACCCACGGTGTTCAGAATAAATTCTATAGAGGTTATTCTATATTAAATTTATTTGACAGTGGCATTATCCTTATTCTATGATATAAAATTTATTTTACATGGGCACTACCCTTATTCTATAGGGTTATTACCCTTATTCTACGATATTGAATTTATTTGGATTAAGATGGTGCATGATGGTGGAAATGACCATGTTTTCACATGCATCCACTGTGGACAAACATTAACAGCACGAATTGGCCTTATCAGCCACACTCGCCACTGCCATGGGTCGTAGTTATTAATTAAGCCTTTTTGAAGCACAATGTACCAAACTATGTCAAGACAGAAAGGTGCCAATATAAGCACTACCATGATTCTACTATGCTTTTAGAGTAAATACTTACGGACTTCCAGACAGTGACTTTGTCTTCAACAAGATCAAATATAGCCTCACACCGCTCTATTGTCAGCATATCAAAGATGTCTGCCATCATCAGGAATGGAGTTGATGGAGAACACATGTCTGAGAATGTAAATCCATAAGATCAGAACATAGCACTGCATAGATCAACACGGGGAATTGTTAGAAGCATAGTCATTACTCCCTGGCACAATATTAACAGCAACATGTGCTACCAGGGGCTATAAAGGAAGCAAGGAATAGCACCACTGTAACCTACCATGAGAAATTAAATTGTCAGAACTGCAGTAAAGATGTAATGAATAAATTAATGCAAACAAGTAGTTGAAAGGGCTTAGCCTTACAAGAACACAATTATAAATGACAGAATGAATTCTACAGCTAAAGCCTTCATTAACACACACACACAAAACTACAACTACACAAAGATATTCTTAGCTGGTGCTCATTCGTCATCTGAATAGAGCAGGTTATGAAGTAATGTATAGTGTTTCATTGCATGGCCTGTAGAATGATTCACTGTCTTGTCCATTAGGATGACAGATACACACCAGATAGGTCACTTTTGAATAATGTTTATGTAGTAGCATTGGTGTGTATTTGTTGCTTTCGTGTTGACAAAGAGTTTAGCCATAACATCCATTCTGTCACTCGTGGTTGTGTTCTTTGGGCAGCACTTCACCCTACCCAACACCCCACATTGTGCCAACAGCTTCGGGTGGAAGGAGTGCAATTGGGAGGACACAAGCCTTACCCTAGTGCGAGGAAATGCAACCTAAAGACTAAATGCCATGGCAGGGCATTGGTCAGCAAACGGTCTAGGAGTATTACTTTGCTGATTTGGCAGCTTCTGCAGCTTGCCTTGTTCCAGATGTATTGGTGTTACTTTTCCTCTGAAGTAAACTAGGCAGGCCGAGGATAGATCACATTGCATGGGCAACACACGGTCTCTAAATTCAGCCCAGGTTTTGTGTTATGGAGAGATAAAACTACAAACTATCATCTGTCAAGATGGCAAGGTGCCAGTCAGGTTGTGTTCTTGGATAGCTGACATATTCCACTTCTCAATTTCACTGATTTACACATGGTAACCTACCAAGCATGTTCTAATAGGGTGTGTGTGAGTCTGGCCATGTCATCCTGATTAAAACGTTAGCTGCAAAACCCAACCAAACGACAAACAAGTCTACAGATAGAGGGGCTGGGCATGAGTTGGTTGAGGACATGCTCTCCACTGGGAGAACAAAGACAGAAGAAGAAAACATCAACAGCATAACAGTGACTTCTTTTACAAAATGCTTAAAACAGCATCTAAACTCGTAACACTTTTACGATGAACAATCTACAAACTTGAGAAAATTAACTCACGCCACTGAACTCACAACAATTGTACAATGAACAATCTACAAAGTTTAGAAAATTAACTCACCCTGTCTGACAGCTTGAATCGCAAATGTTATGACAGACTTCAGACGTTCTGCATTGGAAGTGTCAGACTGTAGAAAACATGCCACAAGTGAGCAAACACAGCCTCTCTAAATTACTTCCTATGTACATAAAAATATCCTTAACATAAACTTTGGCTGCAAGACATTCTGTTTATACAAACTGCTTCTTCACTTTCTTGAGCATATAAGACTGCTGCAAACACAATGTGTTTTCATTTCTTTAGGTTTCCATTGTTGCCTCCACTCATGACATTAAGTTCAGTTGTACGCAGTTCTACAATGTCATTATCTTCTTCACTGATATCCTCTTAGGTCTTATACCTTGTATTTGCTCTGTATATACCTTGTTTGTCTATCTCACTGCCTTCATTCTTTCAACAAGTTGTTATAATCTGTTGGACTGCCAAATGGTGACAGCTGATTGGTATATACATTTGCATTAATTCAAAAATCTTGTCCTCTAAACATTGGTAAGACTATCTATGATGGGTTCAGACATTCTCCTAGGCAACATCTTCAACATGATGTAGCCGAGTAAGATTCTGGTTTCTTAATATTTACACTGATTATAATACATCCTTGATGCTCTAAATTAGGACTTACAGCAGTGGCAGGGCAGAATGCCTCAGAGTTCATATCAGGTGTATGAACAATTAGTTTACCACAGTAACTGTCATTAAAACTGTCATTTACTGCCAATATAGTACCTTGCGGTGTATGGCAGAGGGGTCTTTGAGCCTGAGGAATTAAGGCCACCTGGCTAGTGTAGTCGCCGCGAACTGTGCAGGTTAGGATTTTCTTTTTGCCCCCGACAGAAAAAAATCCCACACCTTACCGAGGGATCGAACCCGGGTCTCCCGAATGAGAGTCCTGTGTTCTAGCCACTCAGCCAGACGCTCCTCACTCAGCCAGACGCTCCACAGTAACAGCCAGTATATATTCCTTTTGTTTTTGTTTTTTAATCCCAGTGCAGTTAAGCAACTGAAGGTTAGCTAATAAACTACAGGCATTCATTGACTGACGTCTGCTCAGAGTGGCGGGGTCGTCAATGCGGGGCTCATGGAGAGAGCTAGACAGGTTTCAGCGGGTCATGAGGGGAGGATGGGACACACACAGGATAGTGCAGGTGCACACTCACTTGTCTGGGGTCCACAGGGCAAATAAGTTGGTAGGGAACTGGAGACAAGGAGAGGAGAGCTGAAGACAGAGATGAGTGGTGTGGGGAGGGTGGGGACACAGCTGAAGGAGTTAAAGGAAAGCTGTGATGAGTTGGTTAAGGTGCAAGCTCCAATGGGGGATAAAAGGCTGAAGAAGCTGATAAGTTGTCTACTCTTGGCACCCTAATGCCATTCTTATGAAGGTGCCAGTCTTCTGCAGCTGTTCCACAGAGTTAGTAACTGGTGGTGACTGATGTAGTAGCTTTTCCCAAACATTTGAAAGTACAGGGCACTTGAAGAGACACTCATCAGTTGTTTCATAAGGGTGAGAACAATGTCTACATAGAGGTATTCAGAAATGACATGGGTTAAGTGGCTATTGACTCTTTCATGCCCTGTTCAAAAAGTGGACAATTAAACTGTTGTTTTTTCTGCTAAGGCCAGTCAGCATACAAATACATACTGCTTATCATCTTATGAAGACTGAGCATCTAGCAGTTTGTTCAGATTAAAATTAGTTTGGACCTTAGATCAAATCAGTTGCCATCTACACCATAAAGGTCAGCTGCAATGATTCTCCACCTCCCTCTTGGGAGATTGTAGAATACCAAAGGACAATTTTTTTGGTGAATTACAGATGGTTAAAAGATATCAGGGTTGGCCTCTACTATGGTACAAAGATGTGTATAAGTGAAACATGACATACAGGCACTGATATTGCAAACTGGAGCACGTCGCCACTGATCACGTTGCACTGAGGGCAAATATCAGAAATAAAACAAAGACAAAAATTATTGCAGATAGGTCACACACCGAGCGTGTAAGACATCAGATGGTGGAAATGACCATGTGTTCACATGTATCCATTGAGGATGAACATTTCCAGCACAAATTGGTCTGATCACCACCTTTGCTATTGCCATGGATTGTAGTTATGCCTGTTTTAAAGCACAATGTAACAAACTATTGTCTGTCAAGACCCAAGGTGCCAGCCATATAACAACTGATGGCTGATTTAAATTATAAAATGTGCTTTTCCATCTCAACCTCAGGGCAGATTAAATGAAGGTGCAGAGAGAAATGACTTCCATTTAGACTGAATAACCATTACCTAATGTGTACAAACTATAATTCACGATTTGCACAGAGAAATATTACTTACAATCATTTTGCACAAAATGTCCCTGAACACCTGATCAAGAACTGTCCTCTTTTCAAGTCCTCTACAAGAATATTTTAATATATGTCACATTAACATTCATATTTAACATGTCACTTTAACATTCATATCTGTGATGTCACATAAACATTTGTATTTGAGATGTCATTTAAACATTCATATTTGAGGTAACACTTTAACAATCATATTTGAAATGTCATGTAAACATTCATATTTGAGATGTCATGTAAATATTCATATATGAGATGTCACTTTCAAATTCACATTTGAGATGTCATTTTAATATTCATATTTGAGATGTCACTTGAACATTCGTATTTGAGATGTCAATTTAACATTCGTATTTGAGATGTCATTTAATCATTCATATTTCTTCTTCTTCTGCTGCTGCGTTCATCCTGAGTTTTTTTTCCCAGACGTGACTGCGTTGTGCCTGTTTACAGCAGAGTTGCGTTCGTATGCTGTTAGGCTGACATATCCGACTTCTGCGGGCATTTGTTGACCGGGTTAACCTTCCCAGGGATCCATATTTGAGATGTCAGTTTAATATTCATATCTGAAATGTCACTTTAAAATTCATATTTGTGATGTCACTTTAACATTCATATTTGTGATGTCACTTTAACATTAATATTTGAGATGTCATTTAATCATTCATATTTGTGATGTCACTTTAACATTTGTATTTTAGATGTCATTTAAACATTTATATTTAAGATGTCAGTTTAACGCTCATATTTCAGATGTCACTTTAACATTCATATTTGTGATGTCACTTTAACATTCATATTTGAGGTGTCATTTAATCATTCATATTTGAGATGTCAGTTTAATATTCATATTTTAGATTTCAGTTTAATATTCATATTTGAGATGTCACTTTAACATTCATATTTGAGATGTCATTTAAGCATCTGAGATGTCATTTAAACATTCATATTTGAGATGTAATTTAAAAATGCATATTTCAAATGTCATTTAAACATTCATATTTGAAAAAAACATTTTGAATGGGTATGGAAAATCAAGACTAATTGTGCTAACAATTTTCAAATAAACTTCTGGAAGTTCTACACTCCAGAGTAAAGAGGCAAACTAAGAAACAAAACAAAAAGATTTCAAAAGTGCAACAATTTGGTATACAATTAAAGCCAATCAATTTGGGACAAGTACAGAAATTCAAGTATCTATGCGCATGGACATCAGATGGAAGATGTATCACATGGATAAAGAACAACATCATCATCATCATCAAATGCCATCCAGCTGGCGTAGGCGTTCATGACTTTCCACAGATCTCGGTTTTGGTTTTCTGGATCAACTCCGCTGACGATATTCCTCCATGCCACCGTCTCAATCCATTCAGCATCATTTCTCTTGGTCTACCTCTCATTCTCTTCCCCTCGATCTTTCCAGTTGTCACGATGTTCTCCAATGCCTCTCTTCTCATCACATGACCAAAGAAAGCTGTTTTGTCTCTTTCTTATTGTTGTATATAATGTTCTAGTTTCATTAGCCTCTTTCAGGCAATAACAGTATCTATATCTATAAAACAGAGTGTATGTTTGTTTGTGGCTATTTATGTATTGGATGCGTTCGATAACGGTACATCCGATTGAGATGAAATTTTCTACACGTCTTCCTTTCATTCCTGTGCAACCGACTATAATAATTTCTTAATGTAAAATCTTCTACTTATTTAATAACATTTACTTTTCCATTTTCATTATATAATGTCTATATAGCAGGGGGACTTCACTCTAGAAAAGTTATTTCAAGGGGCATAACTTTTAATAACATTTCTATATACTTTATAGTCATATTGTTGGACTTACTTGCACTATTGTTAAACTCTTTGTCTATAGTTATTTTCAGGCATATGAGTTATAATAAATAATGATATAATCTTTAAGGCATTTTCAAAGTTTTCATAAAAATAATGCATAATGCATAACATTGTAACCCATCTTTTTCTACAGTTTTCATTGAATGGTGTGTGGAAGGACATTCTTTTAAGTTACTGTGCGCCAGGAGCTGGGCGAAACCACGCCGGGTCAGATAGATAGACAGATAGTCGGGAACGGAAGCTTATTTGACTACTTATATGAATTAGATGACATGCTCCCCACCAGGGACTGGGTGAAGCCGGGCCGGGTCAGACAGACAGATAGACAGACAGACAGTCGGGAACGGGAGAGCTTATATGACTACGTATATGAATTAAATTAGATGCTCCCCACCAGGGACTGGGTGAGGCCGGGACAGACAGACAGATAGACAAACAGATAGTCGGGAACGGGAGAGCTTATATGACTACGTATATGAATTAAATGAGATGCTCCCCACCAGGGACTGGGTGAAGCCGGGCCCGGTCAGACAGACAGACAGACAGACAGATAGTCGGGAACGGGAGAGCTTATATGACTACTTATATGAATTAAATGAGATGCTCCCCACCAGGGACTGGGTGAAGCCGGGCCGGGTCAGCCAGACAGACAGACAAACAAGCAGACAGACAGACTGATAGATAGATAGATCCCCTCCAGGGCCTGGGCGAAGCCGGGCCGGGTCAGCTAGTAGAATATAAAACTGCTTTTTACAAAATGAACGTCTTAAGATATAAATCTGTCCTTGGACAGTAGAAGAAGAATTCTTACATATTACATAGAAAAAATTTTAACAATTTGCTAGGAATCCCGCACAATTAATAAACAAGCACACACAAAACTCCAACAAAACCATCAGAGATGTGGTTTTACAGAAGAAAGAAAACAATTCCTTAGATAGCCAAAATTAGTAATATAAATGTTATAATAGAGACAAAGACACAAAGGCAACTTCTGACAAATATCAGAAAGAGGCAGTCACATTAGGAGAAGAAAACATGCGACACCTGGAAAGATTTGTGGAATGAGAGAGGAAATCGGTGAGAGAAGGTTGTTGACACTCTTCTGTCACAGCATTGAAAGGTGTCAGCAAACAAACTGATACATTTCATTGGAGAACACAAGATATGGAGAAGCATGATCGCCAGTCGACAAGGCACTTGATGATGATGATACTGTAAGGTCAGAATGTTTGGTGAGTATCCAAAACTACAACTTCTTTTATTTCTTTTCTCTCTCCCTGCTGTGTTTTTCAGAAAAGCTTTTTGAGAAGGTATTTATGTGAGTGATGTGCAAGGTGATGTTCGTTGTCCCGGCTAGTTCACTAATCCATCACTTGAGAGGCCTGTCTTGAGCTTTGTTCCTGCTGTATTTAAATGCCAATGCTTTCTGCAGTATGCTGGCTGGGGATTATCTAGCTACATGGCTGAAACATCTGCCTTGTCTTTCGATAAAATCCACTGCTGACATTGTGCCCCGTTTCTCATTGGATGTCTCTAGCTTGGCTGAATGATTCACAATTACAATCAACATTCCCCCAAGGTGACCTAGAGTAAAATAGGTACCAGGAAATGTCTTAGAAATTAAAAGCGGCCGGCGTTATATGGACACATTACCCCCCAAATACTGATTCGTCTATAAAAATATGGGTCCAGCACCAGAAGTCCAGTGTGCATAAGGCACGAAAAAGGTATTTCACTTTGCTGACCTACTATCAACATTAGCACAGCTAACAGAATACTTGTGCTGCTAAACTGGTTAGTCTTTACATTATTCTCACTGCACATCCAATCATTCAGTCCAAATATGCACAGACTCCCTCCTCAGTATCTCCCTCAGTGTGTAGCAGTCGACACCAGTTCTGTGCCGGCTGACTATTCTTTTTTGGCCCCCTGCATAGTGCTCCTGTCTGGCTTAACCACTTTTCATGTGATGATGAGTTGCTCTGGGGAGCGGCTGGCCAAATTGCTAAGAACGTCAGGTTCTCCTTTGGGAGACCCGGGTTTGAATCCTCGGTAAGGTGTGGATTTTTTTCTGTCGGGGGCAACACAAAAAAAATATCCTAACCTGTACAGTATGCGGCGACTGCACTAGTCAGGCGGCATTAATTCCTCAGGCTCAAGACCCCACTGCCCTACACTGCAAGGTACTATAGGCAGTAGATGACAGATGAGTTGCTATACTGCATCAAGATACTGCCAAGTTTAACAAAACCACCATGACAATAATATTTGCTCTGCCAACGGAAGACGAATGTCATGCAGTGCTACACAAATCATAAATGCTATATGACACATACAAAACACCATATTTGTGACATGTTAACATACATGTCATCCTGATAAGAGTCCACGAATGTGAGCATGCTCTCGACATCATTCCTCACCAGTGACTTCTCAAGAACATTCTGAAATAAATAAGTCCACATTACTGATGACTGCAAAAAAACTAAACTGCATTTTAAAGCTAAATCTTAACAGTTTCCACGCTGCAGTGGTTCACTCTTTCTGGCTCAATTATCTGAATACAACATTCAGGGTGAGAAGAAGCTGAAACAGCTGTGTGGGGCTTGAGTTAAAACAGTGGTTCTCAACCGGTGGGAAATTCCCCCCAGGGGGGAATTTTAGGGTGGGGGGGGGGGGGGGGGGTAAGATTATTTCAAGATCACATTAATACAAGAACTGATTACTTAATATTGGTTTTCCCTCCATACTTTACGGTTCTGTACTCCTCGTCCATAACAACCATGAAAGAAAATACCAGAGATTCGATATGCTGATGATACAGTATTACTATCCACAACACAGAATGGCATAGAAAACCTAATAGCCTCAACCCAATTGAATAGTGAAAATCACAACTTATATCTTAACATAGCAAAAACAAAGATAATGCATACAGATAAAACTACTATGGAGAAAGAAATATACATTAATGGGGGAAAATTGGAGGTGGTGGAAAATTTTGAATATCTTGGGTCATTGATTACCAATAACGGTGACACAATGAAAGAAATTAAACGGCGACTATCCATTGCTCTTCAAAGACTAAAACAGATGAATAAATTATGGAGTGGGACAGACAGAACTACAAAAATTAGATTTTTAAGAGCGTGCATCTTTCCCATTGCAACATACGCCTGTGAGACATGGACACTTACTAAACAAGCTGAACAGCGCATAAACGCCTTTGAATATAAATGTTATAGACGAGTTCTAAGAATATCTTGGGTAAAGAAAAGAACAAATGCATCCATACTTCAAGAGTTGAATATTGAGGAGGGATGGCTATTAAAGACGATAAAACAAAGAAAATTGAAGTATTTTGGTCACTTGAAACGTCACGAAAGTTTGGAGAGAACAATAATGGAAGGGTATATGCCTGGGAAGAGAGGAAGAGGAAGGCCAAAGAGAAGATGGGTGCAGGATGTGGCGGATGATCTCCAGATGGGTGTATCAGACGCGGGACATCTTGCTTGTGATCGAGAAGCTTTCCGGAAGGTTGTTATGGGAGCGAGGTTCTGCAAAGGACATGCTACTGAATGAATGAATGAATGACTCCTCGCCCTTCTGATATTCGTCTTTTAACGTAAGTTGACCCATAAATCACGTTTTATGTAGATGTCTAAACTTGTTCTAGTATGTGTTATTAAAGTTAGCTTCCATTTTTACGTATACCATGTAGGGGCATGGTGGGAGAGGGGGGAATTTATAGGGAGGAAATACGAAAGGGGAGGAATGACACTCTCAAATATATGGTGAAGGGGGGCATTTCAAGATCACATTAATACAAGAACTGATTACTTAATATTCCCTATATACTTTACGGTTCTGTACTCCTCGCCCTTCTGATATTCGTCTTTTAACGTAAGTTGACCCATAAATCACGTTTTATGTAGATGTCTAAACTTGTTCTAGTATGTGTTATTAAAGTTAGCTTCCATTTTTACGTATACCATGTAAGGGCATGGTGGGAGAGGGAGGGAATTTATAGGGAGGAAATATGAAAGGGGAGGAATGACACTCTCAAATATATGGTGAAGGGGGGCATGGGCCAAAAAAGGTTGAGAACCACTGAGTTAAAAGAAACAGAAACATGTAAAAATAATGCTGCAAAAGACTGGGTAAGAGTAATAACTGTCTGGGATCTGAGTAAAAGTAACTTACACATATAAATTTAATGCTGGGAAAGACTGTAAAAGTTATAACTGTCTGAGTAATTCTATTCTGTAAAGCTGCATTACTTTGTATTATTTTATATTGTTCACAATTTAATTAGTCTGAGAAAAAATAGCATTAAACTTTCTTATTATTTCAGAATTGCAACAATACTGACAATTACTGTGTATTGTGTTTTACATCAATGTTAGAAAAAGTAAACCCCCGGGAAGGTTAACCCGGTCAACAAATGCCCGCAAAAGTCGGATGTGTCGGCCTAACGGTGCAAGCACGCAGCTTTGCTGTAAACAGGCACAACGCAATCACGTCCGGAAAAAATACTCCGGATGAACGAAGAAGAAGAAAAAGAAAAAGTATACTGTGCAGATTACAATACCATGCCTTTGTGGACAGATTTTTGTGTAAATTTACGACATAATTAGACCTTCAAAACAAAGTATTTCCTTAGTGATTTTAAATACAGAAGCTACAAACAATATGTTGCATGATTTATTGCCTGGCATATTTCATAAGCAGACCTGTAAATAATGTTTTCTGCAGCTATAATAACATGTTAAATTATACAATGTTAAATTCAGCATCCATTTCAACATGTATCTCTAATGTTTCGACTAGTGAAATTTCCCAAAACACAATAATATGAATATGACAATATGATGGTGGGGAAATGGCCACCGGCCTAACAATGATTTGTTGTAATATAAAGATGGTAGTTTAACCCTTAGACCCCGGCCAGGCCGATTTAGTGGCCCTCCAGCGGCCATCTTGCTCTTTTGAAAAAGACGAAGTGTCTAGAAATCGGCCCTGTTTGTAAGAACTGCTGTGATTGGTGTGCTTTTAATAGTACAGACCAATCAAATGCCTCCTTGCAATCGTCAGCCATTTTAGCCACCACATTTCCGTTTCTAGCGTGATTCAGACATGTGGACATGATTTTGTGCAGTTTTTTCCGAAGTAACCCATTTTTTCGTGGATTTTTGAGTTCTAAAATGGCCAGCTTTGAACCTGAAGACGTACTAGCATTGACTAGCTCTGATAGTAGCGATTTTGTCAGTTCAGGACTGTCAGATAATGACTTTAGTGATACAGAAAGTGCCCATGAGGATTTCAACCTCGTGTCCCCGTAGTTTTGTGTGTTGGGAATAAAAAAGATCGTTTTATCTATACCCTTTTATGGCAATGGCCGGACCAAAAAACATGTCACCAGTTGATAGCCAACCTATTACAAATGTCAATAGGGACTTCATAGGTGTTGTTTATTTAACCATAAGTGTTTAAAATTATTCTAAAGTGGTGTAGGTATTCAATAAGGAAATTTTAGGTGAGTACCATTGTTTTTAAATATTTAGTACCAATTCATACATTGTGGTATGAAATATTTTATTTTTCACAAAATACAAATGAGGTTATCAAATTTGCGTAAACATGAACAAAACAACTTCAATCATACACAGAAATAAACTTTACTATATCCTCTTTAAGAATATATATACTTGTATATACCTATATAGGTTTCTAATATTTTTTTTTGAATTTATAAAATTGTCACTTCAGTCATTTCTGTACTCCAAAAAAATGGTTCCGTCTTCTTCAGAGGGAAACCTAAATTTGGCCCAATGTTGTTCCGTCCTAAAAGGGTTTAAAAAAAACAATAATTTAGCACTCCCATATCATTACAATAAATTTATGGTTGATTTCAACGTCCAATGCAGAATTTATATTTAATTTCTCACTTTACGTAGTGCACCACACTGATTATCAAACAACTGTACACAACCCCACTGGTCAGAAAGGCAGGTTAGATTCTGTTTTAAATACTGGATCTAGAATTATATGGTGTTTTCTATAATTAGTATCAAAACAAATTAAATGAAGTATATGTGTGCATGAATCATTGTGGATTAAAATACAACAACATAAAGCTGGGCAGCTTGATTGTTTATATACACACACACACACACAAACATGAAGGCACACACACAAACATGAAAGCACACACACAAACATGAAGGCACACACACACACACATGAAGGCACACACAAACATGAAGGCACACACAAACATGAAGGCACACACAAACATGAAGATACACACAAATATGAAGATACACACAAACATGAAGACACACACAAACATGAAGACACACACAAACATGAAGGCACACACAAACATGAAGGCACACGCACAAACATGAAAGCACACACAAACATGAAGGCACACACAAACATGAAGACACACACACAAACATGAAGGCATACAGTTTACACAAACATGAAGGTGCGCGCGCGCACACACACACACATACAAGGATAGAAAAATGCAGGGTGTCAGTCGCGATGGCACCTGCAATTGTACCTGGTGCCTGAATTTGCAAATTGTTTTCTGAGTATTAGTATTTGCAACAACAAAACAAAGAAATCCTGGCTCTCGAATTATGTTTGCATATCCCTTATACACTTATACAGGACGTTGCAGTTATCAGTTATTAGTTATGTTTAGTTATTTGTTTTTCTATCTGTGTGTGTGTGTGTGTGCATATAATAGTAGTGTCACTGTCAGTGTGTGTTTTGACTGTGTTATGAATGGGGTATGTTAACTGTGTTTACTTTACTGTTATGTTGTAATAAGTAAGTCTGTAGCAGAAGTGCAAAAATGTAAACATTTTATAATTTATATATATCTTGGCTTAGAATTGACGTAGATAGACTTAAATTTAAATGCAGTACTGTTATATTTATATTGCACTTTTCAAGAGCTATCCAATATGCAGGTTTCGCAATCAAAAATAGAAAGAAACTTACACAATTTTACTGAGGTACTAAACTGTCATTGTCATACTAAACTAAATAAAATACTTAAATTAACAGCGTGAATTGAGCAGGCAGTTGACAGTTGTTGATGTTGCCGGTGAATTATTTGACTTAGTATGTATTCATTCAGCGAAATAAAAAATACAAAAATAAACAAGTTCGAATTTTAACATAAATTGATTCAAAGGTACTGGTTGGCACAGTTGTATAGATAAATATTTATAAAAACAATATATTAGTAATAATATAATTTGCCTTGAATTTGTCTCTAGCCTTGTCAAACTCCAGAATTGTGGCGGCAGCCATTGTGGTTTTCTTGTTTTTCACTAACTAGCCAGGTACAGTTTCCAACTTGATGTGAGAGATGGAAAACGGCATCAACAACATTCAGTGTTTTACGATAGCTCGTACACAATATTCGATTTGTTTATAGTTTATTTTATATTGGAAATTAATACATACACATCTATCAAAGGTGTAAAATCTAATAATAAATAACCGTACTGGACTTGTTGCTACCCCCATCCTCTTCAAAATAACAACCAAACAACTATTAACATGTATTATTATTTTTATTATTATTATTATTAGTAGTAGTAGTAGTAGTAGTAGTAGTAGTAGTAGTAGTAGTAGTAGTAGTAGTAGTAGTAGTAGTAGTAGTAGTAGTAGTAGTTGAGTTGAGCTGAGTTGAGTTGAGTTGAGTCAAGAACCGACATCACTGCACTCAGAACATTCCCCTCGTTCAACAGCCAGCGAAGAGTCATACTACTAATCGTTCCCACCGCTATCTGATTAGCCTAAAAGTTCTCCAGGTCTTCCCTCTCAGTTTGGAGATTCTTCCAGAACCCCTGCCGATCCCCCGCAATCTCATTCTTTCCACATATGGGTTCTCAATCTGTTCCTCCGCCTTCTCCACCTGGTTCCACAAGCGCACGACCACCTCCCCCTTGTCCATAGGCAAAATTCCACCAAGAGGTACATTCCCTGCTAGCCTATCTAGGCAAAATTCAACCAAGAGGAGCATTCCCTGCTAGCCTATCAGCCTGTTCATTCCCCCGTACACTCGCATGGCCAGGGCAAAATATCCATACAATTCTCACGATCTGTGACCTCTGAAGCGACGAGAGCCATTCCACACGAAACATACCTTTCTCCACCTTGCTAAGCATACTCTTTGAATCCGTAATGAATGCAACGTGTGTTGCAGTAGTCTCCTCTAGCCACCTGAATGCCGCTGTTACTGCCTCCATCTCCATTCTCATGCTGGAGGTCGTAGTCTCATATGCTAGACTCCTTTTTCAAGACTCGCCCATTAGCCTTTGCAATAAAGCCCCAGCCACTACGTCTGTTTCTCACCACTGACCCATCAGTATAGATGACTATGCCACCTTGATGTGTGTTGCTTTGGATCAGCTGTTGCACTTCAAACTCAGTGCGGTCCGCTGCCCATTCTCTGCACTCACGACCCAGTGTTATTATTACATTGTGCCAGTCCGTCTTGTCTTCCGGAACTTCAACCCACTCTCTTTCACGATTGATGGTCTCTAGATCACACACCTGACTTATAGAAAGTTCTGCCTATGCCATCCAGGACCTGCCTCGTCTTAGCCTATGACCCTTAGGGTGATCCCTGTCTGCGGCAACTCTCAGGTACCATTTGGCCTGAAGGACCCTATGCCTATCCATCATTGTTGGTAGCGCCAGGATATGCCTCATGCATATAATTGGTGTGTCCTTTGTGCACCCCAGGATTAACCGCATGGCAGAACCGACATCACTGCACTCAGGACATTCCCATACGTGCTCCGTCCCCTCGTTCAACGGCCAGCGAAGAGTCATATTACTAATCAATCCCACCGCTATCTGATTAAAAGTTATCCTGGTCTTCCCTC
The DNA here is from genome assembly GCA_014155875.1 of Cepaea nemoralis. Lineage (NCBI taxonomy): Eukaryota > Metazoa > Mollusca > Gastropoda > Stylommatophora > Helicidae > Cepaea > Cepaea nemoralis. The sequence goes on from JACEFZ010027456.1 coordinate 297,195, forward strand.
TCAGTAGTAGTAGTAATAGCAGCAGCAGCAGTAGCAGCAGCACCCCAGGATTAACCGCATGGCATAACCGACATCACTGCACGCAGGACATTCCCATACGTGCTCCGTCCCCTCGTTCAACGACCAGCGAAGAGTCATATTACTAATCATTCCCACCGCTATCTGATTAAAAGTTATCCTGGTCTTCCCTCTCAGTAGTAGTAGTAGTAGCAGCAGCAGCAGCAGCAGCATGAAGCAGCACGCAGCGCAGCAGTTGTAGTAGTAAAGGGAGAAGGAGAGGGAGTGTCGTGTCCTCCTTTAAAGTGTCGTCCCTGGAGTGAGGAGAGTCAACACCCACATTATAATATTTTTCTTTCCTATCAATATCCTGGAGAATACACCAGCTTCCGTCCAACACACTCCATCAGCCCGTGGACACCTTTTCCTATCACTCTCTCACTGTCGTACTATGCCCCCTCTCATACTTCCCCAACGCAACATACTCAACAACTCTTGCTTCTAAAAATTAATAAAGATTAATTTATTAAAAGAAAAGTGTAACGTATATGAGACGTGTATGCGAAGAAAATGTGTGTCGTGTATTATAACATAAATGTATATGTCAGCCTTCAAAGTTCAGGATCATAGTGCACACATCATGGCAAGGATTACACGACATCACACGAGTCAGTACAATAGACCTCACCGAAGTCGTATCCTTCTCTCCAGACATGTCCTCCTCCAGGAGCTCTGATGACCATGAGATCTGAATCCCATGTAAATATATAATCCGTGGAAAATACTATTATTGTTCCTAACACAACGGTTCCTATTAGTTCTGTATTTTCACTCTTAAACAGTCAATGTATCTTGACAAAAATGGCTTGCTTTATTCACTAGATATAGTCTGAAAGTTCTGATTTCCTTGATACGTGGAACAACTACACTTCAATGTTTGGTTTCATCTAATGTGAACATCAGTTCCTACTGATCTAGTTCCACATGGGCTGAACATCCATCACTTCAGGTGTGTTAACGATTGGTATGCACTCATGTAGGATACTTATACCATTAAGCTCCACCGAGCAATGTGTATTAACTTCTTCCGTTGCGAATGTTGCTGGCCCATCTCTCTACATCATAATTTATCCGGGATCGGATTTTTCATTGGTTCCGGGTTCTTCATTCCAACCAGAGGAAACCTGTAAAATAAATCATACAACTGGTGATAGCCTCCCCGTCACTGATCTCTATTAGATGATCGTGGCCATCGGCCTCGCTCAGAAAATACAGTGATCCTACTCTGTCAGGGACAGATGACTCAACCCATTGGTTATCATCCGGCCAAGACAGGGGAAAAAAATCAACAAACAGAATGCGGAACCCCGCCCACCAGGGACACCTACTGTAATATCCCAATTATCCCTCATTACTCAATTCTCAACTAGTAAAGCTTATCAACACTTCACTAATCTATTAACAACTAACAGAGCCAAGTATCACTTCCCTACTCTAGCTAGTTTTCCACTACCAGTGCTAATCATCACACTTTAGTTTTAACAGGCTACAGCCTATATTAATTAGAACTAATTATAATAGGTTCTACCTTAGGCAACACCGCAGTTAGATCCAATTACATCCACTCTTGCCATGACAGGCACGTGTAAAATTAAATTAACTCAATTCGCACACGGTAGACATTTTCAAATCAGAACCACAGTGCCGAAGCACGTCCGCTAAAATCCAAGGTTTTAGTTCAACTCCCCATCTCCAATCATGGTTTTTGGCAAAACCTAAAATTGGTCACGTGACGGTATTGATGTCCTGCAGGTGTTATTTGGACATATCATCCATTGTCAAGAATCCATTTTCCCTGGCCTAGTCACTGTCAGAGTTGTCATCAGTTGTTTTGACTCCCACAACTAACTAACGAGTTACTGTATGATCCCAACAACAGTTTCCCCAACAAGCTGCCAATCTTCTTGATGTCCGGAAAACTATAAATTGACAGACGGACTGTTTTCTTCCGAGCTGAGTACTTCCGCTTTCAACCCGACCTGTTTATAAACTGTCAAAGCGATGTATGATTCAGCTCACCCACGTCCCCTACACATCTGCAGCTGTTAACTTTGCCCGACAAGTGATGGCTGACATCCGATTGCAACCAGGATCCGACGGGTTCCATCTGTATTCGAATGTTGACAAACTGTCAAAGCGATGCCGGGATTTGTCTCACTCACCACCGAATGTTCCCAATCCGTCGACCAGATGTAAACACGTGCAGCTACATTTTCTGGATTTGTTGAAACAACCTTTGACCTCGACCATGCCGCTAATTCAGAACGCCTTTTATTCTCATAATGGTTAAATCACGTTGGTCCATCATGTGACAGGGAGGATGAGTAATTAAAATATGAAAATAGTCTAACTAAAACAAGTAGCAATCTTCAGACTCCGCACAGGACATAACAACAACAGGCTGAAATTGTTGTTGTTCAATAAACCAAAGATAGGAGATACCAATTAATGTAATTGTGGAACTGGTAAAATCTTTAACAAAAAAAAAATAAATAAATTCTATCCTTGTGTGTGTGCGGTGTGTGTGTGTGTGTGTGTGTGTGTGTGTGTGTGTGTGTGTGTGTGTGTGTGTGTGCCTTCATGTTTGTGTTCTGTGTGTGCGCGCACAGGACATAACAACAACAGGCTGAAATACCACTTGTTCAATAAACTAAAGATAGATACCAATGAATGTAATTGTGGAACTGGTAAAATCTTTTTAAAAAAAATTATATCCTTGTGTGTGTGTGTGTGTGTGTGTGTGTGTGTGCGCGCGCGCGCGCGAGCGTGCGTGCGCCTTCATGTTTGTGTTCTGTGTGTGTGCGCACAGAACATAACAACAACAGGCTGAAATACCACTTGTTCAATAAACTAAAGATAGATACCAATGAATGTAATTGTGGAACTGGTAAAATGACAGCTAAACGTTTGCTGCAGGAGTGCCCAGTGTATGCAGAACAGAGAAAGATATTTTGGCCCACACCTGCTTCATTTAAGGACAAGCTCTATGGAGATATCAACAAGCTCAAGTTACTGCAGCTTACTTTAACTACATTCAGGTTGACACCTAAAGGTGCATGAAGAAGTATTTAGACTGCCACACTTCATACCGCAGGTATGTCGGTTACAAAAGCGTCCTAGAGGCATGAAATGGAGTATTGCTTGACTAGCAAATCCATTACGTGGACAGTCCGAATCAAAAGCTCATTGTGTGGGCGTCATCAAAGGTGAAAAAAGCGCCCCAGTGGCACGAAATGGAATATTGGTTGGATAGCAAACCCATTACCCGGAAAGTCCTAATCGAAAGCTCACTGTGTGGATGTCATCTGCAGACTGCATTCTTTTGGTTTCCAGAGGAACAGCCTATGGTGAACGGAAGGACCAATATACTTAAGTGAGGCTAAGCAGCCATGTGCAGGACGTGACGATTCCTTGGGTGAGCCCAGTACCAGAGCGCTGTGTGTCGGCTCTGCAAGTATGGAAGCCTCCTTGGATGGCGAGGAATGCCCATGGTCTGCCCCTGCCTTCCCTTGAGGGTTGACCAGGATGTCTTTGGCTGTTCTATATGGGCCAGCTGGGATGGGGGATAACACCACAACAGTGAGAGTCAAACGTCCTAATAAACCCCCGGGAAGGTTAACCCGGCCAACAAATGCCCGCAGAGGTTGGATGTGATGGTCTAACTGCGCTAGAACGCAGCTCTGATGTAAATCAGGCACAACGCAATCAGGTTAAAAAAAAAAAAAAAAACCGGATGAACGCAGAAGAAGAAGTATAACTAGAAAATATCTTCACTGGATCCCGCAGTGCATACTACATAGAGGGAGACGCGAAGACGCAGGGAGAAGAGTATTGGAGATACTGATGAATAATATCGGGAGAATACCGAGTCAGCTGATGGAGATAGAGATGAATAATATCGGGAGAACACCGAGTCAGCTGATGGGGATAGCAAAAGATAATATGGCTTGGCGTAAGTAAGCTGAGAGCCGATGTCCCAACGAGAAGTAAAGGGAAGAAGAAGAACAACAACAAGGTGTAATTTAATCAGCCTATTCAACGCGTCTGGGTTATAACTGGGTTGTGTGTGCGTGCGTGCGTGTAAAAAGTCGTAGTATATATTGTTTTGTTTTTTTCGCGTTTCCATCCTGTTTCAGGATATTGCGGTCAACACCAGCATCTTTCAGCTGTATGATGATTCCTATGCTAGATTATGCTCATCAGCACACCACAACTTTCTGAGCGACCGGCTCCATACTCTCAGAAGTCACTGGCGTGACTCGAACCACTTCTAATTCTCGTGCGCTCATGTCAACCACGAGAGTGTTCGGGGTTACGGAGAAAGCTGCAAACACTCGGCCAGGGAGCCCGGCAAGTATATATTGTTTATTATTGTTGATACATATAATTGATACAGTTAATGTTATTGGATTTTAAATAGTGTTATATATTAAAGAACTATCGTGCCATGATCTAACATCAGGTCGTGGGGTGCTGAGAATGTAGAGTGCTGAGCTTCACGCACTTTGGCGTGAAGATGGACTCAATTCATAGATTCACGCTTTGCAGGAAAAGAGCAAGCGAGTCGCTGGGCAGGGGACAGAATCCTCTGCAAGCGTCATTCAGAGTTTGACCGTGGTCGAGTACGATTGACCTGGTAAGGCGTGCTGTGGCAATGGCCAATCTGCAGCACCACCACGTTATGGCTGATAGTTGTGTAAATGTAGCTGAAGTGTTTTAGACTGTTATTATTTTAGTGTGGAATAATTGTGTGATTTCTAATAATATGAAGTGAAAGAGTTGAGAGATTATAAATGTCATTTACACCGGTGTTTGGTTACAACAATTATCTGTGTAGTCACGTTGATCGTCTGTCAGAGTTGAGGTATCATGTTATAGGCACTCAATCTGGCGGTCGAGCCACGCCAGCAATTTTATTAGCCATTCCACAATGAGGATGCCGGTACAAGTATAATTACCCGTGCTCGGCATCTATGAACAAATCCGAGGAACATAACCGCGGACCTAATGACTGTAGAAGTTACACACCAATGCCAAGGGCGACTTGGAACAGAATTGTAAGAGCGCATCAATATAATAAGCATGCAAAGGCGCTCAGGAACCGAATGTGCCGAGCCAACAATAAGATAACTGCCGGAATGATATCTTAAAAGTAACCCCTAGTATAATAGGGAAGATAATAGGGAAACAAAACTCGCTTACACTCAGGAAATAAATGACCGTAGACCCCGAGGTAGACCAAGAAGACGGCGGAGAGATAATATACATACAGACCTACAAGCACTTGGAATCAATGACTGGCAAGAGAAGGTCAACCAGAGAGACGAATGGAGACGGCTTGTATCTGCAGCAAAGAACCTCAATGGCTCGGAACGCTGAAGAAGAAGAAGAAGAAGAAGAAGGAAGGAGGAAGAGGAAGAAGAAGAGGGAAGAGGGAAGAGGGAAGGATGAAGAAGAAGGAAGAAGGAAGAAGAAGAAGAAGAAGAACCACCCCTAGTAGAACCACTAAACGCAACGGCAATAAACCCGCCATATGATCCCATCACCATCAAGATGTACCTCAAACGCTCTATAGCAAACTATATGTTCATCGCTCTATGGCAAACGTGTTAATGTAACTTGTTATATATATACAGTAACAATTATAATTAATCGCCATCATTATAGACAGCACAGGCGACCATACCTTCTTGTCCACAGCATCTATTTCTAGCGCTATTGATAAGCTTATCCACAGATCTTATGCGCCACTCTGCCACCTCATCCAGTATTTTGATTAGTAGTGACTCTTAGCTGGCTGTTGAACGAGAGGACAAGCGCGTATAGGAATGTCCTGAGTGCAGTGGTATCAGTTCTTAGCTCAACTCTCAACTCAATCCAATATTTCCTTTTTTTTTTGTCGTCCTCTTTCTCTAACATCGTTTTTTTTTTTTAGCTGCTCGCTGCTCTCTCACATAATTTGTTGCACCTCCTCTTCCAATAACGTGACCTAGAAAACAAAAGTATTATCATAATCATGTGACTGCAATATAGCGTTAACGTCCATTCACCCCCTTATATCTCGTTAGGTGATGTTCTGGATCAGTTCTAAAGACATTTCCCCCATATCACCGTCACTGTCTATCCGGCATAATGTACCGTGGTCTGCCTCTTGTACCACTTATCTTTCCGATCTTCGTGGTGTTTTCTAAACAATTTCGAGTTAAAAATCTACCCAAAGTATTTTCAGGATCCTCGCTGGTGCTACGGAGTTCGTGCACTGCGCTGAGTTTCTCCAGACTCAGATTTGAGTTAGAACGAAGCACTACTGGTGGGTTGCACCCGTGTGCCGTGATGTTGATCCTTCGACTAAACTACTTTCTGCAATCTGCCGGACCGTAATCTGTGCCACGATTCCAGTAGGTTGACTGCTCTCCGTTGCATACAGTTCAACCCATCCTTTCTGCAGTAGTCATCTTCCGCTTTCTACATACGGTCCTTATATTTTTCCAGCAATTTTCATCAATATTTAATAGCGCGCACTGGGTTAGTATTTTGACGTAAGACAATTTGAATGTAATTTTGTCAGCTGCCAACTGTCCTCTAATATTAGCCCACACCAGTTCTATAGGGTTTAAATAAGAATGGTTCGAGTAATATGAACGCCTGTGGGCATGACACATGATGATGGTGACAATTGCTTATTGTTCATTCTATAATGATGCAGTAAAGTTGATCAGATGCGCTGGAAACACATCACTCATGATGTTCGGCAGTTTCCGATGTTTAGCGCTAGTCGAAGGCATCTTGGTAGTCTGAAGTAAGTAGGAAGATCCACAATGTACTCTCTGCACTTAGTGAGTGAATCAACGAAAACAAGAAATAGAATTGGTAAGTTTTACTAGAACGCAATCACACGTGACAGAATGGACGTTGCAGCTGGAGCTTTCATCGGCACACAAACAACAAACATACACCGACCCAACCTGTATTTCGCAATGATAGTTCTCCTGTTAGAAATATGGTCCATGGTTACCCTGTTTTGTCCGAAATCCGCTTGTATTTTTTGTAATTCATTCTTTCACTCTACTTCATGATGTTTGCAGGAGGATTTTGTTAGCATGACTTATTATAATAGGACGATAATTGGTGCCGTTTTAAAATGTCCTTTATGCTGTTTAATAGGTGAAATAAAAACGAGCTTACTTTGCAATATCGATCCCCAACATTTGCATTCGGAGCTGTGGCCTAAGGGCAGTGAAAGTATTTCACAATTCCTCGAGATACCGAGTCAAAGGTCCGAAATCAGTTGCGAAACATTTGTAAGCAGACCACTTTGCGTTGATTCCAGTGGTATGAGGCGTCGGTCATTCAGAAAGCAATGATAAACTACTGAACGTATCATATGGCTAGTAAATCACAAACAGCTAAAATGCTAGGGTTGATTGCGATGTCATTTAGAAGACATGCAACTCTTAAACATCGGCATTATTGTTCTTATGATATATTACTGAATTAGTTTTAGTTGTAGTTTAGTCGACGGATCAACATCACGACACACGGGTGTAACCCATACATAAGTACTCCGTTCTACTCCCAACTCAAGCCTGAGTCCGGAGAATCTGTTCAGTGCACGAACTCCGTAGCACCAGCGAGGATCCTGAAAATACTTTGGGTAGATTTTTAACTCGAAATTTTGCCCGGGCAGCGCCGTTAGTCTACACTTTTTCGATTTCTAACTGCTAAGGGATTTTTTTTACGTACGCAACAATACACACGGGCGTCCGATCTCACTACCAAAAAAAGAAACCAGAGGAAATTTTATTACTATTGAATGTTTCATTTGAATCGTTCCAGATTACACCCCCAATCCAATCAGTACAATTTTATTACAATAGCTGCCAATAAGTGTTTCTTACTCTTAGTGAATCGACCAAGAAACAATCATGTTAAAAAATAAATATAAAGTCAATGGCCTTTTTCAAAATGCTAAAAAAAAAAAAAATTTAAACAGCCGATTGTACAATTATTACCTTATAATCTTTAATAATTACTCATACAATATTTTAAAAAAACAAACATAAATTATAAGAAAATCCTGAAATTTAAAGGTTTTTAACTTTGCTTGCCTGACGGATTGCTACATTCAGTAGCATGTCCTTTGCAGAACCTCGCTCCCATAACAACCTTCCGGAAAACCTCTCGATCATAAGCAAGATGTCCCGCGTCCGATACACCCATCTGGAGATCATCCGCCACATCCTGCACCCATCTTCTCTTTGGCCTTCCTCTTCCTCTCTTCCCAGGCATATACCCCTCCATTATTGTTCTCTCCAAACTTTCGTGACGTTTCAAGTGACCAAAATATTTCAATTTTTTGTTTTATCGTCTTTAATAGCCAACCTTCTTCAATATTCAGCTATTGAAGTATGGTTGCATTTGTTCTTTTCTTAGCCCAAGATATTCTTAGAACTCGTCTATAATATTTATATTCAAAGGCATTTATGCGCTGTTCAGCTTGTTTAGTAAGTGTTCAGGTCTCACGGGCGTATGTTGCAATGGGAAAGATGCATGCTCTTAAAAATCTAATTTTGGTAGTTCTGTCTGTCCCATTCCATAATTTATTCAGTTGTCTTTGAAGCGCAATTGATAGTCGTCGTTTTAATTTCTTTCATTGTGTCACCGTTGACGGAGAATATCAGGCTAAAAAGATGTCCTCTTTTTGCCGTACGTCTGGCAACCCAAGTTTCACGGGATTATGAACCTGTCACGTTATTGTCAAAAATGTTATTTTGACCTTGACCTCTTTCATGAACTCAGAATCAGGAGGTGAGTACAATTCAGGTAACCACTAGAAGTTAATGACCAGATGGACACTGTTACTACTGTTAGTTATTATTGTGCCTTTTTGTTGTTTGAAGCACAGTGCTACCGTCTATCAAACTATCGTCTGTCCAGACGACAAGGCGTCAGTAAATATACATTGCTTAATATTTCCTTAGTTATCTACAGCTATCAATCTTTAACATGAGCCTGTAATTGCCGGTAGACAGGTAGAAAGAAACAGGTATATAATAAAATCAATTTAAGCATTTCATTGCCAAACCGGCAAGCGCGAACTACCCTGCGTCTGCTGACAGCAGTAATAAGAGGCAGCAGTCAACAAGATTTCGGTGAGTTGTCTGTGAGTTTCACTTGGCGAAGTTAAACCGGCCGGTCGTGCTTTGAAATATAAACAAGTATAAACCTAGGAACTGAACAGGATCATAGATTTGTGAAAATGTATGTTTTAGTCTTCGCTGCAACTTAAGATAACCAAAATGTGTGTTATAATAATTAATTGGAGCACTTGGAGATGGAATTTTTATTTAGATAAATCGTTTCTTAAGTTGAGTCAATTCGCGGCATTAATGACATTAATGCGGCATTAATTATTGTATTATTAATTAGCTAAACTAGCAGAAGGTCAGTAGCTAGTAAGTAGTGAAGTAGTTAGTAAACTACTAGACAATTAGTAGTACTATAGTTTAAGTAATTATGTAACGAACTTGGTAGTATGTTAATTTAACTTACTTTCATTTTCCTTTTTAGTAATTAGTATACTCCAAAGAGAAAGTTAAAGCAGCTAGCAGGTACTTTAGTGACATTTAAAAAAATGGTTTGGTAATGATTACATCTGGACAGCTGAATAGAACCTGAAAAATTCTTTCCAACCCTACCTCATTCAAGTCTGTATTGTTGATTCTAAGCCCAAATATCTAGATTTGTGTGTAAAGTTATGTCATAAATGGAACATAGAGGAAAATACTGATTTAACTGATTTTGACTTGCTGCCCATAAACAACAATTGTTTATAATTGCCAAGGAGCTATCTAGAGAGAGTGCGGGCAACTGCCGTGTACGCTGTGGACTCATGATACATGATGATGTACATTCACGCTCCTTGTAAATGACAAGACGTCAGTTATTTTCTCGAAAATAATCTTTCTCTTCTGACTAAAACTATTAAAATCGTTGCACACTGAGACTAAATCCTATGACTAGGACTAATAGCTAACCCTACTAACACAGACCTAACGGTTTGCCGTTGCCGGAATCAGTTCGGAGACATGCATCTTGTCAGACAGGTCTCCGCTTGAATGACGTAAATTGTAACTGTTCTTTTATTGCTCTGTTCATTTAGAGTGTGCACTATCGTCTCAATTCAATAGACCTTATAGTTCTTTTCGTGACATGGCAACAATGTGTTTTAAAACTGCTACAACTTCTTTAATTTTGAGAAAACCCCTTAGCAACTATATATTTTTGCGTTCAGAACAGCGGGGCCTAACTGTCTAGGTAGAACATTTTGGATGTTATGCAATATCGACTCATTAAAATCCAAAATGGCCACTAATTAATTATTAAATAATTATTAAACTTAGCTAACGAACCTTGAAATGCCAATTGTAAATATTTTTCCCTTCAGTTTGATAAAACAAATAAAAAGGCCATGTTGTGATGCTGTAAATGTTTTTTTTTTACTAATTTAAATTCAGAATGGTTGCCAATTAATTAATTAATAATTAATCTTAAAAATTTTAAATTTTGCTAAGGAACGTTGAAACACCAATTATATATCTCCGAAGTTAGGAGTGGGTTTGCCTGATGGCGAGGGACACTGGCTATAGGGGAAGCTAATTCACATGCAAAATTCAGTTCAGTGCACTAGAAGTCATGTGTATGGACTACGCTCGAGTTCAAAGCGTTTGGGCGCAAAAAATTATTCCCCCCCCTCCCCCTCCCTTCAGTTTGATAAAACAAATCATAAGACCATGTTATGATTTTGTAAATATGCTTTATTACTAATTAAAACTCAAAATGGCAGCTAAATGATCACATTACTTGCAAAAATAAAATGTTAATGAAGAGCTAGAAAGCAACAGCAAGTTTTAAACACCATTTGCTTCTACTCTCTAAGGATAGCATCCTGCCAGCCTGCAAAAGAAAAAGAAAAAAAAGACAGACTAATTAATATTAGTAGTACTACTAGTACTAATTAAAATAACTAATACACATGCTCTTTGTCATTAAAACCTTCCGGTGACGACTGCAAATCTCTTAAGCCTTGTAAACAGAATTCTGTCTCCTTTACCTGTGTGAAATGTGTTACACCACCGCTACACTATTCAGTCACTTTTATTTAACTAGAACTGCTGCTGCTGCTGCTCATTTAGTTATTAATAATAATATAATATGACCATAACGATACAACAGTCTTTATATACCAACACCCAGAACCCATAAAACTCTTTGCAGCAGCACAATTTGTATGAATTTTTATTCCAAGTGATATCTCTCCAGTTCACAGATGCACAGTGTTTTACATTTTAGACTGAGTTTGCCATTCATACTCTACCTCCATGCTATTTCCCTGATTTCTACCTCCATGTTATTTCCCCGATTTCTTCTCCTGAACCGTATAGCTCTGGGGCCAACCTAGCTTCACTTGGGATGTTTCTTCTCCAGATCTAAATAACTCTGAGGTTACCAGATACATTTTAGACTTGTTTGGGGAAAAAAAAGGAAATTGATTATCCTTCTGTATGCTGTTAACAAAGTCTATGTTTACAACCAGTGTGTCAGGGAAATGATTAGCATCCATGTCTTGTAACATTTGCTTGGGAGATGGAGCACCTATGGGTTTGATGAAAGTGGTTTTTTTCTTTTTCTTTTACTTGCTTTGAGCTCAAGTGTAGTCCATGCTAGACTGATTTTTGTGTGGGTTAGCTTTCCCTATTACCAGTGTCCCTCGCCATCAGGCGAACCCATTGTGACTTCTGAGGTATTTGTAATTTACGTCCCCAAGTCGAGGATGAAAATTCTAGTCCGACTGGTATAGGGGTTGAACCCGCTACCTTGCCATCAGCATACCGGACGTTTAAGAGCAAGCGCTCTTATCTATTTGGCTATGCTACCCTCCACTGAAAGTGTTGTGATATTGATTCTTAAATCAATGTCATCCATGAGCCAATCAATCGGTATGCCTGTAACTTAATTTTGTGAAGCCCCAGGGCTTCACACCCTACAGCAGTATAGTGTTATGGGAACTTTAGAATCACTTCATCAATCAAAGATATAAAAACATTAAAATATGTTGCATTACGAGCAGTGCACTCCTACTTAGAGGTAGCAAAGTCAACAATCAATAAGTAAGTAATGTATATTTTATACACCACGTTGATTATTGGACATACAGTGCTGAACAATCAATGATTAACTACTAGCTGTATATTGGATGATGAAATGCCATGATATTGTAGTTGATACGTTATACAATGGGCTGTTGAAGGCTGAGTGATAAGTAGGAGTAGTTTAAATTGTAAACCAAAAAATGTTTGATCACATGATTCAGAAGCCCAGCAAATTTCACTGTACTCCTTTGATGTATTATTCAGTTGGATTTTAAAGTTATTTGGTGTGCATCCATTAGTTCACGAGTACTTCTGCTTATGGTAGTAATATAAATTTTATAATATACATAATAAATGTAATTTATATACAAAATAAAGAATATAGTTTACTGCCGGGAAGGTTAACCTGCTCAACAAATGCCCGCAGAAGTCGGTTGTGTCTGTAAGACTATTTTCAGAGACCGACAATAGTCTGGTCCCAATTTTTAGAATCTTCAGATATTTACTGTAATATAAAAGCATAAATTCTGTTATTGTGCTATGATTTAGTGTTAACTTATTTCAATTTTACAGTGATTTCAGGTTTCTACTGTAATCAAGCATAAGTTGTGATATTGTCATGTCTGTTTATTCGGTCCCAAGACTGGTACAGTCTTTATTTAAACCATACATTCCTCCTTTTATGATTTGTGACCTATTTATACACCTGTTTAGATAGCATATAGAGGTCATGGAATAGACAAATATATATATAAATAACACACAATGACAAGAGGAGCTTTCATTGTATTAGGAAGTTTGCGGATGTCAAAAGATATTAAAACTCACTGAACTTAGAATATTTAAATCTAACATGAATACTGCTATATGGATAACAAACTTGGAGAATGACTAAATCAGTTACTCATCAAGTACATTCATTCATCAGCTGGCACCTGTACAGTATAAATGACCAAAATTATGACAGAATCACTGTGAGGCTGAAGGAGAGAACTAGACACATTCCAGAAACTCAAGGGGTGAGGAAGTGACACTGGCTCTGTATAGGACACACACACAAAAAAAAAACCCTGATAATAGTACAACTGGAAAGTGTTTTCTCTGGAACCCACATGGCAAATTACATGGAATTAGACGTAAATTGCAAGAGAAGAAAATTAGAGAAAGAACTGAATAATAAAGGGACGACATGGAGCAAACTGCAGGAGATAACAAAAGATAGGGTGGATTGGCTTGAACTGGTTGAGAACCTGTGTTCCAATATGGGATGAAGGGCAGAAGAAGATGAAGAAAACATAAGTTGTGTTAATGTTGTATCAGTTTGTTTGAAGTCCAAAAACTGGTCTGAAGTTTATAAACATATCAGTCCTCCATTTCAGATTTGTGACCTGCTCATAAACTTAATCGTAGAAAAATAGTGTGGATTTTAATCATGCCTTCCATTTCCACATGGATGGTTTGTGATCTCATGTCTTAGAGAGCAGTTTCCACCTGTCAGGACAAGATTGTGTCCTGCTCTGCTCATGTGTAGAACTGTTAGGGCAAGATCATGTCCTACTCTGCACCGGTGCACAGCTGTTAAGATAATATTGTCCTGCTCTCCTCAGGTGCACAACTGTTAGGACAAGATCATGTCTTGCTCTGCTCAGGTCCACAACTTTCAGGACAAACTGTTAGGACAAGAACGTGTCCTGCTCTGCTCTGGTGCACAACTTTCAGGACAATAGTGTCCTGCTCTGCTCATGTGCAGAACTGTTAGGACAAGATTGTGTCCTGCTTTGCTCAGGTGCACAACTGTTAGGACAAGATTGTGTCCTGCTTTGCTCAGTGCACAACTGTGAGGATAGTGTCCTCTACTAAGGTACAGAACTATCAACATATTCTAGTGAATTTGTTGTGTGCTTCCCATCCTCTACCACTAGTATGTTAACTCTTTCTTCTCAAGCAACACACTGCATGTGTCCCTATCATGTGTTATTGAGCTTTTAAAGTTTAGTCAGAGCATACTAAACAAATCTGGCAACACATTTGTTTTTTACAATATTGTGCAGCAACTATCTTCTGGGACTGAAAGAGTTCATGCAGAGATTTGTAATTATAACAGATTTACTTCTTCTGACTTTTATTCCCCCAATGAGGCATAGAACATCAACCCAACTCATGACAAGCCCCACTCCCCCCTTTCTTAGCAATCTCCTGCAGTTCCCACCATGTCCTCCCCAATATTAGTTTTAACATTTGAGGTGCCAATTCTGATAATTTTTTTAGGGTAATAGGAGGTAAGTTAGCAATCCGGATTCTTGACAGCTTTCTCTGCATTGTGTTGTTATACTTTTAGAAGTTTCCTTTCATCTTGGTTGGGTTAGGTTGTTTCTCTCCTTTCTTTAGACTTGTTTATAGATGGCTGGGTTTTGCAGCTAAAGTTTTCTAGAGGATAGGGTAAGGCAGGCCTGCACCTGCTGTCAGCTGCGTTTTACACCGTGCATGGTAGGCTACATTGTTACTATTCTTTGCTTTCCTTATACGCTCCGGTAACACACAGGTGATTACAGTTTGCGGAGAATGTTAACTGGTGTAGGGAGATTAAAAAAATATGACCATGGGCTTCCGTGCCAGACCCGATTAAAACCTGGTAACAGGAAATGTCCTGGGAAATATAGGTGGCTAGCATATTTTTTGCTTTCACTTGGTTTTAACTCAAGCGTAGTCTATAACACTATTTATAGTAGTGATGGACTGAATTTCGCGTGTGGCTTAGCTTTCCCTATTAAGTGTCCCTCGCCATCAGGCGAACCCACTCTGACTTCAGAGGTACTTGTAATTAATGTCCACAAGTCAAGGACGACAGGTCAACATTTTAGTCCAACTGTCCGGTGTAGGGGTTGAACCGCTAACCTCGGCATCAGCACAACTGATGTTTAAGAACATGCGTTCTTATCGATTCGGCCATGCTGACCTGTGGTGGCCAGCATGATATTGATCATATCAGCCATCAGTGCTGATTGGACCATACAAATATGGGGCTAGCACTTTATACCCAATAAGCCTCTTAGCATGAAGATGGCTGGCTCCCTTACCTGGGCCTAGGTATTGTTTGGGTTTTTTGTTTTTTTTGCATATCCTTTATCGGACATTGCAGTCAACTCCAGCATTTCTGCCGCTGTGATCTCTTGGCAAGTTTACATTCAGTAGTTTGCCATTGCTTTCTGAATGACCGGCACCGATACCAATGTGAAACCGATGCAACACGGTCTGCTACCAAATAACGCGCAGCTGTGTTTTGAACGGGGGTATACGGGATAACGAATTGTGCCCGTAATCCCTTCGCGGCGGAGACCGGCGTGCCTAGATTAAGGGGTCCGCAGAAGTCGGATGTGTCGGCCTAACGGCGCAAGAATGCAGCTCTGCTGTAAACAGGCACAACGCAATCACGTCCGAAAAAAACTCCGGATGAACGAAGAAGAAGAAGAAGATTAAGGGGTATAAAACATGTACTAACAACAGTGTAAAATAATTGGTGAAAACTAAGGGGCTGATCTGATCACGAACCAGGCCAGAAAAAAAAACTTAAAGAAGAAAACAAATGCTGAGGTATTGACGTCTGCAGGTGTTACCATATCATAAACTATAAGAAGGAAAACAATTTAAATTGATGGGGCATGTCAATAAAAAGGTGTTATTGAGAAAGTAGCTTTATGTGGGGAAAAATACTAAACTGCACTAAACTTGAGTGGTTAAGGAAGACAGTGAAAGATGTATATGGAAGGCTTACACAGCTAAGAAACACATAATAATGTAAGCCACGTCTTCAGCATCAAAATATCAGATGACACAGGTTTAGAGAGCCATGATAGCCAGCGTCTGCTTCAGACAAAGCACATGACAAAGAAGAGGGGGGATTATAGATGCATCAGAATTGCAATCTTGAACCATACAAGGATAAAAGAAATCTTTAGTTATCTATCATGATTATCAAATTTTTATCATCTAGTGTTGTGGTGAGGAATAGTTGTTTCAATGTGGGATGGGTGGCACTGGATAGTGTCATTCCGTATGATTGTAAAATGTCTTTGATGTCGTCAATCCATTTTCTTCTTGGGCATCCTCTTGCTCTCATATGAGGTCTTGTTTGATGTAACGTCAGTGCTGGTAGCTGATGGTGTTGCATTCTTCTTCTTCTTCTGCGTTCATTCGGAGTTTTTTTCCAGAGGTGATTGCGTTGTGCCTGTTTACAGCAGAACTGCGTTCTTGCGCCGTTAGGCAGACACATCCGACTTCTACGGGCATTTGTTGACCGGGTTAACCTTCCCAGAGGTTTCCTAGGACGTTTGACTCTGTGTTGCATTCTAACAATAGCCAAACCATTTGATCTTCTGTCTTTCAATATATGTGGCACAAGGTGGCACAAGGTGTTGATCTCACTGTCCATCTATTTCTTATTCAGTCTCGGATAGTTGAGTTTGCAACTCTCCTCAAGCATTGCATCATGCAGATGTTGATTTTTCGTAAGTGTAATTTGGATAATGTCGAACATTAAATTGCTGGTATCTATAAAGACCTTAAAAACAAACAACAAATCCCAGTGAAGGGCAATAATATAGTATCAGCAGTAGCTGAATTTCTACCTACTCCTCTGTGTGATCCTTTAGAAACTAAATAAAAGAAACAAAGCTTAAGTCTTGTTCTTGCTGTTTCTTTTCAGATAGCAAGGCTGCATTAATGACAGAACATTACACTTGCAGCCTCTAACACTGGACATCAGTAACTTATTATTTATGATGTCCTGACCACGACACCATCTGAGGGCATGGCACAATATTTTGCTCCATCCGAGGGACTCAGACAGAAAGTGTCAGTTTTTTCCATCAAGTCAAACTCCCAACCAGGCAACTCAGTAACACTGAAAATGCTGGAGGATCCGAGTGGAAAGGAAACGAGAGAGATTCTCAAACTGTGGTGCTTTGACCTCTCGTATGTGTCTCGCTCCTGGCAGTTCATGATATTGACATCTCTGACCTTTGCGTTTTATTTGATTTATGGATACATGCAGGTAACCCTTTTTGTTTCACTGTTTTAATGTTACTTATTGATATTTAATATAGTATACAGTTTCTTATCGACTTCAGTTTTGAAAGGAATACAAGAGAGCAGATAGTGGGCATAGAATAGCACTTTGGAGATAGGTAGTAAACTATATTGCAATGTATTATTCGCACAATGGGCACACACTATATTGCCAAAGTGGTTGGCAGGGCACTATTGCCAGCATGGTGAGTAGTACACTATATTGCCAGCATCTTGGACATTGCACTATATTGCTACATGCTACACAGTAGATAGCTGCTAGTGCACTTTAATGGAAACAGTTGATAGTGCACTATATTGCCAGCACAATGGACAGTACTATATTGCCAGCACAATGGACAGTACTATATTGCCAGCATGGTGAGCAGTAAACTATATTGCCAGCACAATGGACAGTACTATATTGCCAGCATGATTGGCAGGGCACTATTGCCAAGAGTGGTTGACAGGGCACTATTGCCAGCATGGTGAGCAGTAAACTATATTGCCAGCATGGTTGGCAGGGCACTATTGCCAGAGTGGTTGACAGGGCACTATTGCCAGCATGGTTGGCAGGGCACTATTGCCAGAGTGGTTGACAGGGCACTATTGCCAGCATGGTTGGCAGGGCACTATTGCCAGAGTGGTTGACAGGGCACTGTTGCCAGCATGGTGAGCAGTAAACTATATTGCCAGCATCTTGGACATTGCGCTATATTGCTACATGGTAGATAGCTGCTAGTGCACTTTAATGGAAACAGTTGATAGTACACTATATTGCCAGCACAGTCGACAGTACACTACATCTACATTGCCAGCATGGTGGGGTGTGTACAATATTACCAGCATCTTCGGCAGGGTGCTTTATTCCTGCACAGTAGATAGCAGCTATTGCACTTTAATGCAAATACTGGATTTTTTTTTTTCACATATCCTTTACAGGACATTAAAGAGATTAGAACAAGAATCGCCATGGCGAAAGTAGCCTTTAGCAAGATGAAAAACATTCTGACCAATAAAAAGATCTCAATTGAAACGAGAAAGAGTCTTGAGGGGGTACATAGAGCCTGTTCTTTTGTATGGATGTGAAACTTGGACAATGTGCAGTCAAGCTGAAAAATATCTGATGGCTGCAGAAATGTGGTTTCTGAGGAAAATGCAAAGAATACCATGGACAGATAGAAAAACCATGACCAAGTACTACAGGAGACAAATGAAAATCGTAGATTGATTAGAGAAATTAGATGTAGACAGTCACAATATTTTGGACATGTTATGAGAAGAAATGGACTGGAGAACTTAGTGACAACTGGCAAGATCGAAGGGAACAGACCAAGAGGAAGACCGAGAGGAAAATACCTGGATGGCATGGTCCACATGGCATGGACGAGACAGGAACACTAAGCTGATCCACGACTCTGGTGATCGAGTGAAATGGCGAGTCATGACCGCCCACGCTTTCCGGCATGGCACATGATTGATTGATTGATTGATTTACAGGACATCGCTGTCAACATCAGCATCTTTCACCTGATTGTTGATTTCTTGGCAAGATTACGCTCAGTAGTTTGCCATTGCTTTCTGACTGGCTGGCTCACATACCCTGTAAGTTACAGATTCTCGCGCACGTCACGTTACTCACGAGAGTATACAGGATTACAGAGAAAGTCATGTAACTCCTAGACCAGGGAGACCGGCAAATATTGGATAGTGTACAATATTGTCAAGACAGTTGGTAGTTGCTAGAGAACTGTATTGCCAACACACTGGATAGCGGTTAGTTTTCTTCTTCTTTCGTTCGCTTGAAATATGTCTATAACTGCAATGCTGTCTCTTGTATGAATTGAACTGTCAGCGGTTAGTTTACTGTATTTCCAACACACTAGACAGTGGTTAGTGCATTATATTACATTACATTGGATAGTGGCCAGTGCAATATATTACAATACATTGGATAGTGGCCAGTGCAATATATTACAATACATTGGATAGTGGCCAGTGCAATATATTACAATACATTGGATAGTGGTCAGTGCAATATATTACAGTACATTGGATAGTGGCCAGTGCAATATATTACATTACATTGGATAGTGGCCAGTGCAATATTTTGCAATACATTGGTTAGTGGCCAGTGCATTATATTGCAATACATTGGATAGTGGTCAGTGCAATATATTACAATACATTGGATAGTGGTCAGTGCAATACATTGGATAGTGGCCGTTGCAATACATTGGATAGTGGTCAGTGCAATATATTACATTACATTGGATAGTGGCCAGTGCAATATATTAAATACATTGGATAGTGGTCAGTGCAATATATTGCAATACATTGGTTAGTGGTCAGTGCAATATATTGCAATACATTGGATAGTGGTCAGTGCAATATATTACAATGCATTGGATAGTGGTCAGTGCAATATATTACAATACATTGGATAGTGGTCAGTGCAATATATTGCAATACATTGGATAGTGGTCAGTGCAATATATTACAATGCATTGGATAGTGGTCAGTGCAATATATTGCCAACTTGTGAATAATTATATTGCTAACACAGTGATTTGTGTACTATGTTGCCAACACAGAGGGTAGTGCAGTGTATTGCTAAAATAATGTGCAGTTCACTATATTGCCAACAGTGTGTAGTGAATTATTGCTACTAAAATAATGAGCAGTGCACTTTATTGCCAACACAGTTGGTGTCAACACAGTAGTGAACTACAGGGTGTCCGTAAAGTCTGGACATATGGGTAAAAATGCAACTGTTTATTCAAATATTTTCAATGATTTACGAAATAACGGGAATTCCCTATTGCATGTTTGAATTAAATGAAAAATATTATCCAATTATCCTGTGTCCAGACTTATGACACCCTGTATATTACCAATGCAGTTGTTAGTGCAGTATATTGCAAACAGTGTGAGGTGCACTATATTTCTGCCAAATGGTAGTGAACTACACTTGTCAATACAGTGTGTTGTCGTGCACTATAGTGCCAACACAGCATGTAGTGCTCTATCTTGCTGTCAAAACAGTGAGTAGTGCACTATATTGCTGCCACAATAAGTGAGTGGTGCACTGTGTTACCAGTACAATGAGAAGTGATCTATATTGCTGCCAAAATAGTGAAGTGGTGCACTATTTTACCAGTACAGTGAGTGGTGCACTATTTTAGCAGTACAGTGAATGGTGCACTTTTACCATTACAGTGAGTGGTGCACTATTTTACCAGTACAGTGAGTGGTGCACTATTTTACCAGTAGTGAGTGGTGCACTGGTAATATAGTGCAACATGCTGTGCTAATATAGTGCACCACTCACTGTGCTGGTAATATAGTGCACCACTCACTACTGTATTGGTAATATAGTGCACCACTCACTACTGTATTGGTAATATAGTGCACCACTCACTACTGTATTGGTAATATAGTGCACCACTCACTGTATTGGTAATATAGTGCACCACTCACTACTGTATTGGTAATATAGTGCACCACTCACTGTATTGGTAATATAGTGCACCACTCAGTGTTGGTACTATAGTGCACCACTCACTGTATTGGTAATATAGTGCACCACTCACTGTATTGGTAATATAGTGCACCACTCACTGTATTGGTAATATAGTGCACCACTCACTGTATTGGTAATATAGTGCACCACTCACTGTATTGGTAATATAGTGCACCACTCACTGTATTGGTAATATAGTGCACCACTCACTGTATTGGTAATATAGTGCACCACTCAGTGTTGGTACTATAGTGCACCACTCACTGTATTGGTAATATAGTGCACCACTCACTGTATTGGTAATATAGTGCACCACTCAGTGTTGGTACTATACTGCACCACTCACTGTATTGGTAATATAGTGCACCACTCACTGTATTGGTAATATAGTGCACCACTCACTGTATTGGTAATATAGTGCACCACTCACTGTATTGGCAATATAGTGCACCACTCAGTGTTGGTAATATAGTGCACCACTCAGTGTTGGTAATATAGTGCACCACTCAGTGTTGGTAATATAGTGCACCACTCACTGTATTGGTAATATAGTGCACCACTCACTGTATTGGTAATATAGTGCACCACTCAGTGTTGGTACTATAGTGCACCACTCACTGTATTGGTAATATAGTGCACCACTCACTGTATTGGTAATATAGTGCACCACTCACTGTATTGGCAATATAGTGCACCACTCAGTGTTGGTAATATAGTGCACCACTCACTGTATTGGTAATATAGTGCACCACTCAGTGTTGGTACTATAGTGCACCACTCAGTGTTGGTACTATAGTGCACCACTCACTGTATTGGTAATATAGTGCACCACTCACTGTATTGGTAATATAGTGCACCACTCACTGTATTGGTAATATAGTGCACCACTCACTGTATTGGTAATATAGTGCACCACTCACTGTATTGGTAATATAGTGCACCACTCACTGTATTGGTAATATAGTGCACCACTCACTGTATTGGTAATATAGTGCACCACTCACTGTATTGGTAATATAGTGCACCACTCGGTGTTGGTACTATAGTGCACCACTCACTGTATTGGTAATATAGTGCACCACTCACTGTATTGGTAATATAGTGCACCACTCACTGTATTGGTAATATAGTGCACCACTCACTGTATTGGTAATATAGTGCACCACTCACTGTATTGGTAATATAGTGCACCACTCACTGTATTGGTAATATAGTGCACCACTCACTGTATTGGTAATATAGTGCACCACTCACTGTATTGGTAATATAGTGCACCACTCACTGTATTGGTAATATAGTGCACCACTCGGTGTTGGTACTATAGTGCACCACTCACTGTATTGGTAATATAGTGCACCACTCAGTGTTGGTAATATAGTGCACCACTCAGTGTTGGTAATATAGTGCACCACTCAGTGTTGGTAATATAGTGCACCACTGTGTTGGTAATATAGTGCACCACTGTGTTGGTACTATAGTGCACCACTCACTGTATTGGTAATATAGTGCACCACTCACTGTATTGGTAATATAGTGCACCACTCACTGTATTGGTAATATAGTGCACCACTCACGACTGTATTGGTAATATAGTGCACCACTCACTGTATTGGTAATATAGTGCACCACTCACTGTATTGGTAATATAGTGCACCACTCAGTGTTGGTAATATAGTGCACCACTCAGTGTTGGTAATATAGTGCACCACTCAGTGTTGGTAATATAGTGCACCACTGTGTTGGTAATATAGTGCACCACTGTATTGGTAATATAGTGCACCACTCACTACTGTATTGGTAATATAGTGCACCACTCAGTGTTGGTAATATAGTGCACCACTCACTACTGTATTGGTAATATAGTGCACCACTCACTACTGTATTGGTAATATAGTGCACCACTCAGTTTGGTAATATAGTGCACCACTCAGTATTGGTAATATAGTGCACCACTCTAGTATTGGTAATATAGTGCACCACTCAGTTTGGTAATATAGTGCACCACTCTACTGTATTGTAATAGTGCACCACTCACTGTATTGGTAATAGTGCACCACTCACTGTATTGGTAATATAGTGCACCACTCACTGTATTGGTAATAGTGCACTCACTACTGTATTGGTATATAGTGCACCACTCACTGTATGGTAATATAGTGCACCACTCACTGTATTGGTAATAGTGCACCACTCACTGTATTGGTAATATAGTGCACCACTCAGTTGGTAATATAGTGCCCACTCACTGTTGGAATAGTGCCCCTATATTATGTAATATAGTGCCTCATTATTTAAAAGACCATCAGTGTGTAAGCCATAGTATTGTAATTAGTGCACATATGATTATATCCCTTGTATGTTGGACAAGGTTTCCATCACTTGGAATATATGCACTATATTATCAAAACAGTAAGTGGTGCATTATATTACAAAGACAATGCATGATGCTGTAAGCCAGAAGTATATCAAATTATGAATATGATTATTATCATTGCATGTGGACAAGTCCATAGGTGATCAGATAGCATCCTAAGAATTGTTAGTATGGTGTCTGATCAGTCCAGTTAGGTGTTGGTTTACAGTTCACTTTGCGTCTTGTAGAAAGCCTTCAAGTCTCATAACGCCTTGCTTGATGCCAATGTCTCTTATCCTGAGCAAGGCCATTATCTCACCTGTGTTATCCCTGAGAGGGGTCATTGTCTCACCTGTTATCCCTGAACAAGGCCATTGTCTCACCTGTGTTATCCCTGAGAGGGATCATTGTCTCACCTGTTATCCCTGAACAAGGCCATTGTCTCACCTGTTATCCCTGAGAGGGGCCATTGTCTCACCTGTTATCCCTGAGAGGGGCCATTGTCTCACCTGTTATCCCTGAGAGGGGTTATTATCTCACCTGTTATCCCTGAGCAAGGCCATTGTCTCACCTGTTATCACTGAGAGTGGCCATTGTCTCACATGTTATCCCTGAGAGGGCCATTGTCTGATCTGTTATCCCTGAGAGGGGCCATTGTCTCACCTGTTATCCCTGAGAGGGGCCATTGTCTCACATGTTATCCCTAAGCAAGGCCATTGTCTCATCTGTGTTATCCCTGAGGGGGACCATTCTCACCTGTTATCCCTGAGTAAGGCCATTGTCTCACCTGTTATCCCTGAGAGGGGCCATTATCTCACCTGTTATTCCTGAGCAAGACCATTCTCACCTGTGTTATCTCTGAGAAAGGCCATTGTCTCATCTGTTATCCCTGAGCAAGGCTATTGTCTCACCTGTGTTAGCCATGAGAGGGGCCATTGTCTCACCTGTTATCCCTGAGAGGGGCCATTGTCTAACCTGTTATCTCTGAGAGGGGCCATTGTCTCACCTGTGTACTCGAAAGTACGGATGAGTTCCAAGGGTGATACACCCAAGTGACTGGAATCCCACCTCTAAGTTAAGATTTAACAAATTCACTAGCCTCAAAATCAGCAGCTGATGCTCTCTTCCTGCATTTATGCTATGGCAAACTCGAACACAGATACCATGGTTGAATCAACATATTTGTTGTTGAAATTACCAGAGGCGGCTAGAATACAAGATTGTAAGCTGCAACTATGGAAACAAAGACAGGATAGTCTCTTTTAATCCTTTACTGGGCAGACGCTTGTCCATTTTTTAGCCCTGAACGGGCAAGATTTTTTCAGGTTCGGTAAAATTTCGGGTTACGTTAGTAAAAACATCACAAATAAGGTGTTAGTCAACAGATTTTAGTTAAATAAACACAGTGAAGTGAAAAGCATGCAGAATATGTTACTCACATGATTGTTGCCGGTAATCCATATATGAACACAAATATTTACCAAATACAGCATAGTTTGTGATTTTCAGTCATCTATACGGCAATTTACAAACACATTTTCAGAATCATAATCACTTTAAAGTCCGACTCACGACTGCTAATGCAAAGTAACGCTTTTCACTGATATCTAGCTCCGATTAATAAACTTCGTGCCCTTCAGTGTCACTTAAATTGAATCTAGCGAAATCTCGGCTATCACTTGAAGAATCATCGAAATTCATTTTGAAAAACTAAGCGTAAAAACCCGAAAACTATCCAAAAAATCCGTTCAAATTCATAGTAGGCACTTGCAAATGGCGGCCACGTTGTCAAGCTATCGGCGAAAGTAGCCGTCGGAAGTATCGGAAAGCCGAGAGATCGCGTTTTTACAATGCATAATAGTATTGGGCGCGTTGGGGCGGTCTGCCCGTTTAAGCGATCGGACGGAAATGGACGTTCCGCCCTGTAAAGGGTTAAGCTACCTTGGTAACACCAACATTGAAACACATGAGGTTGTGATGTGTATTTCAGCTGTAAGGATTTATTACATTTCTTTAGTATATTTCAATTTCTGTGGTACTAACCTGACGAGATAACAGTAAATTATGCCAGGCAGTAACTTGAGCAATATATTGTTTGTGTCTTCATTATTCATATATATATATATTTACGATTACAATCATTGCAGGAGCTCATATTCAAATTGGAGGGTTTCCAACCTTTTGGCTGGTACCTAACACTGGTACAGTTTGCATATTATACTGTGTTTGGAGTGGCAGAGCTCCAGCTTAAGGAGGACAAGAATCGCAAGTAAGTGTGGCTGTGGATTCATTAGTGCAGCTGAAGTAGAATGACCTCTAACGTATCACATATTGTGTGCCTGTTTCTTCCATCTCCAGAAATAATAATTCTTCTTCTGCGTTCATCCAGTCGAGTTGTGCCTGTTTACAGTGAGCCGCGATACTGCGCCTTTAGGCCGACACATCTAACTTATGCGGGTGTTTGTTGACCGGGTTAACCTTCCCGGGGGGAATAATTCAGGAAGTAGGATGTTTTAAAATGTCAGAAGTCCTCACTGGGTTGGAGTATGTTGACTCCATGTTGGGGTCTGTTGACAGTGTTGGAGTCTGTTGACAGTGTTGGAGTCTGTTGACAATGTTATAGTCTGTTGACAAAGGAATGCCTGAAACCCATGGAGAAAACATTACCAATCTACTCCTAATGTCAACCAGTTCATATGCAAATTAAAAATTAGTTGCATATCCTTTACAGGACGTTTGCAGTCAACACCAGCATTTTTTGCTGCTGTTGTTTTGGTAAGCTTACATTCAGTAGTTTGCCATTGCTTTCTCAACAACCGGCACCCATACCACTTTGTAAAAAACCAGCGCAACGCTGTCTGCTGCCAAATCGCGCGCAACTGTTTCGAACGTGGGTATACGGGATCACGAACTGCATCTGTAACCCCCTTCGCCAAGTTATGTTCTGTGCTAAATTATTACCTGGTTACATTCAGATATGCATCTCTGCAGATGAAAAGTTCTAACGTCGGTCTTGTAAACCTTATTGGTTTCTGAGATTGAAGAGGGCAATGAGAGCTCTGTAATGATCCTTCTGGTGCGGGGTCAGGAGAAGAGTTCCTCTACCAACCTCACTCCGATAGACGTAATCCCTTTTCAGGGCTCTAACAACCTGAATGTGAATGCATGATTGGAACAGCATTGCATTGACTTGAGAGTTGACACTGTCTTCCAGAGGATTTACCATCTGAACCGTTGTCATATACATTAAGAAAAAATATTTTTGTAATTTATCAGGAAGCTTAATAAAAATAAGCAAACTCATATTTCAACCACTGGTCATGGTGGTACTCCATCATTGGTCATGGTGATACCCAATCATTGGTCATGATGGTATCCAATCATTGGTCATGATGGTACCAAATCATTGGTCGTGATGGTACCCAATCATTGGTCATGGTGATATCAAATCAGTGGTCATGATGGTACCCCATCATTGGTCATGATGGTACCCAATTTTCATGATGGTATAAAATGTAATGACGGTATAAAATCATTGGTCGTGATGGTACCCAATCATTGGTCATGGTGATATCAAATCATTGGTCATGATGGTATAAAATCATTGGTCATGATGGTATAAAATCATTGGTCATGATGGTATAAAATCATTGGTCGTGATGGTACCCAATCATTGGTCGTAATGGTACCCAATCATTGGTCATGGTGATATCAAATCATTGGTCATGATGGTACCACATCATTGGTCATGACGGTATAAAATCATTGTCATGATGGTACCCAATCATTGGTCATGGTGATATCAAATCATTGGTCATGATGGTACCCTATCATTGGTCATGGTGGTATCCAATCATTGGTCATGATGGTATCCAATCATTGGTCATGATGGTACTCCATCATTCGTCATGACGGTATAAAATCATTGATCATGGTGATATCCAATTATTGGCCATGGTAGTACCCAATCATTGTTCATGATGGTACCCAGTCTGTGGTGTCCATTGGGACTGGTCTATTCAGAAGTTGGTCGACGTATTCAAACTCTTTCTGGGGTCTCCATGGCGAAGTGGTCAAGCTGTCTGCCTCATGCTCTGAAGGTCTTGGGTTCTTTGTTGAACTGCTTATTCAGATGAGTACAATTTTTCCAGAAACCCATAGGGGATGGTTGGGGGAGGGGGCATCATTGGGACTATGGTCATGCTTTGTGTGATGCTGTTGGCAGACATCTTCATTCTATGATGAGGGATGAATCCAAATAGTATAAAACCTGGTGCAATGAAGTTGATCTTTCTACCTTCATATCCTTTAATCCTTTTATTCAATTCATCTGCTCATTTCATCTTTAATGTTGGGGAGAACATTGCCATTATTATTTCTGACATTTTCCTTGTGGTGCTGTAAGTTTCCTCTCACTGCTGCTTCTACTTCTCTTACCAGGCCATACAAATGTTATCTTTTACCTGCAATTTATCAACTTCCAAACTTCTTAAGAGTATTTTTCATGGGCCCTGGCTTTAGTAGCTCTAGTTTTGCTGTTATTTAAATCTGCAATTTTATTTTCCCTTCTATTTTTAAAGGGTTTGCAGTGTATCTACACTTTATATTTTGTTTTCTTTGTCCACGGACTTCAATACATGATTCACTGCAAATGCTTTTAATTAGTTGCCAGCAGTCACCAGTACTCACTTATTAACTGTTGCAGGACCTAGAACTTGGTAGAGAATGTGATCATACATTGTTCCTTAGTTTCAGCAGATGGTGATCTGAGTCTATATCTGCACTTCTAAAAACTTGTACGTCATCTAGAGATGGTCAAAATTTTGTTTTCATGCAGATATGGTCTGTTTGATTTTCTGTATTCTAGTTTGATGATATCTATATTGCTTTTATGTATTCTTTTATGTGAGGAAAAGCACTTCTGCCTGTGATGTATTGATTCACTGTACAACAGTTGGCAAATAATTCTCCAGTTCTGTTCATTACCACAACGTGTGGATTTCCCTCTGATCTCTTCATAACCTGTGTTATCTGATCCTATCTTGACATTCAGGTCACCAATTAGAATTTTGATATTGCATTGCCTGTAGTACTTTGAAGTTTCATGCAAAATGCCAGCTTGATTTTCTCTTTATCATCTGTTCATATGTAACAGCTTACATTCATGTTAATTTTTTTACTTGAGTGGTTCTAAATGTTGCTGCTATTATTCTTGAACTCACGTCCTCCCACCATATTAGTGTGTTCTACGCCTCTTTAGATAGCATTAGGACAATTCTCTCATTATGAAGGGTATTTCCCTTTATATGACCTGAGAACAGCACTGTTTCACCCCTGCTTAGCTTTTTGCCTACTCCTTGTCATATCTATAATCCCAAAATGCTAAACGGAGAATATTTCATTTCTTCCACACCTACGCTGTCTTTCCAAATTCATAATAGTTCTGACATTCCAGGTGCCAAATCTGGAGATTGTTCTAGGTGAGTGCGTTGGTGACCGTCTCTTTGCAGCTACCTCCACATCATGTCATACCTCTTTGAGAAGAACCTTCCTTCGTCTTGGTTGACTAAGCTATTGAAGCCAATTTCTGTAGATTTGTTCATGGCTGGTTGGATGTTGCAGCTAAAATTATCTACAGGATGTGATAGCCAGTCCCTCGCCAACACTGCTCAGTCACTCTTGTGACATGCCTGGCAGAAGTCAACATTGTAATCCAACTGACCAGTGTACAAGTTGAACTCGCTATCTGGGCATCAGCACACCAGTAGTATATATAAAAAAGTTAGTTGCATATCCTTTACAGGATGTCGCAGTCAGCCCCAGCATATTTTGGCTGTTTGTGATTTCGTGGCAAGTTTACATTCAGTAGTTTGCCATTGCTTTCTAACGACTGGCTCTCACACCATTGAATAAAAACCACCAAATCACCCACAGCTGTGTTTCAAACACTGTGGGATTTCAAATTGCATTCTTTTATATTACCTTATGCCCAAGTGGTTTAGTATATGATAATGATTATGTTGTTACTCGGCAGAATCCCCATGAAAATGTACTTGTTGCTGGCATTTCTAACCGTTGCCACGATGGGTTTATCAAACACCTCAGTGGGTTACCTAAACTACCCAACTCAGGTGATCTTCAAATGCTGCAAGCTCATCCCTGTGCTAGTTGGTGGCATCCTCATACAGGGTGAGTTCTCATATTTACAGAATCTCTTGACTGTTGTTTATCATACCTGTTATGGTTGTTTACTTTTTTTGTGTGTGGGTTACCTTCTCTTTAATTACTGTTCTTTTATCTTACATTATCTTTGTCATTACTGTTCTATGTTCACTTTCTTTCAAAATGTATGTTTGCACTGTTAACCAGAAGGTTTAAAAAGTCATGTATAAAAATATTAGTTGCTGGAGGATTCTTGAGGCCATTAAAATAACATAAGAAGTAAATTCGCAGGTATTGATCAGCACACACACAAGTAATGTTAAGGCATAGAGATTAAAGGTCACATTAGACAATATATAAATGTAATTCTGTAGACACACCAACACGTACGAGTCCCTATATGCCCACAGCTTGCTGTTTTTATATTGTCTAGTGATTTCTGCTTCCGTACATTACTTCTGTGAGTGCCAGTCAATAGATACTTGTGAATTTACTTCTTTTTTAAAGGGAATTATGTTCTATCTTACGTAATTCTTATATATGTATCGCTTATGTATTGATTCATATTAATGTTATGCCTTGGCCACTCTGTTATACTTTCTATATACTATTTGTGTGTGTTTCTATTATGCTTTATTAGTACAGAAGAGTATTTATATAAGCCATCCATTAAATCAAGTGCCTTCTGTTCATCTATTTTCGCAGCCCAAGTTTAATATTCATAACTTTCCGCATTAAATTTATTGACGGGCATAGTTGATTGTGTGCCTTCTAAGATTTCTATAGCAGGTATGTTGGTGTAATGGTTAGAATCTTATACTGACAATGGGAAACGGGAGTCTCTGTGGCGAAGTGGTCAAGCCGTCCTGACTCGGACTCTGAAGGTTGTGGGTTCAATTCGGGACTGCGTCCTTCGGTTCACGAGTGCATTTTTTCGGAGACTCCTGAGGGCTGTCGCTAGAGCTACGGAGTTAGTGCTTTGTGACGCTTTCCGTGCTGCAGAAAGAGACTGAGCCATATGGGATAAAACCCAGTGCAATAAAATCAAACCTGTCGACTTTTAAGCGACTGACAATGGCATGAGCAAAGTTAAGGGTTCAATGTCACCTCTCGTCATTCACCACAGGAAGGAAAGTTCTATCCCTCTGTGCACTCAGGCCAACAAATTATGGCCCTAACTTTTCACATACATATAGCACGTTTTTGCTATGTGACTTTTCTTTTGTTTTAAGCTTTCTGTTCTACCATTTGTACTACCATTGCTTCTCTTTTCATAGTTTAAATTACTTTCTTAGATTATTATTATTGGCACCTTTCTGTCTTGACAGACGATAGTTTGGTACATTGTGCTTTAAAAAGGCTTAATAACTACGATCCATGGCGGTGGCGAGTGTGGCTGGTAAGGCCAATTCTTGCTGCAAATGTTTGCCCACAGTAGGTGCATGTGAAAACATGGTCATTTCCACCATTTTGCACCATCTTACGTCTCTCACGCTCTGTGTGTGCTTTATCTGCAATCATTTTCTCCTTTGTCTTTATTCCGTTTCTGATAGTTGCCCTCCATGCAACACGTTCAGCGGCGACGTGCTCCCAATATGCATTATCAATGCCTGTATCAATCATGTCCCGCTTACACACATCTTTGTATCGTAGTAGAGGTCGACCCTGAGATCTCCTACCCGTCTGTAATTCACCAAAAAAGATGTCCTTTGGTATTCTACCATCATCCATCCTCCTAACGTGTCCTATCCATCTAAGTCTGTGAAGACTGAGCATGGAATACACCGTCACACAACCTGATCTTTCCAATACTTCAGTATTTGTGATTTTGTCTTGCCACTTAATACCAAGTATTCTTCGCAGACACCGCATATGAAAGCTGTTTAAACGTTTCTCTTGGCGTGAGTAAGTTGTCCAGGTTTCACTGCCATAAAGAAGAGTACTAAGGACACAGGCTTGGTAGACGAGGACTTTTGTTTTGGCAGTAAGCTTCCTGTTCTCCCAGACTCTTTTTGCTAACATGTTCATTGTTGTTGCTGCCTTGCCAATCCTGATGTTGATTTCCTGATCGAGGGATAATTTGCTATTTACCTCTGATCCTAGATATGTAAAATGGTCTACTATCTCCAGTTCGGCGTCGTCAATAAAGATTGATGGTACACCATGTGCACCTTGTGACATAATCTGTCTTCTTTTTGTTAATTGTTAAACCAAATTCAGAACAAGCATTGGAGAATGCAGATAGTAGATGTTGTAATTCTTCCTCAGAGTGGGTCGTAATCGCAGCATCATCCGCAAAAAGCAACTCTCTTATTAGTACCCTGCTAATTTTGGTCTTGGCCTTCAATCTCTGAGCATTATAGAGGCCACCATCTGAGCGTGAGTGAATGTATATACCACCATCCTGATCACGAAAGGCATATTTCAGTAGAAGTGAAAAGTATATCCCAAAGAGGGTGGGTGCTAGCACACAGCCTTGCTTAACTCCACTCTTGATTTCAAACTCTTCTGAAGTTGAGCCATCAAACTTGATTATACCCTTCATGCCTGTGTGGAACGATTCCACAATGGACAGAAGAGTTGGTGGACAGCCAATCTTCTTTAGTGCTTTGAACAGACCCTCACGACTGACCAAATCGAATGCCTTTGTGAGGTCGATGAAGGCAATAAACAGTGGCTGATTTTGTTCCCGGCATTTTTCTTGCATCTGTCGCAATGAGAATATATCAATGGTCAACCGGTTCTGACGGAAGCCACACTGTGATTCGGGGTAGACTTGATCTCCCAGGACTTGAAGTCTGTGCAGGACAATTCTGGCAAATACTTTCCCAACAATACACAGAAGTGAGATACCCCTATAGTTGTTACAGTCGCTCCGATCTCCCTTGTTCTTGTACAGTGTTATGATGTTTGAATCTTTGAAATCCTGTGGGACTTGTCCTTCTCGCCAGCATAGCTCTATTAGCTGGTGGATCTGTAGAGCGAGTGTGTCTTTCCCACTCCTGATCACCTCTATTGGAATCCCATCCTTACCTGGAGCCTTGCCAGATGCAAGCTCATTTATAGCACACTTAACTTCTGTTATAGTGGGAAGTGTGTCCAGGTGGTCAAGAGTTGGCAGGGCCTCTATGGCGTTGAGGGCATCATCCGCTAGCTTGGTCTCACTTGAGTAAAGCTCTAAATAGTGCTCGACCCATCTATCCATCTGCTGTTTCTTATCAGTGATGATTTCTCCAGTCAAGGTTTTCAGCGGTGCACTTCTTTTGATCATTGGACCACAGGCTTTCTTTATCCCTTCATACATGCTTCTGATGTTTCCGTTATCACTTGCGATTTGAATGGACTCACATAACTTGATCCAATAGTCATTCGCACACTGCCTGGCAGCCTTTTGTACATCCTTCCTGGCTTGCTTCAGCTCACTCAGAGTGTTACGCGTTGGTCTTTCCTTGTTTCTTAAGAGAGCTATCTTCTTTTTATCAATCAAGGGCTGCAGTATCTGGCTGTTTGCCGCAAACCAGTCCTGCCTCTTATGATCCACAGTGCCGTAAACCCCTACCGCTGTTTTATAGTTTCCTTAAGTTTACTCCATTTATCATTTACTGTACAATTTTCTGATGTATCATTGAAAGCGTCTTCAAGTTGCTGTTGAAATTCAAAGCACTTTCCAGGATCGTGAGTGTTAGTAATATTAATCCTGGGGCTAGACTTGTGTTTAGCTGTGTAGATTCTCTTTGGTCTCAGTCTAACCCTTGCAACAACCAAAGAATGATCCGTATCACAGTCAGCACTTTCTTAGATTAATGTCTTATATAAGGACAAATAAAACAACACCACAATCAGAACACTAAGAGTGCATATTTCCTGTGACAACATACAGGTGGGAAACTTGGACATTTAGCATATCACTAGAGAAGCACACTTGTGCCTTTAAATTTAAGTAAGAAAAGAGAGTTACTAATTTAATTAAACAAAACAATTAACAAACAGATCTATCTATCAAGAAGTTACTATTGGAGAAGGTTGGTTATTTAGATACATTAATTTTTACGTCTTGTTCTCTTCGAACTCAAGCGTTGTCCACACTGGACTGATTTTTGCATGTGGGCTAGCTTTCCCTATTACTGTGTCCCTCGCCATCAGGGTAGATAGATGGTAGAAGCGTCAACAGAGAGAACAAACTGAAGTATCTGGGAATCACATTTGACAGGAGCCTCTCCTTCAAGGACCATGTGGAGTCGGTCGTAACAAGATCTCAGAAGGGACTCAATGCACTTAAAACTATGGCTGCAATGGACACAGAGCAGAGAATGCTTTTCACACTATACCAGCACTTGATTCTCTGCGATTGATTATGGACTAGGACTGCTCACTGTCTGTGTCAATTGGTGAAATTAGAGCGCATACAGAACGAAGCTATGCGGGTCATTCTGGATGCACCAGAGACACCCCAGTCGTGTGTATGAGTTACATCCTTGGTTTGCCGACTATTGCTGGTAGGCTCAAGGTGATGCAGGCGAAGGCATACCTCAGAGTAGTTGCTGACACAGATCACCTGTTGCATGAGGCGCTGGACGTAAAGGGTCAGCTACTGATAACAGGGAAATCATGGATGCTCAGGCGGAGGATACGATCAGAAAGGTGTGCATCTTGGAGAACATTAGGCGAGAGGAATGGGTCAGAGTGCCAGCGGAGCAGTCAGACCTGTGCAAAGTTATAATCACATTCAGCAGGGAAGTGGAAATCCAGCAACTAATTCAGGATATTGCTCGCCCGGGTGATGTGATTATATACAGAGATGGTTCGGTGTAGAGGCAGGAGAAGTGCCTGGGGGTTCTTAGCAAAAGCTAATGGTCGCCGTTTGGTGCAGGAGAGCCTGGCATATACCACATTTAGCTTAAGAATGGAGGTGGAGGCGGTCAGTGCAGCTTTCCGCTGGATGGAGAATACGATACATACACACATCGTGATTGTAACTGACTCAGAAAGCATGCTGAGTAGGGTGAGGACAGGCAAGCTTCATGCAGAGTGGCTTGCTTCGCTTCGGAAGTCACGGGTGACACACATCATCTGGATCTTTTCTCCGTGGCATGCTGGTGTGCTGGGGAATGAACAGGCGGACAGATTGGCTGTCTCTGCAAAACTTGGTGGAGTATTGATGCATGATAAGGAAGACGTGGTTGCAGCCTTGTGGGAGCACGTGTACACCTCGGAGGAGCAAATGGATCACCATGGTCTGGCAAGAAAGCGACAGCGTGGGATGACGAGGGGATCTGGCCGACGATCGACACTCATAGGAATGGCGAGACGGACATATAATCAGATTGCTACTGGTACTATTAGTGTTGGAACTCTTCGCTGGCTGCTGAGGATGTGGACAGAGCGCTTATGGGAATGCCCCGAATGCTGTGATGTCGGTTCCTAAATCAATCAATTGATCAATCAATCGCCATCAGGGTTCCACTCCAACTTCTTAGGTACTTGTAATTTATGTCCCCAAGTCAAGGATGAGAAATCATTTTAGCGTAACTGACTGATGTAGGGGTTGAACCCGCCACCTCGCCATCAGTCGAGGAAAATGAAATATTTTGGGCATGTAAAAAGACATGTCTAGAAAAGATAACTATGGAGAGAGGTGTACTGGGGGAGATGAAGAAGAGGAAGACCACAATATAGATGGGTTCAAGATGTGTATATTTGCACATGACTGCAATAGAGGCGGGGATCTGGCTTATGGTAGAGACATTTACACATGACTGCAATAGAGGAAGGGATTTGGCTTATTGTAGAGAAGTTACACATGACTGCAATAGAGGCAGGGATCTGGCTTATGGTAGAGAATTTACACATGACTGCAATAGAGGCAGGGATCTGGCTTATGGTAGAGAATTTACACATGACTGCAATAGAGGCAGGGATCTGGCTTATGGTAGAGAATTTACACATGACTGCAATAGAGGCAGGGATCTGGCTTATGGTAGAGAATTTACACATGACTGCAGTAGAGGCAGGGATCTGGCTTATGGTAGAGAATTTACACATAACTGCAATAGAGGCAGGGATCTGGTTTATGGTAGAAAGACATTTACACATGACTGCAGTAGAAGTAGGGATCTGGCTTATGGTAGAGACTTTACACATGACTGCAATAGAGGCAGGGATCTGGCTTATAGTGGAGACATTTACACATGACTGCAATAAAGGCAGGGATCTGGCGTATGGTAGAGAATTTACACATGACTGCAGTAGAGGCAGGGATCCGGCTTATGGTAGAGAATTTACACATGACTGCAGTAGAGGCAGGGATCTGGCCTATGGTAGAAAGACTTTTACACATGACTGCAATAGTGGCAGGGATCTGGTTTATGGTAGAGAATTTAAACATGACTGCAATAGAGGTAGGGATCTGGCTTATGGTAGAGAATTTACACATGACTGCAATAGAGGCAGGAATCTGGCTTATGGTAGAGAATTTACACATGACTGCAATAGAGGCAGGGATCTGGCTTATGGTAGAGAATTTAAACATGACTGCAATAGAGGTAGGGCTTCTGGCTTATGGTAGATAGACATTTACACATGACTGCAGTAGAGGCAGGGATCTGGTTTATGGTTGAGAATTTCAAGAGATTTATGGGGAACATTTCTACAATGGACAAGCAACAGGAAGATGTATCTCTCATGTTTCTGTAATTGCTTTAAATATAGTTGTTTTATTCATTATGTTGATCTACTTATAAATATATCTACTTGAGGAGCATCTGGCCATTCGGGAGACCTGGGTTAGAATTCTCAGTGAGGTGATGGATTTTTATTTCTGTCAAGGGCAAAGAAAAAACACCCTAACCTGCAGTTTGTGGCTACTGCACTAGCCAGGCAGCCTTGATTCCTCAGGTTCAAGCCCCCATCCCCCACCCCATGATCCTTTTCCTACACAATAAGATACAGTAATGACAGTAACAATGATTGATTTACTTATAAATATTCTGCAAATGATGACAGCAACAATTAATTTGCCATTGAATATTTCTTATCAACTTATCAGATAACAAATGATTTTCATGTACAGTTTTGAAGTTATTGTCGCTCTATAACCAGAAAGATTTTATGTCATCCTTCTTCAGGTAAAAAATTCAGTCTGATTGACATCATCGCCTGCTTGTGTATGAGTGTTGGATTGATTCTGTTCACTTTAGCAGACAGCTCGGTGTCTCCCAATTTTAACACTTATGGTAAGTGGTGTTTTATGTTGTACTTTTATCTGCTATGTTATGTACAGCATTGTTGTCATTTGTTATATAGGCATTGTTGTCATTATGTTGTGTATATAGGCATTGCTGTCATTTATGTTGTTATATAGGCATTGTTGTAATTTATGTTGTTATATAGGCATTGTTGTCATTTGTTTTGTTATATAGTCATTGTTGTCATTTGTTATGTAGTCATTGTCATTTATGTTGTGTTATGTGACATTATTTGTTATATAGGCATTGTTGTCATAATGTTGTTATATAGGCATTGTTGTCATTGTTATATAGGCATTGGTATCTGTTATGTTGTGTTATGTGACATTGTTGTTATGTTATATAGGCATTGTTGTCATTATGTTGTTATATAGACTTTATGTGGCATTGTTGTCATTGTTATATAGCATTGTCATTATGTTATGTGGCGTTATGTTATATAGACATTGTTGTCATTATGTTGTTATATAGGCATTGTTGTCATGTTGTTATCTAGGCATTGTCATGTTATATAGGCATTGGTGTCATTATGTTGTGTTATATAGGCATTGTTGCAATTGTTGTGTTCTATAGGCATAGGTATCTTTTATGTTGTGTTATGTGGCATTGTTGTCATTTATGTTGTGTTATATAGGCATTGTTGACATTTATGTTATATCGGCATTGTTGTCGTGTGTTGTTATATAGGCATTGTTGTCATTTATGTTATGCAATATTGTCATTTATGCTGTGTTATGTGGCATTGTTGTAATTTATTTTGTTATATAGGCATTGTCATTTATGTTATGTTATATAGGCATTGTCATTTATGTTATGTTATATAGGCATTGTTGTCATTTGTTATATAGGCATTGTTGTCATTATGTTGTGTTATATAGGCATTGTTGTTATGTTGTGCTATGTGACATTGTTGTCATTTATGTTATGTTATATAGGCATTATGTTGTGTTATATAGGCATTGTTGTCATTGTTATGTAGGCATTGTTCATTTATTTTATATAGGCATTGTTGTCATTTCTGTTGTTATATAGGCATTGTTGTCATTTATGTTATGTAGGCATTAACCTTTATGTGGCATTGTTATTTATGTAATGCATGGCATCGTAATTTTTGTTATGTGATTGGCATTGTTCTTTGTTTTGTATGGCATTTTCATGTATCTTATGTTATGTATGACATTATTGTCATATAAATCAAGTCGTGTAAAAAAAAAAAAAAGGTCCTTTACTTTACCTTTCATGGATGTTGACTACAAAAACCATTTCTTCTTCTTCGTTCATCCTTAGTTTTTTTTTCCGGACGTGATTGCATTGTGCCTGTTTACGGCAGAGCTGCGTACTTGCGCCGTTAGGCCGACACATCCGACTTCTGCGGGCATTTGTTGACCAGGGTTAACCTTCCGGGGGAAAACCATTTCAGTTTTGTTAATTATGAATTATTTATCGTGTCAGTTGACACCTCTGCCTCAATCATTTTAAACTCTGACCAACAAATGATAGGAATGTTACTAAAGCAAA
The DNA here is from genome assembly GCA_014155875.1 of Cepaea nemoralis. NCBI lineage: Eukaryota > Metazoa > Mollusca > Gastropoda > Stylommatophora > Helicidae > Cepaea > Cepaea nemoralis. The sequence continues at coordinate 335,268 of JACEFZ010027456.1, forward strand.
CCTATTGAAGTTTATATCCTAAGATCACATTTCAACACCATGGTAATATACAATACTTTGTAATGTTTTTGTTGCTATTGTTGAATTTTGTCTGCTGTATCGAAAATGTTGTGTGTCCTGTGCAGGACATTGCATCGAACTACCTGTTGATTTTCAAGGCAGTTGTATGTTCAGCAGTTTTGTTTCATCACAATCATGACCTCCTTCTCAGCCACCCGGACCTGAATCTGCTGTATAGATTATGGTATTCTAATATAAACCATATTGGTAACTCCATGGATACTTGAATGTAAATGCTTTCATTGGTTCCTTAGCCAAGTTAATTATCATTATTTACTGCCTCTGCATTAGTATAACGAGAAAGTCCTGGGCGAAAGAAATAGAGGGAAATCTAAAAGCAATTGAGGAAGAGAATTAGAGACGGAGATGAGCGGATTAGGGAGGACATAGAGTTAGCAGACTTGGTGAGTGCTGTCGGACAAGGGTTTGATGCCTGCTCTCATCATTCACTACAGAAGTGAAAGACTGGCCTCCTATTCCCCTGTGCTCTTATGCCTACAAAAATGTGATGGTTCTAACACTTCATCATCGTCATGTGCCATGATTCACCATCTCACACGATCACCAGTCGTGGATCAGCTCCGTGTACTTGTCTCGAACATGCCATGGGGCCAAGCCATCCAGATATTTACTTCTCTGCCTTCCCATTGTTATTTTCCCCTCAGTCTTGCCAGTTGTCACCTAGTTCCAAAAAATTGTGACTATCATCTAATTTCTCTAATCAATTTATGGTTTTCATTTGCTTCTTGTAGGACTTTTTCCATTGGTATTTCTGTCTGTCCATGGCATTCTTTGCATTTCCCTCAGAAACCACATTTCCACTGCCATTTCCAACACTTCACATACCCTATGTGACTGCTTTTCTTTTATTTAATTGAAGCAACTGCAGGAGACAGCCAAGGATATGAGGGCCATGCATGAGTTGCTTGAGGGTTTATGTTCCATTGGGAGATAGTGTGGAAGGAGAAGACTGCCTCTAGCTTAGTGGTTAGTGCCATCTAGCTTAGTGGTTAGTGCCATCTAGCTTAGTGGTTAGTGCCATAAGTTACCAACACTTTCTTTTTGAAGATTAGTTCTCAGATGAGACCAGACTTGTGGCAAGGAAAGGAACTGCTCACATTTTCTCATAATGATGTGGCATTGTGTATTTGAATTCCTGTTAATTTATACTCCTATCGCATTATCAGCAATAGGGATGTCTTTTATCACAATCAAGTGCCTTGCCGGATGATTTGTGTGACTTTTTGGTGCTCGCTAGCTTTGAGCTGAAGCGTAGTCCATACACACTACTTCTAGTAGTGCTGGACTGAATTTTGCATGTGGATTAGCTTCCCCTATTAAGTGTCCCTCGGCATTAGGCAAACCCACTCTGACTTCAGAGGTTGTTGTAATTAACATCCCAAAGACAAGGACTTAGGTCAACATTTTAGTCCAACTGTCCGATGTAGGGGTTAACCCCTTACCTCAGCATCAGCATACCGGATGTTTGGGAACATGTGTTCTTATCCATCCGACCATGCTGACCTACACTAGTGTGTTTGATCACACTTCTCCACAAAGTGCAATCTCCGATGGCATGGATCAATTCATATATTGATTCCCTTTGATGCCATGATACAAGACTCAAGAATTTTCTCATGCTGTCTTCTTCTCTCTTTCCACAAATCTTTCTGGTTGTCACATGTTCCCGTTTTTGTCTTCTCATAATGTGGCCTAAAATGATGACCGCCTCTTTGTGATGCTTGTGATGAGTTGTCTTTGTGACTTAGCCTTTCTCAAAATGTCCAGATTGCTCAGTTTGCTTGTCTTTACTTATTAAAGAACGCCTGGAACATGCTGGGAGCACAGTGTTCACATGAAGTATTCTCATTTTGTGTCCTAGGTGTTGTGTTGATATCCCTGGCCCTGTGTGCAGATGGTGCCATTGGTAATGTCCAAGAGAAGACCCTCAAGCAGTATGGAGCCAGTAACGGAGAAATGGTGAGTTATTTAATCATACTTCATAGACTAAACTTCCTCTTCTTTAGTTTTATATAGACTAAGCTAATTAATGACTCCCTTGTGATGCTTTTTATGCAGTGTTATTCAGTGCTCAGGCAACTGATCATACTGTACATTCAGTCCTGTGGGCAGGATAAAGTCAATAAGGTTCTCTAGGTCAGTGCTGGCACCACATATCTCTATCCTCTGGCTATGTCTGACATTGTGGATCCTTGTGAGTTGGACAGTCCTGGACGATGGAGTGATAAGTGTATAAAAATATGGAGCTAACATTATACACTTAATAGACCTATACACAGTGTAATTGGTCCTTTACTGACCCATGGTAGGGTAGTAGCTAGACTCGTCTGTCGGCTCAGTGGTCATGGTTTTGATCCGCATCTGGATGGATTAGAATTTTAGAAATTGACCTAGGCTCCCAGGTCGACCCAACTTAAATGGGTACCAGAAAGTAAAGGTGGCAGGCTTTATGCTGGCTACATCAACCCCAAGTGCTGAATGGTCTATACATGTGGGTGTAGCACCATATGTCCAATGCACCTTAAGGTAATAGTCCTTTACTGAACCACTTACACCCACTACCTGTTTGGACAGTCAAAATAAGCCATCTCAATGTTTTACAAGAGGCTGAACACAAGAAATCTTATTACAAACATCAAGATGATGCAGTCATAATTCTTTAGTCACGTTATGAGAAGGCAAAAACGAATATATTGTGACAGTTGCTGGAAAGACTTGCGGAAGGAGAACAAACTTTATTTTCAGAGGATCACAAATTGGACGGATGCATGCCCGTCTTACATTCGACTCTTCCAATCACTCATCTGTCATGCATCAGTTATCTATTGCGCATGTTACATTCACATTGGGAAAGAAAACATTGTCAGATGAATGTTGTGAACATAGACAATGCATATTACCATGTTATGAGAGAGATAAGGGAAGACAGCCGGAGAAAATTTGTGACTGCCTTACCGTGTCATGGAAGGGTGTTAGCGCTTGAACTGACAGATACTGTTGGGGATTTTAACTTATAGAGAAGCATGATTGCTCATGCCAGTTGGTAATGCACTTGATAATAATGACCAACCCACACATAGTTTACTTTAATCAGACACACACATAAAATTTGCTTTAAGTATGCCCACATTTACAGTATGCACTTAAAACACCCACATGTAAAGTTTACCGTCAACACAAACACACGTATGTTTACTATTGGCCACATGTAAAGTTTACCGTCAACACAAACACACATATAATGTTTACTATTGGCTCATCTTCAGAGTAGTCTACTTTTCATATTTTCATATACATAAATTGATTTTCAATGACCTGATTGTTTTAACAGTTCTTTTATTACCCATTCCAGGTGCTATATTCTTATGGTATTGGCTTCGTGTACATCCTGGTTGGTCTTGTTGCTTCAGGAGGCCTGTTGCCAGCGTTTTATTTCTGCCAAGAGGTGACAGTGCAATTAATTGTTTTTGTTAGAAACAAAAAAACAATGTAACTAGTACATTTCTTCTTCTTCGTTCATCCGGAGTTTTTTTTCCGGATGTGATTGTGTTGTGCCTGTTTACAGCAGAGCTGCGTTCTTGCGGCGTTAGGCCGACACATCCGACTTCTGCGGGCATTTGTTGACCGGGTTAACCTTCCCGGGGACTAGTACATTTGAAACATCACATTTAGTTGTTTAGATTACTTTATGCCCACCTTTGTTTTGTCCATCTTAGTTAAGTATTACGTTCAATGCTAATTAAAGAAAGCTAATTAGTTTATTGGTCGATAGTTAACAAACTCTTTTTGTCTGAGTTAAGTATTATGTTCAGTCTTTGTTAAAGAAAGCTAATTATTTTGTATTCATTTATAGTTGAAGTTAATTCTTTCTGTCCTACGCAATGAGCCATGCATGAACAGGTATTATTTGTGTGTTTCAAGCAACACATGGTGGTATATGTTTTATATTTAGCCTGAGCATACTATGAAATCTGGCTAGATATGTTAACATGCAGCACAGTATATGTTGGGTCTTTGGACATAATACACACATGACTTTTTCATTGTGGTTTCATTCGATCAATCAATTAGGTGCCATCTCCACAATGAAGGTTGGCAACAATGAATGTATGTCTCTGTCCTTGATTGTACATTCTGTCAGACTGCTGTTTGTCCATCTCTTGATGTTGCCTTCCCACTTGTATTGTTGTCTACCTCCTCTTGCTCACTTGTCTTCAACCTTACCTTCCAGTGTGGTTTTTATAAGATCGTTGTCTTTTAACGTGGCCGAAATATTTCACTTTCCTCTTATTTCTTTCATCAGGTCTCTTTTCATTCCCAGTTTTTCTAGGACCTCTGTATTTTTAGAATTGTTTTTATTTCCATGAAATTCGGCATATTCTTCTGTACATCCACATCTCCATGGCCTCTATTCGACTTTCAAATTGCTTGTTCATTATCCAGTCTTCTGTGGCATATAGAAGTGCTTTTATAATCTGCTGTGAAATCTAGGATTAAAAGAATTCAGTCTTAGTTAGGTAGTCTCTGTCATTACCAGAATTATTTCGAAAAAGAGGTTTAACACAATATAACGAGAAAGCTCAACAAACGAAATCGCACACACAGAGGTGAATGTTTCAACCAGTCTTTATCAATGAACAACCCCCCCCCCCCCCCCCCCCCCCCCCAAAAAAAAAGAATACTTAGTTGGACAACTAAAGTATCACAATCACAGAAACTGAAGTACCACAATCACAGAAATTAAAGTATGACAATCACAGAAAGGTAAAGGTAATCCACAATTTGCAATGAATACTTAAAAATGTATAGTGTAAAACTTAACATACATGTATGCATTAGATACAGAAAGTGGATTACTTTTCTGTGGTTGTTTGTTTCTGTGACTTGTGATACTTCACTTTTCCAACTAAGTATTCTTGTGTTTTTGTTCGTTGATAGAGACTTTGATCAAAACAGTGGCTTGTATATGTGTATGTTGTTGCCTTTCATTGAGTGTCATTTTTATTCATTCAAATTCTCTGTCCCAGAAAATTACTCAGCAGATATCGAAGGAGAGAAATAGCCACTATGAAAATTCATGAATGCTATGGGAATGGTCATTAGGAACATTAGATTTCTGTGATATGTTCTGATCAAATATAAGAAGGAGAATACGTTAAGAAATGGCTGAAATTCACATTACATGTTGCTTGGGGCAGAATGAGTTAAGTTTTGTATAATATTCCATCTTGGTTAATGAAGTTTAAGATTACTTTCCATCTTGGTTAATGAAGTTTAGTGTATTTAATCTTAGTTAATGAAGTTTAGTTAAACAAGACATAAACATCAGATTGCACAATTTATTGCCTGACATATTTTATTTCTTGTCAAAGCTACAGAACTAAACATAACATTGAAGTGAATAGATGAATCCATTGTTAAAATATTTTTAAAAATGTATTTCAGTCAAAAGTATTTTTCTTGAATATCAACAAAACAAACAATGGTTAAATCAAAGAAAAAGATGAAACCGAAATATGAGATAACAATAGAAGGGAAAATGCATAAACATGTTAATAAATTTAAATATCTAGGGGCAGTTATAACATCAGTTGGAAGAGTGCACAACAGACATTAAGAGCAGAATAAGTCTAGCAAAATCTGCATTCCTGAAAACGAAATGTGTCTTATGCTGAAAGTCATGCAAGAAAGAGACCGCTGAAACGCTATATAGAACCTGTTTTGCTGTATGGCAGCAAATCATGGAACATTAATGAACAAATTAGGAAAAGTCTGGAAGCAACGCTGATGTGGTTCCTGAGATGAATGTTACAAATAACTTGGACTGCAAGAGTAACTAACAATGATTGCCTAGAAGGGGCTAATGAAACTAGAACATATACTACTATAAGAAAGATACAAACAGCATTCTTTGGTCATGTGATAAGAAGAGAGGCATTGGAGAATATCGTGACAACTGGAAAGATCAGTGGGGAAAAGGCATAGACAAAGAGAAAATGATACTGGTTGGATTGAAATAGTGGCATGGAGGAATATCATTAGCAGAGCTGATCTAAAGCACCGAGGACCAAGGTCTGTAGAAAGGCATGATCACCTATGCCAGCTGGCAAGGCACAACATAATGATGATGATTTCAGCCAAAAATAAAAAGATTAATCAATTTGCTTCAATTTATATTTAGTTCTATATTATACACCTGCAAGATAGAACAAAATATGCCAGGCGTTAATATTGTGCAGTGTGTAATTTGTGTCCTCTTTGTTCATTGTCCATTATTTGTGTGTGTTTGTTCTTGCAGCATCCTGTGGAAACCTATGGCTATGCTGTGATATTTTCCATAACTGGTTATCTAGGCCTGTACATAGTTTTAACGATGGTCAAATCTTTTGGTGCCTTGATAGCTGTCACAGGTAAGCTGGGTCTTGTTGGTTGTACCTGTTTAATAGATTACTGATTGAAGAGGGGTCTCTGGCACAGTAATTAAGCCGCCTGCCTACTGTTCTGAAGGTTGTGAGTTCGATTCTGAACTTGAACTCTGTCATTCGACAAGTGCAGTTTTATTTGGGAGAATGACAGGTCGTTGCTGAAACTATGGAATTTGTGCTTTGTGTGACATTTTGGCAGGCTGACCTGCAGAAAGATACCAAGCCATATTGGTTAAACCAGGTGCAATGAAGTCAATCTTATATTTTTAAGCCATCTTTTTTATGGATTGCAGAGATGACTACTAGAATCTATTTGATTTGCTTTTTGGTAAAGAATCACTCTCATTGCACATGGATACCCCATTAGTGATTCAATCTTTATACATAGATCGCACAAGGAGGTACTAAGCACAGCACATAAACGCTCTAGCTCTGGCAAGGTTGCAAGTGTGTATGTGAGAATCTGTCTATATTCTTTTTTGGATATGGTTTTTCTTCACATGTTGTCTAGAGAGTGGCATATTTGACTTTTGACCTTTACAAAGTTATTTTGTTCTCTTAGGTGCATTTTTTTTCTTTTTTGTTCACTCGCTTTTAACTCAAGCATAGTCCTTGCTGGAGTGATTTGTGCGCGTGGGTTAGCTTTCTCTATCACCAGTGTCCCTCGCCTTCAGGAAAATTATAATTTACGTTCCCAAGTCAAGGATCAGAAGTCCAACATTCAAGTCCAACTGAACCCTCTCCTTCCCCTTCAGCACACCGGATGTTTGAGAGTGAGCACTCTAATCTATTTGGCCAAGGTTCTTTGTATGATCTTTGCTCAAAATTATTTATATTGTTTCTTCTCTATGTAGCCATTCATATTTGTCCAGTTAATAATCTGTATGTAATTTGCTTCAAATACAGAGGATCTAGAGAGGCTGGGAATGAAAATAGGGTTGATGAAAGAAATAAAAAAAGACAAGTTAAATATTTAGGCTACATTACAATTAAAAGACATGACACTCTTGTCAAAACTATACTGGAGGGAAGTGTTGAAGGCAGGCAAGCAAGAGGTAGAAAACAGTACAAGTGAGAAGATAACATCAAGATATGGACTAACAACAACATGTCAGAATATACAATCAGGGTGAGAGACAGTGTTGGACATCCATTGCATCTAACCTTTATTGTGGACAACAGCACCTGATTGATTGATTGATGTGATTTACTTAGTTATGGGAGTCTCTGTGGCAACGTGGTCAAGCCATATGTTTCACGCTCCGAAGGTTGTGGGTTCGTTTCCGGCTACATCATTCGGTTTAAGAGTGCATTTATCTCTCTTGGGGGTCGTTGCCAGAGCTACGGAGTTCGTGATTTGTGCGATGCTTTCGCCAAAAGAGAAGAGCCAAGTGGGATAAAATCCGGGGCAATGAAGTTGATCCTGTCGACTTTAACTTTTTTTAAAAACTTAGTTATGGTGTCATTCATATCTTATTTGCTTATTGCATTATTATTTAATGCTCTGTCTGTTTGTAATATTTTCACATGTTCCAACTTTATCTGTAAGTTGTTCATATGCCATTTTGTTCACAATATTTTGTGCTCGATTGCAAAGCTATTCGTAGTTCTTTAGTCAGCTACAGTTATGTTGATTTTAATTCAGTTATGTGATTTTTTTTTTTTTTTTTCTTAGTTACAAAGTTATTCAAATGCTATTTTAGCTTACTTACAAAGTTATTTATTCAAAGCACTAATTTCCCATTGTAAATTTGAACAAATAAGACATAAATAATAGGGTACACCCTATTTGTTGCCTGGCATATTTCACTGTAACTATTTCGTGAATAGGATTCACTTACATTATTTCTAACTCTGTAGTACGCACCAAGAGTCAGGCCTTAGTCAGATATGGCTGAACTACCATATGACTGTAGACGGTACTATCAGATTTATTATAGCGCCAAATGTTGGGCTCACCAAGCCCGGCAAATCAAATTATGCCAACGGCTTTGGGCGGACGAGTGCAATTGGGAGGGTAGAAGCCTTACCCTAGTGCAAGGAAATGCATCCTCAAGACTAAATGTCATGGCAGGGCAGACCAGACCCTAAGTCTTATTCGGCAGCTGGTATAGGATGGAAGCTCTGACAGAATATTGCTTTGCTGATCTGGAAGCTTCTGCAGCTTGTCTTGTTCCAGACATATTGGTGTTACCTTTCCTCTGGAGTAAACTAGGCAGACCGAGAGAGGGATCATGCTGCATTGGCAACACATGATCTGTAAATTCAACCCAGGTTTTGTGTTATCGAGAGGTATAACTTCAAATTGTACAAACTTGTTTGTCAAGACCGCAAGGTACCAGTCAGTCAGTATGCACCTGACGAGATACAACTGAATATGCCAGACAATACACTGTGCAACCTTTTGTTTGTGCCTTCTTTGTTTAAAGGTATTTGTGTAATTTACTGAGCTGCTAAAGTGTTTATGTTCTTCATTCTTCTTTAGTAACCACCTGCCGAAAAGCTGTCACCATTGTACTGTCATTTGTTTTCTTCAGTAAACCATTCACTTACCAGTAAGTATACTTTTTATCTCTTTGATAGAAAACCTCATTACGATATCTTCTAGTTGGAGTGTAGGTTAAGTTAAGGTTTGTTGGTTTTTGTCATTTGGAAGACTGAGCTTTAACTCTTCAGTCCAAAGCTCATTGTGATATCTCCTAGTTTGAGTATAGTTTAGGTAAAGCTTTGTAGGTTTTCTTTCACCTGGAAGACATAAGTTGTCTTTAGGCTTGAAAAGAGCTTTCATCTATGAGAATGAGGCTGCTTGTATAGTTTCCCTTGGACCCAGTACTAAAGTCCCTTCTCTGTGAGGGCTGTGTTGCAGAACTCTATTTCCCTGTAAAAGCTCAGAACGCCATGGGCTGTGCAAGATTGGTACTGGAGCTTTGCATCTGTGGAGAGGCATAGCACTTCTTAGAACACGTGGATATATTATATCGCAGCATGCAGAGTTGCCCTAAATTCTGGGCCAGTGGGAGACCTGGTTCTGGACTTGCTGCCCAAGGGTGAGGGTGATAACCTGCTTCTGTGCCATCCTGGTATAGTTAGTCGTAGTTTCAACCTCATAGCAACGGGTTGTCCCCATTAAGCTCCGTTCCTGTGCCAGTGAATATCGCACAAAACGCTCCCCACTGCCCAATGTGAAAAGTGGAAAAGACAGGAGTCTTGACAAACAGCCCGCACAAATACACTGTGCATAATGCCGTTTGAGGCACTCAAAGGAACAGTGCTGCACTACATATCTTTTTAGAGTTGGTGCTGTTTGTGACCCACATATAAAGTCACAAACCAAGACCCTGATCCTTGAAGCAAATAGAACATTTAATTCTATCAGAGCCATAGATCTGCTCTTGTGAGGAAGTTCTGAAGTCCACAAGACTGTACCCGACTAGTCCCTACAGATGGAATTCAGTCTTGACAGCCAGGTACAGGATTGATTGATTCATTTGATGATCCAGAACCAGGGCACCATGTATAGGCTCTGGATTAGTAGAAGCCTTGTTAGATGACACAGAATGCCTGTTTTCCCTGCCTCTCCTTGAAGACCTTCCAATAACATTACTATTTTGAGACAGATTGTCTTATTATGCTGTCCAGGAAAGTGAGCCCTGAAAACAGATGCTGTGATGCCTTGGGATGTATTGGTCAAAAGTCTCAAATATCCTCCCTCTGCTGTAAAGACATAATGCAACCCATGCCCTACACAGAAAGAACAAAGAAGAAAAATCATCCATCTTGAACTGCTTGATATTAAGATCTTTCATTGCTTCCTATCGAGTATAGAGGAATGGGACAAAGAAAGTCCAGATTTTTGGGCATGCTATATTGAGAAAAAAACTTGAAAACTCTGACATCTGGCAACCTCGATAGGAAAAGAGCAAGTGAAAGACAAAACAATAACTACCTGGATGGCTTTGCCACATGGTATAGACACAGACCTGATCCAAGACTGTGGTGATTGAGATGACGAACCAACACCGCCCACGTCTGTTGCCATAGCACTTGATGATACAATATCTTTAGTAGCATGCATAAATGTAGCAGTACCCTGTAGCAATGGCCTATCCATTGTTTATTGTTGTACAATACCACAGCCTATCCATTGTTTATTGTTGTACAATACCACAGCCTATCCATTGTTTATTGTTGTTCAATACCACAGCCTATCCATGTGAGGGACATATTGAGGGACATATTTATGCTGCCGTCTTCATGGCTTAGAGGTTATGACTTTTCTCCATAATCTCGTATACTCTCGTCGGTGACGTGATGACGGTGAGAATCAGCAGTGGTTCAAATCGCATCGGTAACTTACGGGGTATGTGAGCCGGCCGCTCAGAAAGCAATGGCAAACTACTGAGCGTAATCTTGCCAAGAAATCAACATACAGCTGAAAGATGCTGGTGTTGACAGCGATGTCCTGTAAAGGATATGCAAAAAAAAAAATTTATGCTTCATAGATTATACTAAGGCATTTGATAAAGTAAAACATGATGAGCTGATTAAAATGTTGGAAGATATCATTGATGGGAAAGATTTAAGAATAATAAAGAATATATACTGGAACCAAGTAGCAGCAATTAAAATGGGAAATAAAGAGGGTAGTTACGAACAGATAAAGCTAGGAGTACGACAGGGGTGGGTCTTGTCACCCGATCTCTTCTCCCTATATAGCGAAGTAATAATGAGAGAGATCAAAGAGAAGCCAGGAATACTAATCGGAGGATATAATATAAACAATATGCGCTATGCAGATGACACAGTATTGGTGGCGGATAGTGCAACTGACCTACAATTGTTGGATATTGTAGTATCAGAGAGTGCACAGAAAGGACTCTCCTTGAGTATCAAGAAAACCGTAACAATGGTGATATCAAAGAAAATGGGAACACCAAAATGTGACGTAGAAATAGAAGGGGAAATTCTCAACCAAGTAGATAATTTTAAATACCTAGGGGCACTTATAACATTGGATGGAAGATGTACAACAAAGATTAAGAGCAGAATAGGGCAGGCAAAAGCCGCATTTCAGAAAATGGAAGAGTATCTTATGCAATAAGTCGCTATCAATGAATGTAAGAGAGTGCTAAAATGCTATGTAGAACCAGTTTTGCTGTATGGCAGCGAATCTTGGAATGTAAATGAACAAATTAGGAAGAACTTAGAAGCAACAGAGATGTGGTTTTTAAGACTAATGTTGCGAATTCCTTGGACTGCCAGAGTAATTAACGATTGCCTGAAAGAGGCTAATGAAACTAGAACACTATATACAACAATAAGAAAGAGACAGCTTTCTTTGGTCATGTGATGAGAAGAGAGGCATTGGAGAACATCATGACAACTGGAAAGATCGAGGGGGGAAGAGAGGCAGAGGCAGACCAAGAGAAATGATGCTGGACGGATTGAGACGGTGGCATGGAGGAATATCATCAGCAGAGTTGATCCAGAACACCAAAGACCGAGATCTGTGGAGAGCCAGGAACGCCTACGCCAGCCGGCACAGCACTTGATGATGATGATCCATTGTTTATCGTTGTACAATACCACAGCCTATCCATTGTTTATTGTTGTACAATACCACAGCCTTTCCTTTGTTTATTGTTGTACAATACCACAGCCTATCCATTATTATAAATTAAGGATTTCTATTATCTGCCTCTTAACAATATAGGCTTGTTCATTTGTTTGCATGTGGCCTGTTATGCTAATCACTTACCAAATCACCAGGTACCTGTGGTCGGGACTGGTTGTGGTCCTTGGCATATACTTGAACCTCTACAGCAAGAACAAGACAAGCTGGGATGCCAAGATGGCAAGCCTGCTACAGAAATCTGGTCTGCTGAAGCGCAAGAGAGCAATACACCCAGAGAACATAGTTTGATTTGTAGCTTAGGGTAGTCTTTCACATTTTTAGCACACTAATAAACTTTAGCAATATCATGTATAATATTTGCTGTGGGGGGAAAGTAACAAGCCATCTGTAAATGTTACATTATGGTATTTTATTTATTTCCACGAATGTTTATGAATCTCTGTTACTTTTGCCATCCTAAGTGGTTTCAATTGTGTGATTGCTCTGCGTGGTTTGAAACTGGTTTGGGACATCACTTTGAGGTACTAAATTATACAATAAATAATTACTGGTCTTTTAAAGTTGACCCAGAAATGGGATAGGGGTAAGGTAGGTGGTCACCCCACCATTTGAAAGTGTGACATAGAATATATGAAGAATGTAGCATTTCATCTCATATATGAACCCATGATAGCAAGTCATTCCTCATCAATCTCCATGCTGGGTCCCACTGCCAATCATGTTTCTCCAATTGGTATTGATAGCTTTGAGCACTGATCATATTTCATACCTTTCTGCCAACCAATTCAGCATTGCCACTCTGTCAGCCTCTGTTTCTGTAACCTTTAATATGCTCCAGCTGGGGTAACCCTCTTTGTTGTCATTGCCCCAGCTTCATCACACCAAGTACTTATGCGATTGAGTTCAGTTTGTAGTTCCACAGCAACCTGCTCTCTATCCTTACCCTGACGATACACTAAAACATCATCATATTACAATGTCCTGCCAGGTCCAGTGATCTGCTCACTGGTGATTCTCACTGTGTAGGCGTTGAACAGTACCGGAGATAATGGTGATCCCTGTGGTATGCCAGGATATATTGTTGGTTCCGAAGTCCAACTGCCACATCTAAAAACTACTTTTTGTTGGAAGAGGGCAGCAGCGATCCAACTAAAGAAGAATGGACTTACTTCTAGTTGAAGAAGCTGCAGCATTAAAAAATCCAATGGTACTCTGTTGTACGTGTCCTCAATGATCAATCGCTGCCGCAAAGGTTTCAATCCCTGAGTGGAAACCTTCATAGACATCATATGCAAAAACAACTGCATTGGTCCAGGTTTCTCTTTTTGGATGGTACCCACCCAGGGTAGGTGGGAAAACACCTTGCCTCTCTAGCTGGCTTGATATTTTCCTGGCAATTACCTTCTCCAGCAGCTTGCCTATTGTATTCTGCATGGTTATAATTCAATATCCCTGAATTTGTTTGTGGTCTTTGTCAGGCTTCGGCAAGGGAATCAGATAGCTGTGTAACCACTCCTCCTTGATGCTAGCACTCCCTATACTGTTGTACATGCCTGCTAGTTTCTCTAGCTCGTTGTCGGTACACCTATAGATGTCATCGTATCTTATGCCATCAGGCCCTGGAGCGCTGTTTTTTGATCGTCGAAGCACCGCCTTGATTTCTTTCACTGTCTGTCTTCATCCGAAGTGTTCTGGGCCTTACACCTGTCCGAGGTGACCTCCTTGGTCAGATTTCGGCCTCCCATGTCTGTCTGGTTGCTCTGCTCTAGATAGCGTTCAAAGAGGGCCTTGGCCTCGTCAGTCCTCTGCCAGATGAGGTCAGCACCTTGGAAGTCACAAATGCTCTTAATCTTAACTACACCATTCATGATTTTATGTAGTCGCCAGAACAATTCCAGTGACTTGTCTGTGCTTACTCTTTGACACACCTCTGCCCATTTTTCGCTTTTAACCACCTTGACCAGCTTTTTGAAATAGCTTACTTTTGTGTGCATCTCTCTTTCTAAGTGCATGCAGGGACTAGGATGACCAGCTCTGTTCTTCTTGGCATTTTGCCATCTCTTTACAGCACTACGCTTATCCACCCAAGCCTTCTCCACCTCGAAATTCCACCAAGGTGGCTGCTGCCAGCTTTTTTTCCTGCCCTGAAGCTTTCTGCGCTTGTCATGTCTTAATTTTACTAACCACATCTTGCCTTGTACTGTCATACTGGAAAGTCTTTATCTTTAGCTTGTGCTGCCTGGTTTTGCCTTTCTCCACCAATATGCTGCAAGGGTTGTGGTCGCTGCGATGGTGTCCTAGGACACCCCATCTACACACTGTAGTGAGTGAAGGTGAAACCAGAGCCAGATCAATAGCACTGTCCTCATCTCCTGGACGGCTTGCTGTCCAGGTGACACAGCCACTGTTAATACAAACCAGGTCAATGGTTTCAAATGCAGTCTCAAGCTCCTCCCCCTGTGTGTTGGAGGAAATGTTTCCCCATGATCTGCCTTTAGCGTTGAAATCGACACAGAAAATATTTCTCTCGTGACCTAATATGCCACTTAAGCACTGCCACTTCTGGGAATCCATACTCGCGTTGCGGGCATAAACATTAACCAACACGAATGGTATACTGGATTGAACTCTCAAAGCCTGTATTTGTATATCGTTACTGTCCCAACTGGACATGTCTAGCTCTGACGCCACCATGCTGTCGCGAACGAGAATCGCCATTCCCAGATGTCGTCTGTTGTAGAAACATTTGAAGCCGACAATTCGGAGTAGCTGATCGCCCAGTCTCGTCTCCTGGAGCGCTACAATGTCGTTTCTGTAAACCAGGGTTTCTAAAATAGAGCCCCGTTGTTTTATCCTGGTGCAGTTCCAATACCCATCCATCATGTGCCATGCCGGTAAGCGTGGGCGGTCATGTTCTGCCATCTCACTCGATCACCAGAGTCGTGGATCAGCTCCGTGTTTCTGTCTCGACCATGCCACAAGGCCAAGCCATCCAGGTACTTGCTTCTAGGTCTTCCCCTTGGTCTGTTCCCCTCGATCTTACCAGTTGTCACCAAATTCTCCAATCCATTTCTTCTCATAACATGCCCAAAAAATTTTGACTGTCTACGTCTAATTTCTCGAATCAATTTACGATCATTTGTTTCTTGGACTTCTTCATTGGTCTTTCTGGCTGTCCATGGTATTCTTTGCATTTTCCTCAGAAACCACATCTCTACAGCCATCAGATGCTTTTTAGCCTGACTGCTCATTGTCCACGCTTCACATCCATATAAAAGTACAGGTTCAATGTAGCATCTCAACACTCTTTTTCTCGTTTCAATTGACATCTCTCTGATTATCGATGATTTCACACATGATTTTCTTGGCATCTGTAAAGAAGGTAGTTTGCCATTGCTTTCCTTCCTAGCAGTGACCATACTGGTCAGTGACCGTAGCCATTGTCTCCTCAAAATAGAGATCCTCTGCCTACCGTCGTGAAGGTGGAGACCATAACCTACAACTATCTGTTGGCTGCTCTCCATCTTCATCCACCACCTGCACCCATGGCTTCACGTAACCCTGATCGGGGGGCTAAACTGGGTACTCCACCTTGCCCAAGGGTGTCCCGTAGGCTAGCGGAGGAAGGAGGCGCCTTACTTCTCCTTTGATAGGGGATACCCCTACCCCGCTACCCCGTTCCAATACAGAATACAGATATTCCTGAGTCCTAGACGGTGACACTTGTCTAAAACGTCTTAAACCACCACGCTTACCTTGTCGCTTTCTGCCTGCCCGGCGCCCACACCGCCTCGTTAGGTTGACTGCTGACCGCTCGGAGAACACACGTTGTTCCGCCATGTTGAAAAACAGAAACCACACACGCTGCGAAAATTCACTCAAGGATTTCTTTGCTCGATGCATGAAACTCCATAGCATCCGCGCAGATCTTGCGTAGAAACTCCTGGTTTTACATCCTGGCACACAAATTACACGCAAGAGATGAATAAATCATCTCCTACGCGAAAAAGTTAATGATCATAAAACAACCCGACCGTCTGTCGCCATCTTGAAACCGGAACTCGTGTCATTATTATGTTTGGTGTCTGTGTTAGTATTAGGTGAATCAAAGGGACTTCAGCCTTGAAAAAACACAATTATCGCACTTGTAGAGTTTCTCTCTAGTATGGCCTTGCATGTGACGCATTATACTGCCAGCTGTTTGAAAAGTAGCACCACAATTCTGACACTTTTTCTGGCTTGTTTCAGAACTTTGTGGTCTTTCTGTATGACTATGTCCTGCTGGAAAACTTGGTAGTCTTTTTATGTGACTGGGTCCTGCGGGACAACTTTGTAGTTTTGTCTGTTTCCTTTTTTGAACACTTTTAATCATCGTTACACAGAATTTAGATTACTTACAATGAAGCAAGGGTTATGGAATTTGTATCTCCATCTATCCGACTTTTCCTCGTGTGTGAGACGGGCGGATCTTGTGAGTAGTTTTTTTTATAAATGTTTTACCCTGGCTGTGGCCCTGATCTTGATCACTGCATGATGTGACAATACAAAATGCTGCAAAAATAGTGTTGAGATTGTGTGGAGAAACAACACACTCATAAGCTGTAACTCAACAAGGCATTAAACGCGAAAGGCTTGACTTCACTGCATCAGGTTTTACCCTATATGGCTGTCTCTCCTGGCAGAACATGTCGCCTGCTGAGAGATCGCACAAAGAACTAATGACACCCAGTCTCGGCAAAAATTGCACTTCTGATCTGAACGAAGCAGTCCAAAAATGAACAAGTGACCTTCAAAGCATGATGGCAGACAGAATGCCCACTCTATGGAGACCTCCACCTCACAAAGTATATGAGAAACTACTTTTGTTTGGTTTGGTAAATGAGTTTATCAGCCAATCCTTGCCCTTGTTAGTTTTCTGACATTCATATACTCCATCCCCTGCTTATATTTTTGTTTGCTTAGAATCAATTTATATCTGCAGTTTTGTTTCCTGCATGAATTGTGCTGTTTTCTGCAGATCCTGCAGGATTCTGTAGAGTGATTCAACTGGCCATTGAATGGACCTTGCTGAGCTGTTTGGTACAGCACTGTAGTATGTGTTGGTACAGCACTGTAGTATGTGTTGGTACAGCACTGTAGTATTTGGTACAGCACTGTAGTATGTGTCCTGCAGATTGAGGTGCTTGACTGCATGTACACACAGCTCCATCTTTAGCTTTGTGTACATGAGACTATTGAGTTTTGTGAGTCTATTCAGAGCTCAATGATAGTAACTTGTTCAGTCCTGTCCAATAGATAATAATCATCCTGTGGTTGAACAGGTGACTTTCTGACTTTTCATTTGACAATACATAACTAAAAACATCTGGTTTACTGTTATACCCAGAGCTTTTTTTTTTTAGCCAGTATGTCACCCCTGCCATGGGGAAACACTTGGAAAAAAAGACAGATGCTTATGGGCAAGATATGGGAGAAACGACAAAAGATGGCAAAGGTGGGATGCTGTAACAGGAGGGTTGAAGTCCTATGCTTCACTGTGGAATAAAAGTATCAGGGTGTTTGTAAAGTCTCACTACACTTTGTATGTAGAACAGCGGTTTGTTGGAGTTTTCCATTTGTTAGACGGAACACGTATTCTTCAACATACAGCTGTTCTACATACAAAGTGTAGTGAGACTTTACAAACACCCTGTACAGTTATGTATATTAAAACATTTCTGCTGCATCTGAGGGTTGAATAGGAAACATTGACCACATTTTCCTGTTGTATAAAAGGTCTGCAAATGGTCTGTTTGTACACTTTATTCAGGAGTAATTGTAGCATTGTGACTTGTACACTTTATTCAGGAGTAATTGTAGCATTGTGGCTTATACACTTTATTCATGAGTAATTGTAGCATTGTGACTTGTACACTTCATTCATGAGTAATTGTAGCAGTGTGACTTGTACACTTTATTCAGGACTAATTGTAGCATTGTGACTTGTACACTTTATTCAGGAGTAATTATAGCATTGTGACTTGTACACTTTATTCATGAGTAATTGTAGCATTGTGACTTGTACACTTTATTCAGGACTAATTGTAGCATTGTGACTTGTACACTTTATTCAGGACTAATTGTAGCATTGTGACTTGTACACTTTATTCAGGAGTAATTGTAGCATTGTGACTTGTACACTTTATTCAGGAGTAATTATAGCATTGTGACTTGTACACTTTATTCATGAGTAATTGTAGCATTGTGACTTGTACACTTTATTCATGAGTAATTGTAGCATTGTGACTTGTACACTTTATTCAGGACTAATTGTAGCATTGTGACTTGTACATTTTATCCAGGACTAATTGTAGCATTGTGACTTGTACACTTTATTCAGGAGTAATTGTAGCATTGTGACTTGTACACTTTATTCAGGAGTAATTGTAGCATTGTGACTTGTACACTTTATTCAGGAGTAATTGTAGCATTGTGACTAGGACATGAGCCTGGGGGTCCAATAGTAAGATAGTAAAAAGTAAAGGACCATTTTACAGACCCTGCGGCTAGTAGCAATGATAGTGCCTTAAGGTGCATTTGGTATGTGGAGCCAGACCCATTGTCTTATAATAGATCAGTCGTCACTTGGTTGGTGACGTGGTCAACCTGGTACACATTTTAGGTTGGGTCAGCCTGGGAGGGAGCCCAGGATCCAGTAGTCCTGGGTTCAAATCCCCCTTGAGGTGAAATTTTGTGTGGCCATATGGTTCCTCAGTTAACACAGCCTCATAAAATGTTCCAGAACATGGAAGGCAGGCTGCTAGTGGGGGGGACTGACATCTTCCATTGGGTGCTGTTTGATCAAGGAAATGTGGGCACCATGATGGGTTTAACACCATGTTCCCAGGTGGATTCAACGTCAAAATTGGCCTGGTCTTCCAGATCATGCCAGCCTACAGTGTGTACCTGAAGTCTGAGGAAGTCAAGCATGACGCCGACCACATCACACCCCCCGTGCTGACTGCTCTATACAAACATGGGGCTGGTCTCCCAGATCATGCCAGTCTACAGTGTGTACCTGAAGATATCTGAGGAAGTCAAGCATGACGCCGACCACATCACACCCCCATGGGACTTGTAAAATGATGCTTAACGTTGTTTTTTTGTTTTTTACCATATCCTCATTATGAGCCAACACCATATCCCCATTATGAGTTAACCCCATTATCAGCCAACACCATATCGAACGAACAAACTTTATTTTAAAAGGGTAACAAATTGGGTACGCAGGCCCGTCTTACATTCGGCCCTTTCAATCACTCATCTTTCATTCATTAAATGTGCATGTTACATTTACATAAAGAAAAAATTGTCAAATCGATTTTGTAAGCATAAACAATGCATAGTACGCATGATACATTCACATGGGGAAGAAAAAAAAATTGTCAAATGAAAGTTGTAAACATGAACAGTGCATATTGCAATGTTGTGAGACACATCTCCCATCCACCCTCACATCCCGCAGCCACCCACACATATCCCCACCCACCACACCTCCCCTACCCACCCACACATACCTCCATGCATTCACAGACCCAGGCAAAGATACATGCCACCCCCCCAACCACTGATCCCCCACCCACACACATTTCCCCACCCACACACACATCCCCCATCCATTCCATAACCGACACGCACACACCTGTAACCACCCAGCAAAACAATCACAAAACCACACACACATAACCCCGCCAACCCACACATCCCGCAGCTATACACACACATCCCACACCCTCACAATTTTCCCCACCCACCCACACACAATCAGCCAATCTACACCCACTCACCCACCCAATATCCGCCTCAACTACACATCCACCTATACACACATCCCCACCCACAAACACATCTCCCACTGATAAACACCCAAAAACACACCTCCCACACACACACATCGCACCACCCACATATACCCCACCACACATCCGCCGCTTACACACATCTACCACAAACACACATCCCCCACCCATACACTCATCTCTCATACACATCCACCCACTCACATACTCATCCATCAACCACTCACACCCACACATCACACACCCGCCCATCAACACATGCATCTCTCATCTACACTCCCACCCACACACACCCCAACCACCCAGCCAAACACACATCCCCATCCTCACATACATCCTTCATCCACCTGCACATCCCACACCTCCCCGACCTCTCACACATCTCCCCTCCACACAAAACTCCACCCATAAACACATTCCCCACACACATCCCTCACATGCATTCCCCATACACAAACACGTCTCCATTATGGGCCCAACACATCTCCATTATGGGCCAACACTATATCCCTAAAATAGGATGAGCAGCAGATCCCCAATACGGGGCTAACATAATGTCTCTTGTATAGGCCTATCACTAGATCCCCAATACTGGCCTAGCACCATGTACCTAGCAATGATACAATGCTTTCACAGACATCATTTTCCAGTCTCCATTTTTCAATCTAGCATTTTTTGTCACAAACTCACAAATATTTTCCATTTTGTTAGCAAGTGTGAACAAGCCATGAAAGTAGGGCAGATAACGATTAGTCAATACACATTTTATAACCTCACTCTGAGCAGTTGCTACAACACATTAACTTTACTATAAAGAGTTACATTTATGGTTGACTGCAGCTGTTTTCACAACAGGTTTTTGTCGATAATGTTTCTTATGAGCTTTTTCCATCTTCTCTTTCGTTGTCTTATACCTAGTGGTGTAAAGAAAGTAAATGTTCTTCCTCCTCCTCCTCCTCTTTTTTTTTAACTCCTCATCCTCTTCTTCTTCGTACACCTTCAGAAGTGAACCTAAATAAATTTAAAGAAAGCAGCAGTCAACTTGAACTTGTTGGACGCAAGTACAGATGGTAAAGGAGTCAAAGTAATATTCATGTAATATCCAAAGGCAATATCTGTTTTACATTCTTGCTTTTTTGACATTTGTCTGCTCTGCTGGTTTCAGATAGCCACCAACTGTATTTCTACACTAGCAAGCTCCTATCTCATTCATCTAGATTATATCTAGTTAATATTAGAATATTTTCAGTACTGTTTTTCTTTCCAAGCATTACTGATTCCAGCTTTCAAGCTGTTGAAATTTTGTTTTTAGCACCCTCATAAAATGCAAATTTTCCTGGTAACTAATTTAAAGTATGCATCCATCTTCATTTCTCCATATGTTTACCACATGATAAATAGCATGTCAGTTCTTTTAATAAACACTTCAATGTTATTATTATGCAGCCTCAGCGGCACTATAGCCAGTGCACTTGCCAAGATCATGGTTCAGGTTCAATTCCCAGCAAAGGCAGGGCTATCTTTTGCCACCAGTATGGTACTGGGGTTGACCTAGCTTTATAAAAATGGGTACCTGATAATTGTCATAACTTTATGGGAATTGTCTGGGAATGAAAGGTGGTGAGGAAAGGGAATGGCCACCCCACCTCATGTTATGAGCTAGAATATGTGAAGGCCTATAAGTTCATAACCCAATGACAGCACTTAATGTGGGACCACCTGTACCAGTGGTTCTCAACTGGTGGGGGAATTTTAGGGTTTCCAGGGGGGAATTAAGAGGATTTCAAAATAGCGTTAACACAAGAACCGATACTTGATATTGTTTTTTCCCATCCATACTTTACAGTTCTGTACTTCTCACTCTTCTGAAATTATCACATAATTAGACCTGCAAATCACATTCTATGTAGATGTCTAGACTTGTTCTAGCATGTGTTATTGCATTTAGCTTCCATTTTTACGCATACTGTGGTGGTGGTGGTGGGGGTGGGGGGTGGTGTTATAGGGAGGAAATACAAAAAAAAGTGGGGGGGGGGGGAAGATGACGTTCTGAACATATGGTGAAGGTGTGCATGGGCCAAAAAGGATTGAGAACCACAGACCTATACTATCAATACATTTTTTTGGTTATCATTACTTGTGTATGTAGGTAGGGCTTTTATAATAATGATTGATTCATTCATTTAGAAACTGACATTACAGCATTTGGGGCATTCCCATAAGCGCTCCGTCCCCATCCTCAGCAGCCAGCGAAGAGTTCCAACACCAATAGTACCAGTAGCCATCTGATTATAATAATAATGTCATGCCAATAAGCGAGGGTGATAGCAGCTTGCCATCTCATATGATCACCAGTCTAAGAACAGGTTTTTGTAAGTAGGTCTCTGTCCAGTGCGGCAGCAGCCCCTCTATGAGCCTGTTCAATAGCCCACACACTTGCAAGCCCTGGTTGGAAAATCCATATGCTCACAATCTCCATCCTGTCTAGCCAGCATGGCTAGAATTGCTAGTATCCACTTTCTGAAGCACACTATGTGAGTTTGCTACAAACAAACATCTGGCTGTGCTACCCTCCAGCCATGTGAGGGCTGCCATCACAGCCTCAGCTTCCATTCTCATGCTAGGTGTTGTAGCAACATATACCAAACTCTCCTTTGTTAAACAGTTTCCTTTTGTCTTTGCAACAAATACTCCACTCTCTTGTTATATCTTACAGCTGATAAAAGCATCCAATGAAAAAGATATAAAAAGAGTGTACCTATCTTGTATTCAAACGGAGTTGAATATTTGTCGCTTTAAGAAGATTAAGCCTGCTCACTGTTTTGCTGTGCATAGTGGGTAGAGCAGCTTGGAGACTTTACTCTGCTTGGTCATGTATGGCACTCCTTGAGTCCATAATTTGTTGTATTTGTAGACTGTTCTGTTCTTTCTTGTATAAAAGCATCCAATGAAAAAGATTATACCTTTCTTCTGTTCAAACGGAGTTGAATATTTGCTGCTATAAGCAGTTTAATCCTGCTTATCCTTTTGTTGGATAAAGCAAGAACAGCTTGGAGGCGTTTAAATTGTTTAGCTAATGCAGGCCGTCTTTTTCTGTCTTTTTTATTCCGTTCTTGTATTCTGCGGTCTGTAGCTGTTGATGCAGGGTGGTCCGGGTTGTTAGCTGTTGGTGGATTGTGGTCTAGGGTGTTGGCTTCCAACGTTATAATTATTTTTGATGGCATTCCATCCACTTACGTATGCAAAGTGTGGTTTGAAGATGAGGCACTGTCTCTGGGTGCTTCCAATGTTATACTTACTTTTGTTCGCACACTGCCCATTTTTGCTACAAAAAAAAAGGTAAAGAACGTTGAGAAGTGTGATTAAATCTTTATTCCACTAATTGGTCTATCAGCTTTGTGGACCGAGAAAGTATTCTGGGATGGTAACATGGCATTCTGTGACACTCCTTGAGCCCGTAATAATAATTTGTTGTATTTGTACACTGTTCTGTTCTGTTATTATATAAAAACATCCAATAAAAAAGATATACAAAGATTATGACTATCTTTTATTCAAACGGAGTTGAATATTTGCTGCTATAAGCAGTTCTTATCCCTTTGTTGGGTAAAGCAAGAACAGCTTGGAGGCATTTAAACTGCTTGGTTATATCAGCCCGCCTTTTTCTGTCTCTGTTTAGCCGTCGTTGTATGCTGGGGTGTTAGCAGTTGATCCAGTTTGATGGCATTCCATCCACTTCTGTACGCAAAGTGTGGTTTGAAGTTGAGGGGCCGTCTCTGGGTGCTTCCAATGTTACTTATTTTTGTTCGCACGCTGACCATTTTAATTTGTGGCATTATGGATTGAGTTACGTTGCACTGTTT
Organism: Cepaea nemoralis; assembly: GCA_014155875.1. Classification (NCBI taxonomy): domain Eukaryota; kingdom Metazoa; phylum Mollusca; class Gastropoda; order Stylommatophora; family Helicidae; genus Cepaea; species Cepaea nemoralis. Next base: position 359,110 of record JACEFZ010027456.1, read on the forward strand.
TGTCATGCCTGTGGCTCTGTGCATCCGATTTCGACAAGCATTTGTTTGGGTATGCTCTCCCTAGCCTTTGACTGTCCCCAGTCTACCTGCAAGGCAGCAGGTGTGTGTCTCTCTTGGTCTGGTTCCTATCCCTTGACCTGTCCAACATGGGAGACCCTACCAGTAGCTGTGCTACCGTCGGCATAACTCTTGGGGTCATTGGAACATGCAAGCCCTTCTACCACAAGGTGGAGACACGTCAGAGGGGAAATTCCTATATTCAACCGCTGGTAACCGTTGACCATAGCAAGGTTCATTATGTGTAAAGGCACCAGTCTGTCTGCCAATATGTTACCGCGGAGTCTTATCCACTTCACTTATATTCTTACGTCTGCCTGAGTAATATTTTTACGTCTGACTGAGCATTTGGCTATCTCCTGTGACGGGGGCCATTGTGATTACTTCATGTGTAATCTTATGTCATGGCTGGATATACATTGAGAAGCGTGATTAAATCTTTATTTCTCTACTTGGTCTATCAGCTTTGTGGACCGAGAAAGTATTTTGGGATGGTAAAATTGCCATACTCCTGCTTCAACCCTAGGGCTCGTCAAGCAAGTAGTTGACAATTTCCATGAGACACAGACACGCAGCAACTGTAGTAGCAGGAACTCAACCTCCTAGAAATTGCAGTGTCTTTATTCTGGACATTATCTCCAAACATACACCAAGTAACATCGTGCTCCCGATACATGGGAGAGTGGATGTATCCCATAATAAACATGTAACGAATGGAATAACTGTTAATATGTGCAGTTTACTATCGTTTTGAGCCCTACACCACCACTTGTGCTAACATGTACGCTTAAATGTCAGCCAACTTACTGTTTCGGCTACAGGCCATGTTGTACAAGAGAGAGCTGTCACCTTTTGACCCCGACAACACAGCTTATTCTTCGTTGAGTCAACACAGCACGTGACTGAAAACTCTATTCTGTCAAGAGGCATGTTGATAATTATAACTGACAGCCTTCATTACTCTGCATGATGTTCAGAAACGCCTGGATACATTTTTACAACCAGCTCACGCGTCAGCTGACTGACCATTCACGCTTCTTAGCTGTGACCTCACTTCCGTCCTCTCCAAATTCATGGAGTCTGAGTGATAACACCACTATCATTCAACATGGTTTCGGGGGATTGTTGATATAGTGTTGTTAACTCTACTCTCCTCTTGCTGATTGTTGGCTGTACCGTATACCTTCTATTAGTACATAGTACTGGTACTGTATGCCTGCTTATAGCTACATGGTAAACGTGGCGTTCTGCGACACTCCTTGAGCCCGTAATAATTGGTTGTATTTGTACACTGTTCTGTTCTTTCTTGTATAAAAGCATCCAGTGAAAAAGATATAAAAAGATTATACCTATCTTCTATTCAAACGGAGTTGAGTATTTGCCGCTATAAGAAGGTTAAGTCTGCTCACCCTTTTGTTGCGCATATTGTGTAGAGCAGTTTGGAGGCTGTATACTGCTTGGCCGTCTATGACACACCTTGAGTCCATAATAATTTGTAGACACTTCTGTTCTTTCTTGTATAAAAGCATGCAATGAAAAATATTATACCTATTCTGCCCCACAACATACTTTGTCTCAACCTACGATTGAGCAGCACCCTCATTATTTGATGTGGATTTGTTGGGCGCACGTTCACGCCATTATAAACCTGAATTTGACATCTTAAAAGTCTTGTTTCTCTGTGAAGATAAGACATCACATAACATTTATGGTTTTAAATTTAAATAAAATGTGAAACGTTTTTTTTTTTTTTTTAAAGTTAGCTGCGGATGCAGTTTGTAATCCTGTATACCCGCGTTCGAAACACAGCTTTGGGCGATATGGCAGCGATCGCCTTGCATTTATCCAGTTTAGTCTGGGATGTTAGCTGTTGACCGAGTGTGGTCTGTGGTGTTAGCTTCCATCTTTATAATTTTTGATGGCATTCCATCCACTTCTGTATGCAAAGTGTGGTTTGAAGATGAGGCACTGTCTCTGGGTGCTTCCAATGTTATACTTAACTTTTGTTCGTACACTGCCCATTTTTGCTACAAAAAACAAAAAAAAAGGTAAACGTTGAGAAGTGTGACTAAATCTTTATTCCACTAATTGGTTTATCAGCTTTGTGGACCAAGAAAGTATTCTGGGATGGTTACTGTGGCGTTCTGTGACACTCCTTGAGTCTGTAATAATAATTTGTTGTATTTGTACTCTGTTCTGTTTTTTCTTGTGTAAAAGCATCCAGTGAAAAAGATATAAAAAGATTTTGACTATCTTTTATTCAAACGGAGTTGAGTATTTGCTGCTATAAGCAGTTTAACCCTGCTTATTTTTGTTGGGTAAAGCAAGAACAGCTTGTAGGCGTTTAAACTTCTTGGCCATCTCAGGCCGCCTTTTTCTGTCTGTTTAGCCGCCATCATATTCGGGGCATGTAACTGTTGATCCAGTGTGGTCTAAGGTGTTGGCTTCCAACGTTATAATTATTTTTGATGGCATTCCATCCACTTCTGTATGCAAAGTGTGGTTTGAAGGTGAGGCACTGTCTCTGGGTGCTTCTAATGTTATACTTATTTTTGTTCACACACCGCCCATTTTTGCTATAAAAATAAAAAAAGGTAAAACACATTGAAAAGTGTGATTAAATCTTTATTCCTCTAATTCGTCTTTTGTGGACCGAGAAAGTATTCTGAGATGGTGACGTAGCGTTCTGTGACAGTCGTTGAGCCTGTAATAATTTGTTGTATTTGTTCACTGTTCTGTTCTTTCTTGTATAAAAGCATCCAATGAAAAAGATACCTATCTTCTATTTAAACAGAGTTGAATATTTGCCGCTTTAAGAAGGATACGCCTGCTTTCCCTTTTGTTGCGCATATTGGGAAGAGCAGCTTGGAGACGTTTATACTGCTTGGCCATCTGTGACACTTCTTGAGTCCGTAATCATTCATTGTATTTGTACAGTGTTCTGTTCTTTCTTATATAAAATCATCCAATAAAAAAAGATATAAAAAGATTGTGACTATCTTTTATTCAGAGTTGAATATTTGCTGCTATAAGCAGTTTAACCCTGCTTATTGTTTTGTTGGGTAAAGCAAGAACAGCTTGTAGGCGTTTAAACTGCTTGGCCATCTCAGGCCTGCCTTTTTCTGTCTCTTTTATTCCGTTCTTGTATTCTGCGGTCTGTAGCTGTTGATGCAGGGTGGTCCGGGTTGTTAGCTGTTGGTGGATTGTGATCTAGGGTGTTTGTTTCCAACGTTATAATTATATTTGATGGACATTCCATCCACTTCTGTATGCAAAGCTGAGCCTGTAATAATAATTTGTTGTATTTGTACACCGTTCTGTTCTTTCTTGTATAAAAGCATCCAATGAAAAAGATATAAAATGATTATACCTATCTTCTATTTAAGCAGAGCTGAATATTTTCCGCTATAAGAAGGTTAAGCCTGCTCTCCCTTTTGTTGGGCATATTGGGTAGAGCAGCTTCAAGACGTTTATACTGCTTGGCCGTCTGTGACACTTCTTGAGTCTATAATCATTCGTTGTATTTGTACACTGCCCATTTTAATTTGTGGCATCATGGATCTAGTTACGTTGCACTGTTTTGTCAAGCCTGTGGCTCTGTGTATCTGATTTTGACAAGCATTTTTTGGGTATGCTCTCCCTAGCCTTTGAGTGTTCCTAGTCTACCTGCAAGGCAGCAGGTGTGTTGTCTCTTGGTCTGGTTCCGATCTCTTGGGGGAAGGGGGGGAGAGAGAGAGAGAGAGAAGGAAACTAACCTGCATAGTTCGCGGTGACTGCACTAGCCAGGCGGCCCCAATTCCTCAGGCTCAACTCCGCTAAGCCCAGGAGCACTGTCTTCACTGGCATGTGTGCTTGCTGGCCACTTAAGCACAGAAATGATTTTACGGCTAAGTCCAGGAGCATAGCCTTCACTGGCATATGTGCTTGCTGACGGCTTAAGCACAGAAATGATTTTACGGCTAAGTCCAGGAGCATAGCCTTCACTGGCATGTGTGCTTACTGGCCACTTAAGCACAGACATGATTTTACGGCTAAGTCCAGGAGCATAGCCTTCACTGGCATATGTGCTTGCTGACGGCTTAAGCACAGAAATGATTTTACGGCTAAGTCCAGGAGCATAGCCTTCACTGGCATGTGTGCTTGCTGGCCACTTAAGCACAGAAATGATTTTACGGCTAAGTCCAGGAGCATAGCCTTCACTGGCATATGTGCTTGCTGACGGCTTAAGCACAGAAATGATTTTACGGCTAAGTCCAGGAGCATAGCCTTCACTGGCATGTGTGCTTACTGGCCACTTAAGCACAGACATGATTTTACGGCCAAGTCCAGGAGCATAGCCTTCATTGGCATGTGTGACTGCTGAACTCTGCCCCACAACATATTTTGTCTCATCCTCTGGATGAGCATCCACCTCATGATCTGATGTGGATTTTTTTGGGCGCACGGCAACACGCCATCATGTGACATCTTAAATGCTTCTCTGTGAAGATAACATGCATGGTAACATTTAAATAAAATACCGTAAAACAGTTCTTTTTATTTTAAAGTTAGCAACGGACGCAGTTCATAATCCCGTAGCCACGTTCGAAACACTGCTGCGGGCGATATGGCAGCAGACAACCTTGCGTTGTTTTTTTATCCCATATGGCTTGGTCTCTTTCTGCCGAAGGCCACTTGTGCATTTCTCCCTTCTTTGAAGGGCCGAATGTAAGACGGGCCTGTGCGCCCAATTTGTGACCCTAATAAAGTTGATTTGATTTGATTTGATTTCTGCAAGGTGGCCTGCCGAAAGGGTTATAAAAGGCTTGCCAAAGGCTGATATTTCACTTATTGCATTTTCTTGGTCCTGAGTCGGACATACCATATTCAGCAGCCTCCCAGTTGTTGATTTCCTCCTGAGGTCCTCAAAGGGACTGTATGGGACTTGATCAGTCCTCACAAGGACTGACTGCCTTCTGTAGTCCTCTCAAGGACTGGTTTTTTCTTCATTAGTCATCCCCAGGACTGGTTATATTTGATGTGGTCATCACAGGACTGGTTATATTTCCTGTGGTCCTCAAAAGGACTGGTTGTTTCCTGTGGCCCTCGCAAAGACTGGTTATATTTCCTGTGGTCCTCACAAGGACTGTTTGCATTTCATGTTGTCCTCACAAGGACTGGTTATATTTCATGTGGTCGTCACAAAGATTATTTCTTGTGTGGTCCTCGCAGGGACTGCTCCCGGTCATTTCCAGTCCTCATAAGGACTTGATGTAGACACAGGCCGAGAACTCAAAAGGCAGTCTCACGTTGACCAACCCCAACCAGCTGCACATTCTCCCATGGGCGATGCTAGTGCCGGTGTACCCAACAACAGTAAGACCTGATCAGCCCGCCATCATCATCCAGGATCCCTCCAAGAGAAGCCAAACCACTTCCATGCCAGTCACTTGGCCCACCACAGTTTTTTTCAGGACACCCAGGACATCCTGGATGTCCAAATTAAAACCATATAGATTTTAAAAAAGGCAGGAACAGACAAATGCAAACATTTATGTTCCTCTCCTTGAGTTGTCTTTTCCGGTTTGACATATGTACTGTCTAATCAGATGCTGGATCTCTTGTGAGCCTAATCGGAGTTTGTGTAAGGACTGCCTCTCTCCATGCCATTTCTGTTTGTATTTAGGGCAGCCCTTGTATATTGCACTGTGGTTACCCTTGCAGTTAGCGCACCGTCTGGCCAGGTTCATGCCTTTGTAGTGTCTATCCCTTAGCGCTTCTCTGCATAACTATGCCAGTGATCTTTGCTGCAGGATTGGCATATTGGGTTCTTTTCTTTGCAAAATTTGAAAGTGTGTCCATGCCTCTGGCATTTTTAGCATTGCTTGATCTGTGGGACATAACGTTTTGAAGTATTTGTCTTCCTGTGTATTTTATCTGGTTTGGAAGTGCTGTGCCATTGAATTTCACCTTGACAACTGCTGTCATGTTTTGTTGCCCTGTTTTGTGATTATCCTATCCACATGTGTAATTTCAATACTCATATTCTCCTTCCTGGTGTCCTATTACTTTTCTCATGTATGTGGACGGGTTTATTCCTTTGATGACGATTGCTGTAGTCGGTCTGAACAGCTCAATGTTAATTCTGACGTCCGTGATGGAGTAACCTAGTTGCCGGTCTTTTATCCCTTTTCAGTTCCTCTACAAGCTATCTCGTTTTCGCTTTGTCATTTGGTTTGATTAGTAGTGTGCCGTCCATGCGTTTGATGAAGTGGGCAAATGCCCTGGTGCTGAGCACATTTTCCATCATTTCCATCACTTGGGATGATCTGATTTAGTTTTAGGGCTAGCACTGGCTTTCATCCTGATTGTGTCTTGGTGTCGACCTTAACAGGTATTTGATGCTGCTCTGGATTCAAGGTTTCGTCTCCACTAGTTCGTGGTTTTGCGTTTCAGTAACTGTTCACCAGTTTAGGTTTCAGCAGTATCAGCAGTGTGGCTCCCCCACTTATTGCAGAGATTAAGATCTTTTATGATATCATCTATCATGGATTAAATGGGATATGGCAGCTCACTTCAGTAAGGTCTGTTCTGCCCAGCAATATGGTTGTTTTTAAACGGACGGAAGTTGTTAGTTACGATATTTGGTACGGTAGTACTCATAGCATATAGCCTTATTCCCGTTGCTAGGGAGTGACGGACCTATATCCCCAGTCATTACACTTGGTATTGACAATAAGGGTCGAAGACAAGGGAAATAGAATGCGACGTTATTTTAATAGATGACGTGGAAATAAATGCCCTCCCCAATAGTGCTGGGTATCTTAATGTTGCGTCGCCAGTATTATTAGTCATATTGACACTGTACTAAATTGAGAATTTACTTTAATAATCAGTTAATGTAGTATTATTGATGGTCACATAGTGATCTAGACTCATTTCGTCACATTGCTTCTGTATCTGCAACTGCACTTCAGAGCTGTTCTTTGGGAAGTCATGTTTCCATTTAGTCACTCTGATAGTCGTTTCAGTCAGCACTGCCTCCCTTCAGGCTACAACGTGTTTATGGATATAGCACACCCTGTGTACCTTGAACTGTGATTGCCAGATTATTTTCCCACATAGTTTCTGTCACTTTTCGTGAATTTGCAGTCACTCCTCCGGTGCGGTCCTCCACAGAACTTGCAGGTTGGTTGTTATTTTGTCTGCAGTTCATCAAGTGGCCAAACTTTTGGCAGAATCCGCACTGTGCTGCTGGAGGCACGTATTTTTCAAAATATTTTTGTTTCTTTGTTAGGATTGCATGGCTCGCCATGTCTTTCACCACACACTTGATGATAATAAGTGTGGGTTGACTTTGCCTATTCATGATCCTTTTCCCTCCAATTATCTGGATGTGTGTGTTCTCTTGTCTAAGTTCGTTAAGACCTTAATCACTAATGTTTACACTGGTCCCATGTCCCATGTGGCAACATGATTCCTAAGGGGTGCTCTGAGCCTGTTATCTCTTGTATGATTTTTTTTCCATCTTTCCCATTTTATTGGGATGCATTATTTCACCTTGTGTTTTTATTAACTTCTTAATGGCCCTATGTCATAGGGCGTTTTCTAGGAGCGATATAATCTGTCCTATCCTTGATGGACACTTCATCTGCCTTTACTTGTCACTTCCAGGCACAGGTCCTCGATTTCTAGCCTTTTCACCGATTTGTTGTCTCGGGCTGCTTTCTTTCTTTCTCTGGCTGGTGGGCCAACTGCTACTGCTCGGGTTGGCAGCCTGTGCAACATTTATATCTATTGGTTTGCCTTTCATTTTGACTACTATCTGAAAGACACCAGTAACTGTTTATTGACTTGGCTCTTGTTTTTGTTAATCCAGTATTAGTTCTACTCCTTTTTTGTGTGCATATCCCCTCCAGAATAAATTGTTTTTGTCAGTTATAATTTTGCCCGATCCCTTCAATCTCATATCACTTATGCCTAGGATATTCAGTTTCATGCTTTTCAATTCACTTATAACATTGTTCAACTTTCCAAGCTCAATTAACGTTTATTTTAAATTTATTTTAGTTATGATTTTGCCATCAGTAGCTGGATGACAGTCTAGTGTCACTTTTGGTCATGACTGTCCATACTGGACGAGGATGTCCTAAGACAGCCATTAATGTTGTTCACTATCTCTGAAATTTGTGTTGCCATGAAATCTTGGTAAAATAATGCGGTGGTTTCACCTTGCCTTCTACATCCACTTGGTGGTCTTTTACCTCTGCCTTTAACAGCCATTTTCGACTGTCAGGACAAATGAGTGCCCTGCTATGCTCAGCTGCAGATTTGTCCACTTATTCTGGTGGATATTCTGTCCCCAGTGCTGCTTTAGCCACACTGTGGTGCGTTTCCCATCCTCTACCATGGGGAGGTGCATTTGGGATCTTCCCTTCCTAAAGTTAATGGTCTATGACCAAAACTCTCAGTACTTAGAGGACCTGCACAAAATAGAAGGAATATAATTATATGATAAAATCACCAATGTGGAGCTCATGGAGAGAACTAGACAAATATCAATGAATCTAATGTGAAGAAAAGATGCTGGTGCTAGATTTTTTATTTTTATTTTGTTGACTCCCTCCGCATTCCAGTGCATTATTTTCAGTCTGTTTGGTATGGCCAGACACTATTCTCAGGTCCTCTGGCTACACAAAACATCTTAGGACCTCCAGTTGTTTTGGTTGGACTCTTTCAGAGTATAGGACCCAGCACTGCACCTGCCTGGGAGTCCAAAGCAGTATATATGTGAACCAAGGTTGTGTAATTCAAATATTCTATGTCATCAATGCTAATTCTTATATAAATAATAATCTAATAATTCTAATATAAATCTTATTATTTCTTATAATTTAAGTTGTTAATAAACCATGGTTAACTTTCCATTGTCGTTATGAAGTACCTTGTGATGTGACCAAGTTGTAGATTACTACTTGTGATTAATTATGGATATTAATTATACCATTGAAAAATCTGGAACACTATGTGGCTGGGTAACCACTAACAGACAGCCAATTCCTGTTCTGTTGTAACCTCCCAGGTCCCAGATTGTTCAAATAGAACTTACTATTATCATTCAAAAATCTTGTAACCGTTTTCCTTTCGAGAAAAATGGATACAAGTTGGGGGTTCAGAGCCAGGTAATTAACCAGCAAAGTATCTCCTAATTTGGGCAGTTTATCTTTTGGAGGGGAAACCTTAACATTCCCGAGAACACCCTAGATTCCTCGAGCTACTAAGGGTCTCTTTGGCTTCCCATGACCCTCTCCATTTGAAATTAATCCCACTACTGTAGCATGTCTTAGAACCGAGGCAGGCTACAGTGGGTACTGCACCTTCCTCCCCATTATACCACAATGATGTTATTAAAATAACAATCTGTACAAACATGTTGATATGATGTCTATTTGCACACGAAGGGATGAATACAAGTTACTATTTACTTGTACAGTTTACAGCAGTCGGGGGCTGCATGGTCTTGAGGTATGGTGTCCGCCTCGATTGCTGGAGGTCCCAGGTTCAAGCCCCGGTGATGACGGGATTTTTTCACGTGGACTTTTAGTAATAAAATTTCCCCTGGTCTCTGGGTAGTGAGATCGGATGCCTGTGTGTATTGTTGCGCACGTAAAATATCCCTTGGCAGTTGGAAATCAAAAATGAGTAGACTAACGGCGCTGCCCGGGCAAAATTTCAAGTTAAAAATCTACCCAAAGTACTTTCAGTATCCTCGCTACGGAGTTCGTGCACTGAGCTGAGTTTCTACAAACTCGGATTTGAGTTAGGAGGAAAACGGAGCACTTATGGGTTGCACCCGTGTGCCGTATGTTGATCCATCGATTAAACTAAACTAGAGGTGCTCAGAGTGATTCCCATTAGCCTCCATACACTTATTAGTGTGGCAAACTGCTGCTTGCACTACCTTATCCAAAGTGTCCAGTGTCATAGCTATACATGTGGTTACAATTTCTTGCTGAAGAAGCACATTTATGGCCTGGTTTTCTGCGATACACATCCTTTAGGGTACCCCATAGGTAAAAATCGAGGGGTGTTAAATCGGGAGGTTTTGGATTTTGATCTTGCTGCTGCTTGGAAGCCTGTTTGCTAATGATGTAATGCTTGTATCTGCTCGAGTCAGAATTTCTAATTGTCTACATTGCTTATGTAGGATGTTCGGCAGTGATTTTTGAAGTTGATGATTTATTCACTGAAGTTTGTTGCTGACTCCCTCTGCATTCCAGTGCATTATTTTTAGTCTTTGTTTGGTATGGCCAGATGCTTTATTCTCAAGTCCTCTGGCTCCACAGGACATCTGAGAAGTACCTCCAGTTGGTTTGGTTGGACCCTTTCAAAGTATAGGACCCAGCTCTGCACCTGCCTGGGGGTCCAAAGCAGTGCAGAGGACCATAATCGTTTTGCAGTAATCGACATATTTCATTGCGTAGTTGCGTGGCATCCTGATTTGTGGTGTGCCTATTCTAATCAGTTCTATGTATGAAATTGCGTTTGCTAGTATTTCTTTTCTTGTTGCTTTGGTGTCAGCTACTAAATTTGGAATTTGTGATCTTAGTAGATTTAATTTTAATTCTGATTCTTGTTAAAATATTTTCTTCTTTCTACAGTCATGCTCACTTGATAAAATGGGACGATCGCTAGTGTTGTGCACAACCCTAATTCTGGGCGCTGTTGCCTCTTCTTGTTTTATATATAATAAACACTGTTTTTCTGAGGATAAAAACACTTAAGAAACCCATTTAAACCTGCAGTAGCTACAAATTAAAATAATTATAATACAACTAAAAATGATCTACGATTACAAGGTTTAAGAGAACATACAAACAGAGCATCCAGCAGGCCGAATTAACACTACTCAGCTCCTCACTTCCCTTCAGACAGAAACGAGAAAGAATAAAGATATTTGTGAAGACAGGTATACACTATCTACAAACAGTGACACACAATCTACAAACACGAACACATAATCTACAAACAGTCAAGTCACAATGACAAATTACAAACTTCCGTCGTTCAAACTAGATTACTGAACCAGTGAAATTCTATCTACTGCCTGGCAATGAGTTCACATGGTTTTTCTTGCCTTGACCAGTGGTTATATCGAGTGTCCCTTGCATACAGTCTGCTGGCTGTTGGTTAGCTCCTTCTCCTCTTAGCTCTTTATTTGCTGCGGGAAGTAATCCCTACATGGCCTGTGTAGTCATTTTAATTTGTTTGTTTTATTTGTACATTATCTGTGTAAAGTTGTTATTAATGTTGCTGAGTTGAAAATTGTGAGTAGTTTTAAAAGTAACTAAAGATCTTGTGGTTTTAGAATGTAACAAATTGCTAGGAAAGTTCTGTGTTTGTGATTTAGAAATGAGATTAGGAATGTATAGCGTATAAGAAGAAAAAAGGAAAAATGAAGCAGGTCCACATGGCCGAATGGATAAGAACATTGTTCTTAAATATCCATTGTGCTGATGCCGAGGTAAGAGGTTCCACCCTGACACCGGACAGGTGGAATAAAATGTTGACCTGTCGTCCTTGACTTTAAAGTAAATTACAAGTACTTCTGAAGTCGGAGTGTGTTCGCCTGAAGGCGAGGGACATTGTTAATGGGGAAAGCTAACCCACACGCAAAATTCAGTCCATCACTACTATAAAAATAGCTATGCTTGGGTTCAAAGCGAGCGAGCGCAAAAAAAAAAAACAACAAAACTAATCATTCTGAAGTTCCATTTGTTCACAAGGCTAGAGAAAGATCGGTGATACAAATGAATATAATTGGAAATAATAGAATGACAAGTGAATATGAGGGCAAACTCACATAATGTCAACAACTTCAAGTTGACTGTTGCTTTCTTTAAATATATTTAGGTTGACATTTGGGGGTGTATGAAGAAGAAAGAGTAATGGAATGTTGTGTTGCATGTCTTATGAATGTATTGAACAGATTAACTGAAGTTTTTATGAATAAAGCGGTTTATCATTGAAATTGTTTCATGCATTTTTCCAGTTTGTGTTATTAAACTTAGTGTTTGGAACATGTAAGACTTGATGGAAAATGACTGCTTATGTACTGACACCACAAGTGGGAACGCCTGTTGTAGAAATAAACCAGACATCTCGAGCAAGTAAACACGGTTATGTTTGTCATTTAATAGAGAACTGTAATAGAGATACACAATTATAATGACAAAAAATATATTTAAAAAATAATGCATCGGACAGTATTTAACTATCTTTCATGAGATATTTATTGTTGGGCACCACATGTTTCTCTGAAGCTCTGCCCAGGCATTGTGATGGAATATTGGCTACACTCTAACTCACATACTTTGGTCTGTCAAGACTGCAAGGTGCCACTCACATATGGTCCAGACAAAGTGCTAAATAAAGAACTGATGCCATTGAAGTGTAGGTGGTTTGAAAAATAGGCAGATCATGGTAACACAAGTGGTGGGAAGTAATAATGTGATGTGTTGTCTAACAAGAATGTTGATGACCATTCATTTCATCCAGTGGGGCTGAAAGTATGGAGCCGTGAGTTCTTAGATGGCTGATAAGGCCTATTTTGGCTCGAAATGTTCTTTGACAATGTGGACAAAGAATGCTTGACGTTTCTAGAGGAGGATTTCCTGCAGTGGTTTTTCTGTTCTGCCTTTTCTTCACAGCTCTTGCAGTCCTGGTTGCCTCACATATGACTGTACCCTTGCGTAATGATGCACACCACAAATTTCGGTCTCTGGCTGCAGTCTCCCAGGTGTCATGATGAATTCCAAAAGCATTCAGTGAGATTTTCAGTGTCTTTAAAGCGTTTCCTCTGGCCACCTTGGGAGCGTTTACCACAACGCAGTTCGCTGTAAAAAAATTTGTTTAGGGAGCCTGTGATCTGGCATGCGAGTCAAGTGACCAGCCCAGCGAATTTGATTCTTCATCAGTAGAGTGTGGATACTGGGCATGGATGCTCTTTCTAGGACTTTAGTGTCTGGAATCTTGTCTTGCCATTTAATCTTCAGTAGCTTCCTTAGGCAGACTGTGTGGAAGTGGTTTAATTTCTTAGTGTGTCGCTGAAAAACAGTCCAGGTTTCACACGCATATAGCAGTGTGGATAATACAACTGCTTTGTAGACTTTTAGCTTCGTTTGCAGGCTTATTCCAGTTCTGTCCCATACATTCTTATACAGTCTGCCAAAGGCCGCGCTGGCCTTGGAGATTCTTGCATTCACTTCATCATCAATTGTGTCAGCTTGTGACACAGTGCTGCCAAGATAGGTGAATTTGTCCACAACACTTAGTCTATGACCATTCACTTTGATATTCGGCACAGTGTGATTATTCCCTGGAGCTGGCTGGTACATAACTACAGTCTTCTCCAAGTTGATATTGAGCCCAAAGTTGGCACAGGCATGTGAGAAACCTGAAACATTGTGTTGCATGTTCGCCTTTGAGTTGGCATATAGAGCGCAATCATCAGCAAACAGGAGCTCTCTGAGGGTGTCGCTGTTAATTTTGGTTTTAGCTTTCAGCCTTCTGAGATTGAATAACTTTCCATCCATGCGGTAGTTGATGTCTATTCTAATGTCGTTGTACTCGAAGGCTTTCGTCAACATTGCTGAAAACATAACCACCAGTTGACAGAATAAGACAATCTCTAAGCCGCCGCACTCGATGTCCGAAAAAAAGGACCAACTTCTTTCCCCCGCGGTTGGAGCTTCCATTAGTTCTCTGTATCTGGTTAGATGGTGGTCTGAAATCCAACTGTTGAAAGGAGAATTATATCCGAACCGGGACGCAGAGGTGTTTCCAAGGCACCAGGGCAGGGTTATATACTGGCCAAGACCTATTGACGCGTCCTCGTCGAGCGTCCTGGGCAACAGGTCCCTTCGGGGTCCTGGCTAGAGTCAGTAGGATCGCCGATTCCTCCGAAGTCGGAGAGTGTCTGCCTTTACGGCGAGGAACCACCAGTCTGCACACCAATAAGCCAGACATGGGACAGCGGATACTCACGCAAACCTCAGGTCCTGTATGACATCACACTGATGTTGGACAACAGGATGCCTTCATCCGACATACAGGACTTCACGTTGGAGCTCAAGCCAACGAACACAAGCATATCCGAACCATTTCACTAAATATTCTTTACCACCGCTCCTCCTTTGTCTTTCTTGTAAGATTGTTTCAACACAATACATTTGTTTGTCTCCGACTGGTTGGATCTCTTCTCTGTAGAATGAATCTTGTAGTTCCTCCCCCGAATCGTTTTTCAATACATACGTCACCGGACTGGTCTGTTTTATACGACTGACGATAAACAATTCTTATGTCCACAACGGCATATAACCCTTTTTAAAAGGTTTGTTTGGGTTGAGAGAGGAGCGGCTGGCCGAGAGGCTAGGACGCCGGACTCTCCTTCGGGAGACGGAGGGTGAGGACGGGTAAGCTTCGTGCGGAGTGGCTTGCTTCGCTTTGGAGGTCACGGGTGAGAAGCATCGCCTGGATCTTTTCTCCGGGGCATGCCGGTGTGCTGTGAAATGAACAGGCGGACAGATTGGCTGGCTCTGCAGAACTTGGTGGAGTATTGATACATGACAAGGCAGACGTGATTGCGGCCTTGTGGGAGCACGTGCACACCTCGGAGGAGCAAATGGATTACCATGGTCTGGCAAGAATGAGACAGCGAGGAGTGACGAGGGGATCTGGCCGACGCTCAACGCTCAGAGGAAAGGCGAGACGGACATATAATTAGATTGCTACTGGTACTATTAGTGTTGGAACTCTTCGCTGGCTGCTGAGGATGGGGACTGAGCGCTTATGGGAATGCCCCGAATGTTGTGATGTCGATTCCTAAATCAATCAATCAATCACTCTCCTTCCGGAGACCCGGGTTCGATCCCTCGGTAAGGTGTGGGATTTTTTTCTGTCGGGGGCAAAAAGAAAATCCTAACCTGCACAGTTCGCGGCGATTGCACTAGTCAGGCGGCCTTAATTTCTCAGGCTCAAAGACACCTCTGCCATACACCGCAAGGTACTTGGCAGTAAATGACAGTTTTTCAGTTGACAGTTTGGGTTGAGCGAGCCAGACTCGGTCCCCTTCTGTAAAATGTACTTTTCGTGACGCGACTGTACAAGTTATTCCACATCTCCTCTTGATCACTGTAGTTTATTTGCGCGGGTGCCATGCGAATACTTCTGTGACATGAACCTTTGTAGTTTCGGATCAAGCCTATCAATCACGTCAAGGTATCGAAGTGTATTCGTCTTGGTGAAATAACGCCACATTTTCTTTTAATAGTCCGGTTGAATCTTTCCACTATCACTGCTTTAACGTCTTTATTCTTGGGTCGTAAAGAAATGCACGCCTTGGTCTTTGAACATTGCTTACTTCTGGTAATCTGTATGATGACATGTGATGGACTTTTCTGCTGTAAATCGATGTGGAGCAATGGGATTCAGACTACTGTAACCAATAAGTACAGTACAGTAAAGTGAAGTAAAGTAAAGTAAAGTAAACATCTCTTTCACATGTCTTATGCGTATTGAGCATAAGGTGCTAGGCTGTACTTGTATAGACCTCTCGACACCGCAAGGGTGATATGTCCAATATTAACCTGGCCGCTTTTACTTCCCAGTGTTACCCATTTTGACAGCTTCGACCTGGTAGCCCAAGTCATAGAAAAAATCGACCTCGATGTGGATTCAAACCCGCAACCAGCGGGCCGGAAGGCAAGCGTCTATGAACTACACCACTTCAGCATGGTTATGACCAGTCAGGGCCATAGCTTGACTCACCAACAGGATATAACGACAAGAGGGTGTTTGAGCACGTACAGGAAGAGTTGACTCATCATTCTCTGTCACATCACTCAATGTCTTTGCTCATCAAGTAATCATGTGACCATGATCTTCCTTTATACTACACTAGGTAACTCACTGTACGTTCATTGTGAACAGAAGTGAATTAAAGTAGCAATTGCCTATGACATAAAAGGTGGAAGCTTTAGATAGACTGGGATTGGAACCTACCACCTTCAAATGACGACAGCGAAAAAAACAAGCGTAAAATACACTCCTGCCCGTCCGCTGGTCATGAGTTCGAATCCGCATCGAGGTGGATTTCTAAAATTGTCTTGGGCTCCCAGATCGACCTGGTCTGAAATAGGCACGAGGGGAGTCAAGGAGTCTTGGGGAGTCAAGGTCGCCGGCGTGACGATGATCACATGACCCGCAGGGTTCCAACATGTCTATACAAATATAGGTTTAGCACCATATACCGAAATAACCTTCAAACATGTGAAGAGTCCTTTACAATACTTTCACCCACATTTGGCGCCGCCTTTGACACCTGAAAGCAGGGTATCCAAGCGGGCAACTCTACACGGACCGGTAAACCAGTTTTTCTGTGTTCCTGTGTTGGTGGTCTGCTGGGACACACCTGCCTGTGATTGCATAAGTAATTCATAGTTATCGTTTACGCTCCCATGTCTGGACTATTCCCTTGAGCAATGTTCTAAAACTTGTGTAGGAAATAAAATTTAACCATAATTTTATTTTATTATAGTAGCGGCTATATTAATCTTTGGGTTAAGGCTACCAAGTTTGTTGCAGACCTCTTTATGGTTAAAAGAAAAGTCGAGCCTGGAGCGTACGTGGAATGTGTCGGCATTGAGGTAGGTGGTTATTTCATAACTTTGTGATAGATTACGCCAGGCAGTCGTTGCCATGTACTTGCTATCCCGATGTGTACACAGCATATCTCCCCCAATGTCTACACTGTGTCTCTATCAATGTGTACATACATAATACATGGCATATGCCTGCCAGTGTGTACGAGATATATCCCTCCCTGTGTGTACGAGGTATAGTATCCCTCCCAGTGTGTACATGGTATATCCCTCCCAATGTGTACATGTCATATTCCTCCCACTGTGTAAACGACATATCCCTCCCAGTGCGTACATGGCATATCCCTCCCAATACGTACATGACGTATTCATCCCAGTGCGTAAATGGTATAAACCCTCCCAATGTGTACATGGCTTCCACCCAATGTGTAAATGACGTATCTCCCACAATGTGTACATGGCATATCCCTCCCAATGTGTACATGGTATATCCCTCCCAATGTGTACATGGCATATCTCCCATAATATGTACATGGCATATCCCTCCCAGTGTGTACATGACATATCCTTTCCAGTGTGTACATATTATATCTCCCACAAAGTGTACATGGCATATGTCCCACAATGTGCACATGACATATCCCTCCCAATGTGTACATGGCATATTCCTTCCAGTGTATACATGGCATATCTCCCCTAATGTGTCCATAGTATATCTCCCCGTGTGTACATGACATATCCTTCCCAAAATGTACATGACATATCCCTCCCAATGTGTACATGGCATATTCATCCTAGTGTGTACATGGCATATCTCACCAAATATGTACATGGTATATCCCTCCCAATTTGTATATGGTATATCGTAATTCGTTGATTAACTACTCTGGATGGGACCAAAACATTTCTCATTTTTCTCCATATAAGTATGGGTACTTCTCAGTTTTCTCCACATAAGTATGGATACTTCTAAGTTTTCTCCACATAAGTATGGATACTTCTCAGTTTTCTCCACATAAGTATGGGTACTTCTCAGTTTTCTCCACATAAGTATGGGTACTTCTCAGTTTTCTTCACATAAGTATGGATACTTCTCAGTTTTCTCCATATAAGTATGGATACTTCTCAGTTTTCTCCACATAAGTATGGGTACTTCTCAGTTTTCTCCACATAAGTATGGGTACTTCTCAGTTTTCTCCATATAAGTATGGATACTTCTCAGTTTTCTCCACATAAATATGGGTACTCTCAGTTTTCTTCACATAGGTGCAGAGTACTTATCAGCTTTCTTCACGTAAATACAGGCTACCTTTAAGTTTTGCTCACCTTAGTACCAGGCACTTATGCATGTTCTTCACATACGCAGTACAGGGTGCCACCTCTGTGGCTAATGGGTTATGGACGCAGTTCGTAATTCTGCACACCGCATTCGAAACACAGCTGCGGGTGATTTGGAAGCAGACCGCCTTGTTTTGGTTTTTATAAAATGGTATGAGTGCCGGTCGTTCATAAAGCAGTAGCAAATTACTGAACGCAAACTTGCCAAGAATTCACAAACAGCCAAACAAATCCTGGGGTTGATTGCGATGTCCTGTAAATAAAAAGCAGCACAGGTACAGGGTACCTCTGAATTTTGTTCATCTGAGTAGGGGTACTTATGTAAGCATGGGGATACGTATTAGTTTTCTTCATATAATCGTGGGGTTTTTATTAGTATCCTTCACTTAAGTATAGCTATTTCCCAGTTTATTCACACAAGTACGGGGTACTCAACGGTTTTCTTCACAAAGTATGGAATACTTCTAAGTTTTTTTCACACAAGCATGGGAATACCTCGCAGTTTTCTTCACACACAAATGGCCGTCCTTGTCTTTACCCAGACCATGAATAGAACGGCATAGAGCAGTCGTTCTCAACCGGTGGGGAAATCCCCCCCCCCCCCCCCCCCCCCAGGGGGGGATGATGTTCTGAAAATACGGTGAAGGGGGACACGGGCCAAATTTTTTATAGGAAGGGGAGGGGGGAATGACGTTCTGAAAATATGGTGAAGGGGGGCACGGGCCAAAAAAGGTTGAGAACCACTGGCATAGAGAATTGACATGTTGTATTGTGTTTATCCCTGTTTAGCACAGCCACCACTTGAACTGATACGTTGTATTGTGTTTATCCCTGTTTAGTACAGCCACCACTTGAACTGATACGTTGTATTGTGTTTATCCCTGTTTAGTGCAGCCACCACTTGAACTGATACGTTGTATTGTGTTTATCCCTGTTTAGTGCAGCCACCACTTGAACTGATACGTTGTATTGTGTTTATCCCTGTTTAGTGCAGCCACCACTTGAACTGATACGTTGTATTGTGTTTATCCGTGTTTAGTACAGCCGCCACTTGAACTGATACGTTGTATTGTTGTTTATCCCTGTTTAGTACAGCCACCACTTGAACTGATACGTTGTATTGTGTTTATCCCTGTTTAGTACAGCCACCACTTGAACTGATACGTTGTATTGTGTTTATCCCTGTTTAGTACAGCCACCACTTAAACTGATACGTTGTATTGTGTTTGTCCCTGTTTAGTACAGCCACCACTTGAACTGATACGTTGTATTGTGTTTATCCCTGTTTAGTACAGCCATCACTTGAACTGACATATTGTTGCCATATATGCTTGCCCTAGAACAGACCTTGTGATTAGAACAGCCTATTTCTCGAACTTAACCTACTATAACTTGCCTGTATGACTTCTTCATCACAGTCAAAATGATTTCATTTGAGCTGTGTTTTTATAATCTAGGAAAAGATTGGGTTGTCAGACGTCCTGGTTTTCCGGAGACAGTCCCGGTTTGATATGAAATTAATCAGTGTCCCGAAAAATGCTCTCAGAACGCCAGTATGTCCCGGTTTTGGTTTTCCCTGTCAAATACAGATTAATTAACTTCAAAACTTTCTCGATTTACTTTTGGTAGAACTTTATTTGGAAACATCAAGTGTCCGCGCTCATAACCGCAATAGTTTCGTTTTCATTATTTTCTGGTCAGAGCGGTTAGTAGAAGAACTGGACACCCTTAACCAGACTCTGCAATCTAATGGATATCCAGCCGACTTCATAAAGCAACCATGCCCCTCCCTCATTTCCCGAATAATCGGTTCCTAAACTTCAAATGTTTCTTCATGTGACCTTGCGAGGAGACGACGTAGTGAAACGAATACACGATCGACTTAACCAATTATCAGATATAAAACAACCTCGATACCTACTCCATCTGATTAAGTACCCCTGTTTCCGTTCACCAAATCAAAAAAGCATTTATCAATTCCAGCGTTGAGTGCCGAGCAACTTACATTAGTAGAAGGGAAAAAACAGCTAGAATAAATCGGTTTCTATCTGTTGTGACGTATGCAGAATTAGTTTTTGAGTTAAACTGTAAGAGCAGGATAAAACTCGGTGCAATGAAGTCAGTCCTCTAGATTTCAAACTCCCTTTCTTAAATGACAGTATTTATTCTTTGAGAGGCTGAGTAGTCTCGAGGTATGGTGTTCGCCTCTAGTGCTCGAGGTTCCAGGGTTCAAGCCCCGGTGAGGGCCGGGATTTTTTCACGTGGACTTCGAGTAAAAAAATATTTCCCCTGGTCTCTGAGTAGTAACATCGGATACCTGTATATATTGTCGCGAACGTAAAAAAATCCCTTGGCAGTTGGAAATCGAAAAAGGATAGCCTAACGGCGCTGCGGGGGAAAAAATTTCGGGTTAAAAATCTACCCAAAGAATTTTAGGATCCTCGCCGGTACGACGGAGTTCGTGCACTGAGCTGAGATTCCCCCGGACTTGGGTTTGAGTTAGGATTAGAACGGAACACTTATGGATTATACCCGTGTGCCGTGATATTGATCCGTCGACTAAACTAAACTGAACAGTATTAATTCAGTTGTAACATCTTTGGTTCTTCTTATCGTTATGAGAAATGTCCCGGTGTCTCAGTTACACAATCTGACAACTCTAGCAGAAGAACCGAGTTTGATAGGACAAAATACGGAGAAAGGGATTGGTGTGGAAGACTCTCAGTTTTCAAACCTTGACCGCTAGCTTCTCAAGCCATGCTTCCTGAGGTGACCGTTATCTTGAAGCAGGATAAGAGTTAGAGTGCGTGCCATCCCTGTTTTCTCGTCACAGCCATGTTTAATTTGGTAATGAGATTTTCATTGTACTGCCAATTAACTGCGCTGCCATGAAACATAATCTATCAACATCACATTTTAGCCACCCCCCAAAAAACCCACCTCGTCAGCATAATTTTTCTTGCCGATGTCTGTGCTCTAAGCTTGATGAGTGTTGAGGAGCCGAGGGTTTCCATTGCGTGTTTAACATTTATATTTGGGGTTGTAATGATTTGTTGTTTTACTGCGCTCGATTTGAACTCAAGCGTAGTCTATCCACGTACTACCTCTTGTAGTCCGCTGAACTGATGTTCGCGTGCGGATTAGCTTTCCCTATTACCAGTGTCCCTCGCAAACCCACTCCGACTACAGAGGTACTTGTAATTTACGTCCCCAAGTCAAGGACGAGAAGTCAACATTTTTGTTTAGCTGACCGATGTAGGAGTTGAACCCACTCCCTCAGCATCAACACACCGGAAGGTTAAGAGCGAGCATTTTTTTTTTCCATTCGGCCATACTGACCTCCTGGTCGTAATGATGTATCCAAGTCTCTTCTATTGTCACCATTCATTCATTCATTCAGTAGCACGTCCTTTGCAGAACCTCGCTCCCATAACAACCTTCCGGAAAACCTCTCGATCATAAGCAAGATGTCCCGCGTCCGATACACTCTTCTGGAGATCATCCGCCACATCCTGCACCCATCTTCTCTTTGGCCTTCCTCTTCCTCTCTTCCCAGGCATATACCCCTCCATTATTGTTCTCTCCAAACTTTCGTGACGTTTCAAGTGACCAAAATATTTCAATTTTCTTTGTTTTATCGTTTTTAATACCATGTGCTGATCCACGACTCTGGTGATCGAGTGAGATGGCAGAACATGACCTCCCTCGCTTACCGGCATGGCACATGATGGATGGATGGAATATCATGTCACCATGGCCGTGACAATATTTTTTGACTCACGATTTGAGCAACTGTCGACTGTGTACTCTGGCTTGTTCCATTTATGTTTCCTCGGGTGCCGAATCCAGCTGGCACACTCTTTTATCATGTTCAGTCTATTGTGTACAATTCTTGTAACTGTTCTTTCATTTAATATTACTACAATAGCTATCTCCGCAATTGTCATTTTTCTATTCTGGCAGACCCCAAGCTTTGGTCAGAAACTCGTCTAGGAACGAAGCTCCTCCAAGGGGACAGTTAGGGCGTTACTTTACTGATCCGGCAGCTTCTGCAGCTTCTGTTATTTGTTGGGGTATCATCCTTGTACTCCGTACAAGTTAATATGTACTCAGTTCCTCACCCCAACATATGCACCAGCGTTCGGCGGCTAATAGTGTCAGTTTTGTTTGTTTGACGAGTCCCCCTCATTCTCCTGATGTGCCTCTCGTGTCTGGCCGTACCAGTTCTTACTCCAAAGTCTCTCAGTCTGACAGCGATGCGGATTCACTGTCGTCAAGGTCCTCCGCTCTCGACATCTCTCTTAGGGCATCACGATCCATTGGCTAGCCATCTGCAGGGGATGCAGAGCCGGAAAGTTTATCAGCTCGTTCAGTTCCCTCAACTCCCGCATGCCCCGGAACTAAGATGAAGGTGACTTTACGGACAACATACCTCCAGCAGAGATTCATTCCACTGTCTACGTAAGGAACCAGACTCGCCCCTTTCGGATCATGCTCAGTGAATCACTTACGAGTTAGTACACAAACGTGGGTATAATTCTGATTCCAGCCACATGAAAGCCAATGTCAGGGCCATCAGTGATGTCAGTAAATGAAGGACAGGACCCCTGTATTCACCTTTAAGCCTATTGAGTATATGTTACTAACCCCGTATTTGTATAGACCTATAGCACCCGGTGCGTGATGAGGTGAGTATCCGCATTTACTTCCCACAACAGTCCCTAATACCCATTTTAAGCCAGGGTCGTCCCAGGAGCCCAGGTCGATTAAAATATATCTCCGCCAAGAAGGGGGTTTGAACACAAGACCACTGGGCTGGAAGGTAAGCTTTCTAGCCTGCGTCGGCTGCCTATTCCGTTATGAGGGCAGGGAAATATCGATTCTTAGTACTGACCTCTCGTCCTGTAAAGTTCATCCCCCTATTTCGTAATACCTTATCAGCTTTTCTCCCACCAGTCACCGGCAGAACTAGTTCCGTGACGAGCTCTGAGGCCTACTTCACACAACCGGGTCCAAATGTGAGGCAGGCGATCACGCTATTGACGATTGCAGTGTTGGGCTGTAAGCAAACAGAGACATTGGATTCATTCCGTGCACTGCGAGAATTCAGTGGACTATTAGAATTCAGATAACTATTGGCAAGCTATTTATCGTGTTTTAATGAGGCAGAACTGAAATACAAGGTTGGAGTAATGGTTCAGGAAAGGAAGAGCATTCTAAGGGTAAGTACTCGTAAGTAGAGTAAAGGAACCTTTTCTACGACTGTAGGCGTGTTGGAAGATGGCCACAGTGGACTGCACCCACCCGGTGGAGGATGGTATCATGAATGCTGCCAATTTTGAGAAGTATCTGAAACAACGCATTAAGGTTGACGACAAGGCTGGTAACTTTGAGAAGCATCTAAAAGAACGCATTAAAGTTGACAATTAGACTGACAAGTTTGGAAACAATGTCTACTTAGTGCTACAGACAACAGTAACCTGACCAGCGAGGTTCCCTTTTCAACGAGGTATCTGAAGTACTTGACAATGAAGTAACTGAAAAAGAACAGCCTCCGTGACTGGCTGAGAGTGACTGAGACCTGTAACACCCTCCAAGTAAGCGTTTGAGCTTCGTTATTTCCAGGTTAACCAGGGTGAAGAAGAAGAGGAGGAGGAAGATTAAATGCGTATAAATAAATTGAACCTATAATTACAGCTATTTGAATAGTGAGGCGTGTGGTGTATATGATTAAAACAAATTCCAAGTAAAATTACTTTTACATGCCGCATGGGGCCTTGATCATATAGTGTTAAACCTATGTTTTATTAGACCAATCGGCATTCGACTGGTGAAATGGTCAGTATCACACTGACCACCTTACTTCGTAAGATATTTCCTGGTACCAATTTTAGTATGACAAGAGGTGAATATGGAAAAAGGTTGACTACTGAAGACGATAAAAGTAAGAAAATTGAAGTATTTTGGTCACTTGAAACGTCATGGAAGTTTGGAGAGAACAATAATGGAAGGGGTATATGCCCGGGATGAGAGGAAGAGGAAGGCCAAAGAGAAGATGGGTGCAGGATGTGGCGGATGATCTCCAGATGGATCTATCCGACGCGGGACATCTTGCTTATGATCTAGAAGTTTTCCGGAAGGTTGTTATGGGAGCGAGGTTCTGCAAATGACATGCTACTGAATGAATGAATGAATGAACGAACGAACGAACGAACGAACAAACGAATGAATGAATGAATGAATGAACGAACGAACGAACGAACGAACGAACGAACAAACGAATGAATGAATGAATGAACGAACGAACGAAAAAATGAATGAATGAATGAATGAATGATGAATGATGAATGAATGAATGAATGAATGAATGAATGAATGAATCCATTTAAGGCTGGGTCGACCTGGGAGCTGCGGTCAATTACAAAAATTTCCACCTCGACTAGGATTCGACCACATGACCACTAGAACGGCAGGCAAGCTTGCTAGCCATTAGGCTGTCCCTGATCCCTTGTGCTAAGCGTAACAAGGTGTAAAAGGTCATAAATAATAATAATAATAATAATAATAATAATAATAATAATACGTAGCGGAATGGCTTAGAAGTACGGGCTCCGCCTCTATAAAGAGTAGACTGTCTAGAAATTATGTCTTGCAGCTCTTCTTCTTCTTTTCCTCTCGCCTCTTTCCCCTTCGCTTCTTCATCCTCTCTCACTTTACCCCATCCATGAGTCGTCAGGGTCCCACAAAATGTGCGTTCCTAGTCAATCTCTCACGTCTCACTTTCTGTAGCAGTGGTGTCAGTATGACAGTTCTTAAGTGTGTCCAGTCTTTATTGTTTATCAAAACTTGCCTGCGAGCATATGGGAAACTTGGATGTTATCTCTCCGTGACCAGTCGTCTGTGTGCGAGACTTTAACTGTAATTCTACATGAGAATCGTTTGTGTGGGAGACTGATTCTGTTCGACGTGAGCATTGATCTGCGTGGGAGACTTTGATTCTATCTCTCCGTGACCAGTGCGAGACTTTAACTGTAATTCTGCATGAGAATAGTTTGTGTGAGAGACTGATTCTGTCAACGTGAGCATTGATCTGTGTGGGAGATTTTGATTCTGTTCGGCGTGAGCATTGGTCTGTGTGAGAGACTGATTCTGTTCGACGTGAGCATTGGTCTGTGTGAGAGACTCTGATTGTGTTCGACGTGAGCATTGGTTTGTGTGAGAGACTCTGATTGTGTTCGACGCGAACATTGATGTGTGAGAGACTCTGATTCTGTTCGACGTGAGCATTGGTTTGTGTGAGAGACTCTGTGTTCGACGTGAGCATTGATCTGTGTGGGAGACTTTGATTCTGTTTGACGTGAGCAATTGTCTGTGTGAGAGACTCTGATTGTGTTTGACGTGAGCATTCGTATGTGTACATACTCATGGAATGATTGCATGGCATTTTGATTTTTGTGGTGCGCCTCCTGTCTGGTTGGCTCCGTCTTCAGCACCTTACATTTGCTAAATTAGACTGTGGTCTTACTCGAGTTTAGATATGTATGTATGCACATACGTATCTGCGCATGTATGTGCGTACATACATATCTAGAGCAGTCTGGCTTTTCGGCGCTAGAGACTCGCCGTCGCTCCTTCGCCTGTTAGAACATTTCCGCCACGTGAAGGCCAGGAGTTTTACTTTTGCTGCTAGAAGTGACGAAAGCACAAGCCATGGGGATATTTTCAAGGTTGCGCACTCACCCTAACTCTGACTCCTACTCCCCACGGCTTATAACAGCAGTTTTGAAATTACTGTTACACTGAAGTCGTATGTACCATGAACAGATCTGGAATCTACCGGAGTGAGACAGGTGCAAAGACTTTTCTCTAGAGCAGATACCGAAATACCATATCACAGGGTAGCAAGGCAGAGTTCTTCTCCCCATCTGCAAAACCAGAAACTAACAAAACCAGTGCTCGAGCTTCACAAATCCAGAGATGTACATTCATCATCATCATCATCATCATCATCATCATCATCATCATCATCATCATCATCATCATCATCATCATCATCATCATCATCATCATCATCATCATAATCATCATCATCATCATCATCATCATCATCATCATCATCATCATCATCATCATCATCATCATCATCATCAAGTGTCATGCCGACTGGCGTAGGCGTTCATGACTCCCCGCAGATCTCGGTCTTTAGTTTTCTGGATCAACTCTACCGTTGATACTTCTCCATGCCACCGTCGCAATCCATCCAGCATAATTTCTCTTGGTCTGCCTCTACCTTTCTTCTCCTCGATCTTTCCAGTTGTCACGATGTTCTGCAATGCCTCTCTTCTCATCACATGACCAAAAAAGATGTTTGCCTCTTTCTTATTGTTTTATATAATGTTCTAGTTTCATTAGCCTCTTTCAGAGAGATGTACATTAGCAAGTAGTGATGTTTTGATTCAACACAACACATAAAGGCTATCTGGGATTATAGCATGGCTGGTAATATTTCTCGCACAGGCTGTAGGTGTGCATCATTGTCAATATAAGTCAACAACGTAAATAACGCCATGAAGCGTATACAGTGAATCAACTATTTCTTGACTACTCAGAACTTGATGGCTGATGGGGTCAACATAAGGTTCGGACAACTTTACTTCCTAGGATAATTCTGGTAGCCATTTTAGGCTGAGTCCACCGGTCCCCTGTTCCTGTAAAAGTTAATCTCCACATTTCGTAATTATGTTCCTTATTAGCCATTCCCCCACCAGTTACCGGCAGAACTAGTTCCTGGCCGAGCTCTTGGGCCTACTTCAGACAACCGGGTCCAAATATAGTGCAGGCGATCACGTTACTGACTAGACCAGCGTTGGGCTGTAGGCAAACAGAGAAACTGTAATCATTCCGTGCACTGTTTGAATGCATTTTCAAAAACCTAGGAAAATGGAAAGAAATATAATCGCCTCTAAGTGGATTTGAATACAGGAATCTCCAGGCCGGCAGGCAAGTGTGTTGGCACCATACGCCAACCCAGTGCCCAGATACAGCCATGTCTGGGTTGTTCTTATTTGTGGAATGATTCAGATTAGCTAGTTGCATATCCTTTACAGGACGTCGCAGACAACTCCAGCATTTTTTTGGCTGTTTGTTATTTCTTGGCAAGTTTACATTCAGTTCTGGAACAAGTAAACAGGCATACTGCAGAATGTGGCTTAGATATTAACATCCAAAAAACGAAAACTATGATAATCGGCAGTTGAAATGAAACGTCATCAATGAACATCACAGTAAACGGGAAGATACTAGAACAAGTAACAAGTTTCTCCTATCTTGGACATGTAATAACAGATGATGGCAGAAGTGAAACAGAAAAAAAAGTATAGGAATGGCCAAAAAATACTTTCAGCAGCATGAAATCAGTGTTAGCATCTAAAGAGATTAACACAGTATTAAAAATTAGAATTCTTCTTCTTCTTCTTCTTTTTGTTCGCTCGATTAAACTCGAGCGTAGTACTAACACACTGTTTAAAGTAGTAAAGGACTAAGTTTTGCGTGTGGACTTGCTTTCCCTTTTACCGGTGTCCCTCGCCATTCAGGCGAGCCCACTCCGACTTCAGAGAAATTTTACGTATATTCAACAATACTATATAGCGCAGAAACATGGACATTGAACAAGCAATTAGAAAGTCGAGTAGAAACTCTGGGGATGTGTATATACACAAGAATATGTCGTATTTCATGGAAACAAAAACAATCAAATACAGAGGTTTTAGAAAAAAACTGGAAATGAAAAGAGAGTTGAGAAAAGAAATAAAAAAGAGACAAGTGAAATATTTCGGCCACGTTAAAAGACATAACACTCTCATAAATACCATACTGGAGGGTGAGGTTGAAGGCAAGCAAGAAGTAGACAACGTTACAAGTGGGAAGATAACATCAAGTGATGGATGAACATCAATATGTCAGAATGTACAGTCAGGGCGAGAGACAGATAGTGTTGGGGGTCCATTGCAGCCAACCTTCATTGTGGAGACGGCACCTGATTAATTGGCATTCAGCAGTTTACCATTGCTTTCTTAACGACCGGCACACATACCATTTTTATAAAAACCACAAGGCCATCAGTTGCCAAATCGCCTGCAGCCGTTTGGAACGTGGTATGCAGAATTACGAACTGCTTCGTAACCTCTTTGCCACATCCATCCATCCATCATGTGCCATGCCGATAAGTGTGGGCGGTCATGTTCTGCCATCTCACTCGATTACCAGAGTCGTGGATCAGCTCCGTGTTTCTGTCTCGACCATGCCACAAGGCCAAGCCATCCAGGTACTTGCTTCTAGGTCTTCCCCTTGGTCTGTTCCCCTCGATCTTACCAGTCGTCACCAAGTTCTCCAATCCATTTCTTCTCATAACATGCCCACAAAATTTTGACTGTCTACGTCTAATTTCTCTAATTAATTTACGATCTTCATTTGTTTCTTGAAGAACTTGTTCATTGGTCTTTCTGGCTGTCCATGGTATTCTTTGCATTTTCCTCAGAAACCACATCTCTACAGCCATCAGATGTTTTTCAGCCTGACTGCTCATTGTCCACGCTTCACATCCATATAAAAGTACAGGTTCTATGTGGCATCTCAACACTCTTTTTCTCGTTTCAATTGACATCTTTTTATTGGTCAGTATGTTTTTCATCTTGCTAAAGGCTACTTTTGCCATGGCGATTCTTGTTCTAATCTCTTCAAGGCATCTTCCATCAGATGTTATTACTGTTCCGAGATAATTGTACCTATTCACTTGTTGAAGAATATTCCCATTTACTTGTATATTACATTGTGGTATTTCGCTCTTCCTAGTGACGACCATAATCTGTGTCTTTTTACAATTTAATTCTAACCCTAGTTGTTCACTGTGTGTAACAATCGCATCTACTAAATTTTGCAGGTCCTGTTCATTGTCTGCAATCAAGACTGCATCATCTGCATATCTAATGTTATTGATGCATGTTGCGTCCCCAATGTTGATTCCTTCCATATCTTCAATATTTCTGAAAATACTTTCACTGTACAGGGAAAACAGATCTGGAGACATTACACATCCCTGTCTCACACCTCTCTTAATAGGTTGATATTGGCTTACTTCATTATCAACTCTTATGGCAGCTTGTTGTTTCCAATATATGTTTTTTACAAGTCTAAGATCTTTTCCATCAATTTGTAGATCTTCAAGCATCCTTATCATGTTGACATGTCTCACTTTATCAAAAGCCTTTGTGTAGTCAATAAAGCAAAGGTGTAGATCTTTGTTTACTTCTATAGAACGTTCGATTATGGTTCTCAGTATATACACAGCATTTACTGTACCCTTGCCTTCTACAAACCCACATTGTTCTTCTCCTATTTCAGGTTGTATTTTCCTCCTAACTCTTTGCATGATAATTCTTAGCAAAATCTTCGTGATGTGACTCATTATACTAATTGTTCGATGTTGATCACATTCCAAGGCTCCTGATTTCTTTGGGATTGCAATAAATACAGAATTGCATAACTCCTGAGGTATATTTCCAGTATCATATATTGTATTAAGCAGACTGGTAACTTTATCTATTCCATATTCTTCTAAAGCATTAATCATTTCTGTTGTGACGCTGTCTGAACCGGGGGACTTGCCAGATTTCATATGGTTAAGCGCATTCTGAACCTCCATCTTCAAAATTGCGGGCCCTTCATTATTATTTTGAACATCGTAGTGTTCGTCTCTGTTATCGTCATAAAGGTTTTTCACGTAATCTGACCATACATGTAAGATCTGATCTTTTTCTATTATGACTCTTCCATCTTTTGTCTTTAGGCAGCCTGCTGATGTACGCGTTCTTTGATTAGTAAGCTCCTGAATTCTTTTGTGCATTAGTTTCGCATTGTTACTGTTGTGTTGTTTTTCAATTTCTCTGCAATTTTTCTCAAGCCATGTTTCTTTTGCTTTCTTACATAAGTTTCTCACTTTTCTGTGAATTTCTTCATATTTGGCAGGATTATTTTTGTTCTGTCTTCTTGTTTCCATTAGTTGTAAAATTTCTTCAGTCATCCATGTCTTACGGCCCACTTTCTTTACTTTTGGAATAGTTTTTTCTGCTGCACAACTGATTGAATTATTCATCATTTCCCACTGATCATCTACATCTTGAAATAGGATCTCTAGATCAGACAATATATCAAATTTGTTCTTTACTTCTATGTTAAAATTATCTTGTATTTCTTTGTCAGTTTTCAATTTGCACAAGTCATATTTAGGGTTTCCTGCTGTATACTTGACTTTCTTTAACTTTACCCTCAAAGTGCCTGTAATTAATCTGTGATCACTGTAACAGTCTGCATTTGGAACTGTTTTTACGACTGTTAACGCATTTCGAAACCTTTTGCTAATCAGGATGTAATCTATCTGGTTTTTAATCCTGCTGTCTAGACTCCTCCATGTCCATAATCTTCTAGGATGCTGTTTAAACCAGGTGTTTCCTACAACCATTTCTTGTTCTTTTGCCCATTCTACAAGTCTGTATCCTCTTTCATTTCTCTCTCCCAAACCATGGTTGCCTACACTGCATCCATCGCCTTGCTGTCCTATTTTTGCATTGAAATCACCCATTATGATATTTATTTCTGATTTTTTGCAGTTCTTCAAAGCAGACTCCATGTCATTATAAAATTCCTCTATGCTTTCTTCACTGCATTCACTTGTTGGGGCATATACTTGAATGACATTTATTTTAAAAGGTCTTCCGTTTAATTTTACTAATAGAACTCTGTCTGACACAGCCCGATATCTTTTGACAGAATTTGATGTTTGCTTATCTAATATAATGGCTACACCTCTTTGATGTTCTTCTCCCCCAGAGTAAATAATCTTTGCCACATAGCCGGCTGGAATAATTGGGTGGACGAATTAGATGACGACAGAGTTGACGACACCGAGATGGTTTGTGAGCTCACGGAGAGAACTCAAGAAATACCAGTGAACCAAGAGGTGACGGACACCAAGATGGTATGTGAGCTCACGGAGAGAACTCAACAAATACCAGTGAACCAAGAGTTGACGACACCGAGATGGTATGTGAGCTCACGGAGAGAACTCAACAAATACCAGTGAACCAAGAGTTGGCGGACACCGAGATGGTATGTGAGCTCACAGAGAGAACTCAACAAATACCAGTGAACCAAGAGTTGGCGGACACCGAGATGGTATGTGAGCTCACAGAGAGAACTCAACAAATACCAGTGAACCAAGAGTTGGCGGACACCGAGATGGTATATGAGCTCACGGAGAGAACTCAACAAATACCAGTGAACCAAGAGGTGACGACACCGAGATGGTATATGAACTCACGGAGAGAACTCAACAAATACCAGTGAACCAAGAGGTGACGACACCGAGATGGTATGTGAGCTCACGGAGAGAACTCAACAAATACCAGTGAACCAAGAGGTGACGACACCGAGATGGTATGTGAGCTCACGGAGAGAACTCAACAAATACCAGTGAACCAAGAGTTGGCGGACACCGAGATGGTATGTGAGCTCACGGAGAGAACTCAACAAATACCAGTGAACCAAGAGTTGGCGGACACCGAGATGGTATGTGAGCTCACAGAGAGAACTCAACAAATACCAGTGAACCAAGAGTTGGCGGACACCGAGATGGTATATGAGCTCACGGAGAGAACTCAACAAATACCAGTGAACCAAGAGTTGGCGGACACCGAGATAGTATGTGAGCTCACGGAGAGAACTCAACAAATACCAGTGCGATGGTATGTGAGCTCACGGAGAGAACTCAACAAATACCAGTGAACCAAGAGTTGAAGGACACGGAGATAGTATGTGAGCTCACGGAGAGAACTCAACAAATACCAGTGAGATGGTATGTGAGCTCACGGAGAGAACTCAAAAAATACCAGTGAGATGGTATGTGAACTCACGGAGAGAACTCAAAAAATACCAGTGAGATGGTATGTGAACTCACGGAGAGAACTCAACAAATACCAGTGAACCAAGAGGTGACGGACACCGAGATGGTATGTGAGCTCACGGAGAGAACTCAACAAATACCAGTGAACCAAGAGGTGACGACACCGAGATGGTATGTGAGCTCACGGAGAGAACTCAAAAAATACCAGTGAGATGGTATGTGAGCTCACGGAGAGAACTCAAAAAATACCAGTGAGATGGTATGTGAGCTCACGGAGAGAACTCAACAAATACCAATGAGATGGTATGTGAGCTCACGGAGAGAACTCAACAAATACCAATGAGATGGTATGTGAGCTCACGGAGAGAACTCAACAAATACCAATGAGATGGTATGTGAGCTCACGGAGAGAACTCAACAGTTATCAGTTATCAGTTATCAGTTGGGGTATCTTCGCTGCACTCCGGACATGTCCATAGGTGCTCAGATCCTCCCCCCCCCCCAGCATATGCATCAGCGTCCGGTGGCTAATAGTGCCAGTTCTGTGTTGGTTGACGAGGCGCTTTGTTTTCCCGATGTACCTCTCGCGTCTGGCTGTGCCGATTCTTACTCCCAGGTCTTTCATCCTGGACAGCGATGTGGAATCATTGACGTCAAAGTCCTCTGTTCTCGCCATATCTTTAAGGACGTTAATAACATCGGCACGATCCATGGGCTGGCCATCTACAGGGGGTGCAGAGCCAGCCAGTTTGTCAGCTCGTTCATTTCCCTCGACTCCCGCATGTCCCGGGACGAAGATGAAGGTGACTTTACGGACAACAGACTTCCGCAGCGATTCAGTCCACTGTCTACGTACCGATCCAGCTTCGACCTTCTGAATCATGCTCATTGAATCACTTAGTACACACACGTTGGTATAATGCTGTGATTCCAGCCATATGAAAGCCTGTGTAACTGCCATCACCTCCATCGTCATGCTGCTCGTGGTCATAGAGTGGGCACCACTGGATTCTTGAACGGTTCGGCCCGCTGAACGGGCTGTAAATGCCCACGCACTTCTCTGGTGCTTTACCACAGATCCATCTGTATAGATGAGCACTTCGGGGCTATCTGAGTGTTCGTAGATGAGCGCGTTAACCTCTGCATTGACAGCGGCAGGGTTCTGCTCTCTGCACCGTCTGTCGAGTGTGATAATGCAGGAGAAAGTGCACTTAAAAGCTGGAGGCACCGGCACCCATTCCTTGCCGGGATTGATACTGGTAAGACTGCAGACCTGTCTGACGACATCTTCCGCCCGACCCATCCATGATTTGCCCCTCTTTAGCCTGTCACCCTTTTCTCTGAATATAGCGTCATGCAGAGGGTGCTGCTCATCTGCACTTATTTTTAAGTATGCACG